>CAJVGC010000582.1:35879899-35904399 GCA_910822075.1 Senecio squalidus | reverse complement strand
TGACCAAAAAGGACACTTTTTGAAATAAAAATGAGAAGTTTTGTGAATTGGGAGTAGAAGTCCTTCAAATTGAGTTGGAAGAAATGGGAAATTGATAATTTTCTTTTACTATCTAATAGTTAGTCCTATTGCAGCTAGTATTAAATTGATTATTTGACCCCTTAATAATTAGTAATCAGAAGCAGCTTTGTTTATCCCAACATCGAAAGATATTGCATTTTCATATTTTCAGTTTCAAAAAATAAGCCCGGACACTAATGTCTTTTGCTGGCCTTCCAAAAATTGGTTAATGTTTTGTTTGTATTTGCAAGTAGAGAGCATTTGGAATAGTCAATGAAAGTAGTTTATTAGCCTTCCAGTCACATAAGAGAATTTGTCGTATGTACGCTGCAAAAGATTTTAGCTCTATGTGGGCATTATACCATATTACCATCAACATCAATAAGTTTTCAAGAGGATACTAATTTGGGTGGGTTGAAAATGCAATTGGGTTTCATTAACATTCTTATTTTTGATCAATTTACTCGGCCTTCCTATTTTTCTGTTTTAATATATACACCCTTTTATGTATATATGTTTGATCAAAGTAATTGAGTCATCCAATTGTTATTGTTTTCTGTTATCTTCTTTTATTTTGCACATATGCAGATATGTGTTTGCATGCTTGTAATTCCTTTAATCCTACATTCTTTTTCATTCATCTACAACTGAATCGTGACATTTTACTAACACCTGTCTTTTGGTAAAAATATCGAATGCAGGCGCTTGACACGTTTAACACGGCTGTTGTCTCCCCCATATACTACACTATGTTCACAACTCTTACTATCTTGGCTAGTGTCATGTTTAAGGTATTATTTTTTAATTCAAAGACGAATTGTTTCTTCTTATATTCACAGTTATGATTGTTTATGCTTTATTGATGCCTCAGTTTTGACCTATGTACTTATGAATGGGTCGATGCCAGTAAGTGGTTATGTTTTATCTTTAACAGTTCCGACATGTCTAAAGTAGCCCAAATTGTATGTTTAGTGCTTAAAATATCATAAATCATTTTATTCAAAAAATTAGATTAAATAATATAACTTTCGTATCATATTTGACACCGGATTGTCTATAAATGTTTTTTGAACAAAAAGTGTTGACATGGCCCATATATACATGATCTGGTTTGACCATTCCGTTCTGACTCATTACACAACCCAACTGACCCGCCCATTTTGCCACCTCTAGGTTTTTTCAACCATATTGTTGCATTTGGATTTACGAGGTTCTATTCTCAAGTACAAGTAACGGAGAGAAAGGTAAGGATTTGGAAAGAAAGGGAAAAAAATAAATACTTTCCAGTCTCCAATTTTTATGGATGACGAAAAAAAGGGGCCAGATAAATGTTTAGCTGATTTTCTCTCCAAAACTTCCCCTACAATTGTGGGAAGGTTCAGAGAGAAAGGAGTCCAAAAGCTTTTTGTAGAATATGAAACATTCTTTTACTTCTTTCCAACTCGAGAACAAGCCAAAACAGTTATTGCACTGAATTTGAGCTCATAGAGTCATGGGTGTCAGAGGTGGTAATATGGGCGGATTGGGTAACATCTCAAAACTCGGTAATGTTTTTAGTACTGATTGAGTAGATCCGCAAAATACTTGTTTCCCCATTGTGTAGATTATTAGATCTAAGATGCATTAAATTTGCTTACAAACCTATATGATAACAGTTACCTACTTTTGAGTATAGTGATTATGGAGGTTAGTTGCATTAAAATACACTTTGGGTAACTGTAAACATTGTGTTACTTGGTTCATAAGTAAATAGTTTGAAAGAGTCACCTAATGATATCGATGATTTATTTTCATGGCTTACCCTTCAGATCTGATCACTATCTTCACTATTTTTGTTTGTTTTCTTCTTTCTTTGGTTTATGACGTAATTCTGAAAGTTTGGTTTATGACGTAATTTTGTGTCCAGGATTGGTCCGGCCAGAATCCTACCCAGATTGTTACGGAACTGTGCGGGTTTGTGACAATCCTTTCTGGAACCTTTCTTCTTCACAAGACCAAAGACATGGTCGATGGTATGCTTCTTTATTATCCTTAAACTGAATTTTATATAAATATCTATGCTAATGTGAACTGATTGAAGTAGAAAATACTTTAGCTAGTATTTAAAAACCATGTGGATCATGCAGAAGACGTAAAAATTTTCTGTTTAGGATAAATATTTATCTAACTAGTTTCGTGTTATAGCAAACTAAAGGGAAAGTAAAAGCCTACATAGGTAATCAAGTGTGGAGAAACGCTCTTATTAAGAGAAAAAAGGCTCTTTGCAAAAAAAAGATCTTACTTGCCGAGAAGTACTAGATGTTAAAAAGACCTATGAAAAAAGCATGATATTAATTGTTCTTCTCTAATAGTCCAGTAAAAAAAATAGTGGGTCTCCAGAATATGAGTTCAAAGAATATGAGATATAGATTTTAAGTATCCAACATTGAATATGTCATGCCAAAATTTGTTACACTTTGTGTGCCGACCCTCTGGCTTTCAACATATTTGTGGCTAAATGGTTAATTTGGGTTGTAAATTTTGTTTAACGGGTCAAATGGGCAAGCTTAAGAAGTTCAGCGATGATAGGCCAGAAGTTCGGCAGAGGATTGAAATTGCACCAAACTTCTTAATTCGTTACGTTACAAAAGTTTGATTATAATTGTTATTGTAATAATGTAGCTTTTTGTGTTTGATGGAGGTTATAAAAACGAGAAATGATTTAATTCTTCTTAAACTTAAAAAGCAGTTTATAATAATTTAAAAAAACTAATGTAAAATTGTAAGGATGAAATGATAAAATTTTATAATAGGTGTAAAAATGTCAAATTGTATATGGTCAAAAGTTGTGTATGTATCAATTCCCCAATAAATATAGCAACAAAGAAAAGTGTTCTCTGGTAAACTCAACGTTATGTGACCCTGATTATTAGTTGTAGCCTATTTGTGCGCGCTGGGATATGTTGACCTGACACACAAAAACCAAAAATTAACAAAAAAGGACGAATTGACTGTGTTGGCCATTTGGACCAGAATTGCTCCGACTGATTCGTTACACGTATTGACTATTCCATCTACATTTAATCAACTGCAGGTCCAACAACTCTATCAGGGCGATTCCAGAAGCACATAACAGATGAAGATGATGAAGATGGTCAAGAAGGCATCCCTTTGAGACGGCAAGATCTAACAGTATAAAATCTCCATAATTCATTTGTTATGTCCATTTAGATTCTTCTCAGAGGTTAGACTTATAGACATTACTTACATAACATTGTATTTTAAATCAAGCATTTGATGCACATCTTCATGGATACCAGGAAAGAAACGAAATTCTTTCGCTGGCATCTTCTTTAGCTAGGAAGAAATCAGTTTTTGGCGACTTTCTTATGTAAACTGTAAGCACATTAGTTTATACAAAATGTATTCTTTCTTTTTTAATTCTCATCTAGCAAACTACTCGGTTACATGCAACTTCTTGTTGAATTCGATCATGTTGTTGAGGCACCTTACCCAAGAAAATACCGGATTTGCGGTTGGATGTTTACTGATTTACTTTTTTTTCAACTAAATGTAGTAAGAAACGTGGAAATAGGTTTTGGTTTGCGTCGACAATAAACGTTGGTGTGGGTGACAATATCATTCATGATGACGATTTCACCAATTAGATCCAAAATTTGAAATATCAGGGTATGAGTAACGTTTGTTCAATTGACGACTATAACATCTCATTGTCAAAGCTGTAACATGTTATTATCTCTGCGATTTTATAAGTTTACTTACGATCAGTAAACAAACACATTATCTTTTTTGTTTGGAAAGCAATTTAATACACACTACAAATATGTATATATGCCTCCATCCACAATTGAACCCTCGACCTCAATAGAGGCTGAAACAAAGATAGATAAATCATTTTCTATTTCCAGTAAAAAGAAACGGTTGATTCAAAGCCATGCGATTTGTGAAAATGTGTTAAAAAAAAACAACTTATAAGAAAGGCTAAACAATAAATCCTCTTGAAAAACAAAAAACGCTAAACGTCTAAGAGTTAATAGTGTAAGGATCATTTCAGATTGGGACGTAATTGGCAATTTGGCACGCGGATAATTATCTTTCTGAACATGGTAGCTGCAAGTATTCTGATTTTGCATATGCAGACTCAAAGGTGAAGGTGAAGACATCTACCAAATGACTAAGATTTTCCCGTTCTCTTTTATACCAGGATTTACGCATCACCTGCCAATATTTCTCTTAGCAAAACTTTATTTCTTGCCACACTTACATGACCACTTGTGGTGGTGACAACAACGGTGTTGGTAGGGGCCGTGGGGGTCCTGAACGTAATTCTTTGTACAATATCAGTCCATATTGAAAATCTGAATCCTTCCATTTTGGTAACGACTTCTCTCATTGATGGACGTAATTCTTGATCTAAGCACACACATTGTATGGCTAGAACTAGCATATGTCGTATCACACCTTCCATATGTTGTGGCATCTTTATTCGTCTATCACATATTTCCATTATTTGATTTTCTTCCATATAACCAATCGACCATTCTACTATAGAAGCGGGAGATGTAGAAACATCAATCGCTTTTGTGCCACTGATGATCTCCAACAACACTACACCAAAACTAAACACGTCGATTTTAGTGCTTAGCTTACATGGAGTAGTGTAACTAGGGTCCAAGTAGCCAATAGTACCCGCAGGTAAACTCACCAAGTCAAGTTGACTAATACACACAGCAAGCCCAAAATCAGCCAACCTTGCATTTGATTTCGAGTCAAACAAAATGTTTTCTGATTTAATATCTCTGTGGATGATGATTGGATTATACTCAGGAGAAACTGCACTGCCCGAGCTATTTGAATAGCCATTCTAGCTCGTTTACGCCATGATGGTGGAGAATACTAGGCGAGTGTAGCAAGTCATGAAGCATACCACCAGGCATGTGTTCCATGACAATGACTTTATGACCACGCAAGTCATGACTCGTGCCAAGCAAGTTGACAAATAACGCGTTTGGGGAGATAGTGTCAATATACGAGCTTCGTTTTGAATTGGATGTGTCTTTTAGCTTGCAAAGACCTAAAGATGGCGTCTTTATAGCAACAATTTGTCCATTTGTAAGAGTTGCTTTGTAGATGCATCCATGACTTCCTTTTCTATGAGATGAGACTTTGAGTAGTTACGAGTCGCTTCCATTAGTTTTCGTGCTTGAATTCTTTCATCGCGCTTTGAATTCAAACTAGTTACTTACATTTTAGTGTGGTTTGATGCAAAAGCTAGAGAGATTAAAAAGGAAATTATTATGAAAAACAAGAAAAAAGTCATGTATGTATCATATTTGCAACTTATTTAAATGTGTGTTTTTAAAAGTGAGAATTCAATCATCTCTCCAACAAACTACACGTAAACAGCTTTTATGGGTAGGATTTTTAATTTAAATTTTGTATCAAAAAATATTCTCTAATACTCTAAAATTTCTCTAAAATATAAATTGTATATGGTTGAAGACGATTTTTTATTTTTTTTATAGTGATATTTATAAATAGCCATGATAGCAATTTGAAAGTGACTAAAACTTTTACCAAATATGAGAAATACAAAGTTCGAATTCTACCTACATTTCACCGATCTAGCATAGCTTGAGCAGGAACCCATCTCTGATGACGCCCTCAGCCAACGAATATGCCTAAAAGTGTGTGGGTTCATTCGTTCCCAATCATGTGTGGGGAACACGATCGAACCCGACATTGTTTGCTCCCAGTAGGAAGTATGTACGATGGTATCTAATAACTATTTATTTTTCTTCTTAATTCAAAGTTAGATGAAAAATAGAATAAGCGATGTTTTAGACTATTCATTTGAGACGACTTATTGAAATCGTATAACAAACAGTGAATAAAAACATTTTAAAAAGAAGACTAGTGTCATATAAGCCTAAATAAACCAACATAAGTATCAACCTAATCCATTTTACAAGCCTAAGTAGTAAGTAAGTTAAGATATCATCAACCTAATCCACTTAGTAGTTGTCACATGAAATGTGCATTTTCTATCTCTTTATATTAACCATTTATTTTTTTAACTGTTTCGATCATATTTTTAATCTATATTAGGCAACCTTCTTTTTTATGTTTCTTAAATCATTTTTACAAAGAAAAAAATACAAGATCACATACATAATCACATGAAAATTCAAAAATATCAAAATAATCATCTAATTCGTGCCATTTTTCTCGCGCCTTCTTTGTCGTCGCGAGATTGAAAAAATATAATGATTGGTCTAAATTGACCACGTCCTCACGACTTTTTTGGTAATCGTGACATTTTTCTCGCGCCAATTTATGACCAATCTTATATTATTTTCAATCTAGCGACAACAAAAAATGGTGTGAGAAAAATGGTACAAATCAGATAATTATTTTGATATTTTTAAATTTTTAAGTGATTATATATATGATTTTCTATATTTAAAATTGTTTAGATTTGCTTCTAACTTTTAAGAAAAAGCAAAGTGTGTGAGGCAAAAGCAAATTCTTTTTTGAGAGTCAGGCATGAGATGCTGTCTAGCTACTACTTCTAGTTTCCTTCCTCTCTTTCACCTTTTCCTTTTATGCTTTTATTGATTTAAAAAGAGTGGCTGACTCAAAAGTTTTAACAGATATGCATTATAATTTAGATGTTACTTTAATATTCCTTTCTTTTTAACATTTGGTTTAAACTATGGAAAACTCCATAGAATAGTAACCAAGTTTTGTTTTGTTCCACTAAAGTCATTCGAACTTTTTTTCCCTATCAAAAACCACTCAACTTTTGATATTGTTCCATTCCTATGTAATTAACCTGCTATAGCAGGTTAGCAGGTAATGTTTAATAAAAAAGATTTTTTTAAATAACTTTTAAATAATAGTGTATTTAAATTATTAGATAATAAAACTAATTCCAATTAACTTTCTTGAAATATTAATTAATAAAACTAATTCCAATAATTATATTATAAAACAATGTTAAAATATTGATTCTGGATGCTTTTTCAAGTATTTTATTTTCTCTCTATTTTTATGTAAAATTAGATATGTTGATTCTCTAAATAAAATGATTTAGTTTGGTGAAAGAAAAAATTGATATGCAGGTACATAAATATACAGGTGGTATATGTAAATTTGGTGCATGTGGTATATGTAAATTTGGTGTGTAAAAAATGATTTAGGGAACAGGGGGTCCTCAAGTTAATTGGAATTAGTTTTATTATCTAATAATATTAGAGTGTATTATTAAAAGTTATTTTAATAAAAAACTTTTTTTTTATTAAAGATTATGCTAACCTACTATAGCAGGTTAATTACATAGGAATAGAACAATATCAAAAGTTGAGTGGTTTTTTATAGAAAAAAAAAGTTTGAGTGACTTTAGTGGAACAAAATGAAACTTGGTTACTATTCTATGGAGTTTTTCCTTTAAAGTAACATGAAACATGTGGCGATTCAAACGCGATTAAAAATTTGTTTTCAACTAAATTGTATTACGATAATGGTTTATGAGTTTCTTATTCATCTCTTTATATATATATATATATATATATATATATATATATATATATATATAACGAGATGAATAAGAAACAATCATAAACCATTATCGTAATACAATTTAGTTGAAAACAAATTTTTAATCGCGTTTGAATCGCCCCATGTTTCATGTTACTTTAAAGGAAAAACTCCATAGAATAGTAACCAAGTTTCATTTTTGTTCCACTAAAGTCACTCAAACTTTTTTTTTCTATAAAAAACCACTCAACTTTTGATATTGTTCTATTCCTATGTAATTAACCTGCTATAGTAGGTTAGCATAATCTTTAATAAAAAAAAAAAGTTTTTTTATTAAAATAACTTTTAAATAATACACTCTAATAATTATTATTAGATAATAAAACTAATTCCAATTAACTTGAGGACCCCCTGTTCCCGCTAAATCATTTTTTACACACCAAATTTACATATACCACATGCACCAAATTTACATATACCACCTGTATATTTATGTACCTGCATATCAATTTTTTCTTTCACCAAACTACTAAATCATTTTATTTAGAGAATCAACATATCTAATAATTTTACATAAAAATAGAGAGAAAATAAAATACTTGAAAAAGCATCCAGAATCAATATTTTAACATTGTTTTTAATAATAATTATTGGAATTAGTTTTATTAATTAATATTTCAAGAAAGTTAATTGGAATTAGTTTTATTATCTAATAATAATTATAATACACTATTATTTAAAAGTTATTTAAAAAAATCTTTTTTTATTAAACATTACCTGCTAACCTGCTATAGCAGGTTAATTACATAGGAATGGAACAATATCAAAAGTTGAGTGGTTTTTGATAGGGAAAAAAAGTTCGAATGACTTTAGTGGAACAAAAGCAAAACTTGGTTACTATTCTATGGAGTTTTCCATAGTTTAAACCAAATGTTAAAAAAGAAAGGAATATTAAAGTAACATCTAAATTATAATGCATATCTGTTAAAACTTTTGAGTCAGCCACTCTTTATTTAAATCAATAAAAGCATAAAAGGAAAAGGTGAAAGAGAGGAAGGAAACTAGAAGTAGTAGCTAGACAGCATCTCATGCCTGACTCTCAAAAAAGAATTTGCTTTATTGCCTCACACACTTTGCTTTTTCTTAAAAGTTAGAAGCAAATCTAAACAATTTTAAATATAGAAAATCATATATATAATCACTTAAAAATTTAAAAATATCAAAATAATTATCTGATTTGTACCATTTTTCTCACACCATTTTTTGTTGTCGCTAGATTGAAAATAATATAAATGATTGGTCATAAATTGGCGCGAGAAAAATGTCACGATTACCAAAAAAGTCGTGAGGACGTGGTCAATTTATGACCAATCATTTATATTTTTTTCAATCTCGCGACGACAAAGAAGGCGCGAGAAAAATGGCACGAATTAGATGATTATTTTGATATTTTTGAATTTTCATGTGATTATGTATGTGATCTTGTATTTTTTTTCTTTGTAAAAATGATTTAAGAAACATAAAAAAGAAGGTTGCCTAATATAGATTAAAAATATGATCGAAACAGTTAAAAAAAATAAATGGTTAATATAAAGAGATAGAAAATGCACATTTCATGTGACAACTACTAAGTGGATTAGGTTGATGATTATCTTAACTTACTTACTTACTTAGGCTTGTAAAATGGATTAGGTTGATACTTATGTTGGTTTATTTAGGCTTATATGACACTAGTCTTCTTTTTAAAATGTTTTTATTCACTTTGTTTGTTATACGATTTCAATAAGTCGTCTCAAATGAATAGTCTAAAACATCGCTTATTCTATTTTTCATCTAACTTTGAATTAAGAAGAAAAATAAATAAAGTTATTAGATACCATCGTACATACTTCCTACTGGGAGCAAACAATGTCGGGTTCGATCGGTGTTCCCCACACATGATTGGGAACGGAATGAACCCACACACTTTTAGGCATATTCGTTGGCTGAGGGCGTCATCAGAGATGGGTTCCTGCTCAAGCTATGCTAGATCGGTGAAATGTAGGTAGAATTCGAACTTTGTATTTCTCATATTTGGTAAAAGTTTTAGTCACTTTCAAATTGCTATCATGGCTATTTATAAAATATCAACTATAAAAAAAATAAAAAATCGTCTTCAACCATATACAATTTATATTTAGAGAAATTTTAGAGTATTAGAGAATATTTTTTGATACAAAATTTAAATTAAAAATCCTACCCATAAAAGCTGTTTACGTGTAGTTTGTTGGAGAGATGATTGAATTCTCACTTTTAAAAACACACATTTAAATAAGTTGCAAATATGATACACATACATGACTTTTTTCTTTGTTTTTCATAATAATTTCCTTTTTAATCTCTCTAGCTTTTGCATCAAACATCACACTAAAATGTAAGTAACTAGTTTGAATTCAAAGCGCGATGAAAGAATTCAAGCACGAAGAACTAATGGAAGCGACTCGTAACTACTCAAAGTCTCATCTCATAGGAAAAGGAAGTCATGGATGCATCTACAAAGCAACTCTTACAAATGGACAAATTGTTGCTATAAAGACGCCATCTTTAGGTCTTTGCAAGCTAAAAGACACATCCAAGATTCAAAACGAAGCTCGTATATTGACAACTATCTCCCCAAACGCGTTATTTGTCAACTTGCTTGGCACGAGTCATGACTTGCGTGGTCATAAAGTCATTGTCATGGAACACATGCCTGGTGGTATGCTTCATGACTTGCTACACTCGCCTAGTATTTCTCCACCATCATGGCGTAAACGAGCTAGAATGGCTATTCAAATAGCTCGGGCAGTGCAGTTTCTCCATGAGTATAATCCAATCATCATCCACAGAGATATTAAATCAGAAAACATTTTGTTTGACTCGAAATCAAATGCAAGGTTGGCTGATTTTGGGCTTGCTGTGTGTATTAGTCAACTTGACTTGGTGAGTTTACCTGCGGGTACTATTGGCTACTTGGACCCTAGTTACACTACTCCATGTAAGCTAAGCACTAAAATCGACGTGTTTAGTTTTGGTGTAGTGTTGTTGGAGATCATCAGTGGCACAAAAGCGATTGATGTTTCTACATCTCCCGCTTCTATAGTAGAATGGTCGATTGGTTATATGGAAGAAAATCAAATAATGGAAATATGTGATAGACGAATAAAGATGCCACAACATATGGAAGGTGTGATACGACATATGCTAGTTCTAGCCATACAATGTGTGTGCTTAGATCAAGAATTACGTCCATCAATGAGAGAAGTCGTTACCAAAATGGAAGGATTCAGATTTTCAATATGGACTGATATTGTACAAAGAATTACGTTCAGGACCCCCACGGCCCCTACCAACACCGTTGTTGTCACCACCACAAGTGGTCATGTAAGTGTGGCAAGAAATAAAGTTTTGCTAAGAGAAATATTGGCAGGTGATGCGTAAATCCTGGTATAAAAGAGAACGGGAAAATCTTAGTCATTTGGTAGATGTCTTCACCTTCACCTTTGAGTCTGCATATGCAAAATCAGAATACTTGCAGCTACCATGTTCAGAAAGATAATTATCCGCGTGCCAAATTGCCAATTACGTCCCAATCTGAAATGATCCTTACACTATTAACTCTTAGACGTTTAGCGTTTTTTGTTTTTCAAGAGGATTTATTGTTTAGCCTTTCTTATAAGTTGTTTTTTTTTAACACATTTTCACAAATCGCATGGCTTTGAATCAACCGTTTCTTTTTACTGGAAATAGAAAATGATTTATCTATCTTTGTTTCAGCCTCTATTGAGGTCGAGGGTTCAATTGTGGATGGAGGCATATATACATATTTGTAGTGTGTATTAAATTGCTTTCCAAACAAAAAAGATAATGTGTTTGTTTACTGATCGTAAGTAAACTTATAAAATCGCAGAGATAATAACATGTTACAGCTTTGACAATGAGATGTTATAGTCGTCAATTGAACAAACGTTACTCATACCCTGATATTTCAAATTTTGGATCTAATTGGTGAAATCGTCATCATGAATGATATTGTCACCATCACACCAACGTTTATTGTCGACGCAAACCAAAACCTATTTCCACGTTTCTTACTACATTTAGTTGAAAAAAAAGTAAATCAGTAAACATCCAACCGCAAATCCGGTATTTTCTTGGGTAAGGTGCCTCAACAACATGATCGAATTCAACAAGAAGTTGCATGTAACCGAGTAGTTTGCTAGATGAGAATTAAAAAAGAAAGAATACATTTTGTATAAACTAATGTGCTTACAGTTTACATAAGAAAGTCGCCAAAAACTGATTTCTTCCTAGCTAAAGAAGATGCCAGCGAAAGAATTTCGTTTCTTTCCTGCTGTATCCATGAAGATGTGCATCAAATGCTTGATTTAAAATACAATGTTATGTAAGTAATGTCTATAAGTCTAACCTCTGAGAAGAATCTAAATGGACATAACAAATGAATTATGGAGATTTTATACTGTTAGATCTTGCCGTCTCAAAGGGATGCCTTCTTGACCATCTTCATCATCTTCATCTGTTATGTGCTTCTGGAATCGCCCTGATAGAGTTGTTGGACCTGCAGTTGATTAAATGTAGATGGAATAGTCAATACGTGTAACGAATCAGTCGGAGCAATTCTGGTCCAAATGGCCAACACAGTCAATTCGGTCCTTTTTTGTTAATTTTTGGTTTTTGTGTGTCAGGTCAACATATCCCAGCGCGCACAAATAGGCTACAACTAATAATCAGGGTCACATAACGTTGAGTTTACCAGAGAACACTTTTCTTTGTTGCTATATTTATTGGGGAATTGATACATACACAACTTTTGACCATATACAATTTGACATTTTTACACCTATTATAAAATTTTATCATTTCATCCTTACAATTTTACATTAGTTTTTTTAAATTATTATAAACTGCTTTTTAAGTTTAAGAAGAATTAAATCATTTCTCGTTTTTATAACCTCCATCAAACACAAAAAGCTACATTATTACAATAACAATTATAATCAAACTTTTGTAACGTAACGAATTAAGAAGTTTGGTGCAATTTCAATCCTCTGCCGAACTTCTGGCCTATCATCGCTGAACTTCTTAAGCTTGCCCATTTGACCCGTTAAACAAAATTTACAACCCAAATTAACCATTTAGCCACAAATATGTTGAAAGCCAGAGGGTCGGCACACAAAGTGTAACAAATTTTGGCATGACATATTCAATGTTGGATACTTAAAATCTATATCTCATATTCTTTGAACTCATATTCTGGAGACCCACTATTTTTTTTACTGGACTATTAGAGAAGAACAATTAATATCATGCTTTTTTCATAGGTCTTTTTAACATCTAGTACTTCTCGGCAAGTAAGATCTTTTTTTGCAAAGAGCCTTTTTTCTCTTAATAAGAGCGTTTCTCCACACTTGATTACCTATGTAGGCTTTTACTTTCCCTTTAGTTTGCTATAACACGAAACTAGTTAGATAAAATATTTATCCTAAACAGAAAATTTTTACGTCTTCTGCATGATCCACATGGTTTTTAAATACTAGCTAAAGTATTTTCTACTTCAATCAGTTCACATTAGCATAGATATTTATATAAAATTCAGTTTAAGGATAATAAAGAAGCATACCATCGACCATGTCTTTGGTCTTGTGAAGAAGAAAGGTTCCAGAAAGGATTGTCACAAACCCGCACAGTTCCGTAACAATCTGGGTAGGATTCTGGCCGGACCAATCCTGGACACAAAATTACGTCATAAACCAAACTTTCAGAATTACGTCATAAACCAAAGAAAGAAGAAAACAAACAAAAATAGTGAAGATAGTGATCAGATCTGAAGGGTAAGCCATGAAAATAAATCATCGATATCATTAGGTGACTCTTTCAAACTATTTACTTATGAACCAAGTAACACATGTTTACAGTTACCCAAAGTGTATTTTAATGCAACTAACCTCCATAATCACTATACTCAAAAAGTAGGTAACTGTTATCATATAGGTTTGTAAGCAAATTTAATGCATCTTAGATCTAATAATCTACACAATGGGGAAACAAGTATTTTGCGGATCTACTCAATCAGTACTAAAAACATTACCGAGTTTTGAGATGTTACCCAATCCGCCCATATTACCACCTCTGACACCCATGACTCTATGAGCTCAAATTCAGTGCAATAACTGTTTTGGCTTGTTCTCGAGTTGGAAAGAAAGTAAAAGAATGTTTCATATTCTACAAAAAGCTTTTGGACTCCTTTCTCTCTGAACCTTCCCACAATTGTAGGGGAAGTTTTGGAGAGAAAATCAGCTAAAACATTTATCTGGCCCCTTTTTTCGTCATCCATATAAAAATTGGAGACTGGAAAGTATTTATTTTTTTCCCTTTCTTTCCAAATCCTTACCTTTCTCTCCGTTACTTGTACTTGAGAATAGAACCTCGTAAATCCAAATGCAACAATATGGTTGAAAAAACCTAGAGGTGGCAAAATGGGCGGGTCAGTTGGGTTGTGTAATGAGTCAGAACGGAATGGTCAAACCAGATCATGTATATATGGGCCATGTCAACACTTTTTGTTCAAAAAACATTTATAGACAATCCGGTGTCAAATATGATACGAAAGTTATATTATTTAATCTAATTTTTTGAATAAAATGATTTATGATATTTTAAGCACTAAACATACAATTTGGGCTACTTTAGACATGTCGGAACTGTTAAAGATAAAACATAACCAGCTTACTGGCATCGACCCATTCATAAGTACATAGGTCAAAACTGAGGCATCAATAAAGCATAAACAATCATAACTGTGAATATAAGAAGAAACAATTCGTCTTTGAATTAAAAAATAATACCTTAAACATGATGACACTAGCCAAGATAGTAAGAGTTGTGAACATAGTGTAGTATATGGGGGAGACAACAGCCGTGTTAAACGTGTCAAGCGCCTGCATTCGATATTTTTACCAAAAGACAGGTGTTAGTAAAATGTCACGATTCAGTTGTAGATGAATGAAAAAGAATGTAGGATTAAAGGAATTACAAGCATGCAAACACATATCTGCATATGTGCAAAATAAAAGAAGATAACAGAAAACAATAACAATTGGATGACTCAATTACTTTGATCAAACATATATACATAAAGAGGGTGTATATATTAAAACATGAAAAATAGGAAGGCCGAGTAAATTGATCAAAAATAAGAATGTTAATGAAACCCAATTGCATTTTCAACCCACCCAAATTAGTATCCTCTTGAAAACTTATTGATGTTGATGGTAATATGGTATAATGCCCACATAGAGCTAAAATCTTTTGCAGCGTACATACGACAAATTCTCTTATGTGACTGGAAGGCTAATAAACTACTTTCATTGACTATTCCAAATGCTCTCTACTTGCAAATACAAACAAAACATTAACCAATTTTTGGAAGGCCAGCAAAAGACATTAGTGTCCGGGCTTATTTTTTGAAACTGAAAATATGAAAATGCAATATCTTTCGATGTTGGGATAAACAAAGCTGCTTCTGATTACTAATTATTAAGGGGTCAAATAATCAATTTAATACTAGCTGCAATAGGACTAACTATTAGATAGTAAAAGAAAAATTATCAATTTCCCATTTCTTCCAACTCAATTTGAAGGACTTCTACTCCCAATTCACAAAACTTCTCATTTTTATTTCAAAAAGTGTCCTTTTTGGTCATTAAATTTAATGATTTCTTAAATAATCAGATGTTACATCAGGGATCAAATAATGTCAATTTCAACAGCAGAGACACATCTAAACACTCTTTTCTAAAGCATTAAACATATTATCTGACTCTGATTATTCAATGTCCCTTGATCACTTTCAAAACACGCATCCAAACACCCTCCATCAAAACAATATAAAAAAAAGAGTAGAAAATGGTGGATTGTTACCTTGTTCAGATAATTCATCTGAGTAATGACACATAGTAGAACAATGAAAGTAAAAACCCAAGTTTGGGGATATACTAGCTGATTCATTCCGGAAAAGGTAAGCTTTAAAGCAATGCCAACAGCTTTCACGCTCATTACCTGTGAAAGAAGAAACCCTGAATTGGATTTGATAAATAGATGAACAATCGAAGATCGAAATGCATCTAATTATTAATACATACCGACAAAGAGCCTACTAGCGAACATACTCCAATATAGCACATTATGTGTGACTGCCCATATAATGGGATATAGAGGAAAATTATTATAAAAACAGCCATCAACACCAGTACTGCATATAAGACGAAAGCTGCAGAAAGAGGAACATATCAAAAGAAAGCATTTGATAAAGCAACAAAGAACACTAAAAATGGAGATGGAAATATGGATGAGTCAGGTAAGTATTGTGGTGGATTAAAACGAGTCATCTTTAATACAAGTCGAAAAAGACGGTATTGGCCCACCATAATTTATTTTTGAAATTTTATAGACAATGAATATATTTAATATGATTACAAACTATACCACTTAATAAGATTCTAATTTTCTTCTTCAAACTATTAAGAAATTTAAGGTTATAAGCATTTTAACGTACTTTGGGTGATTTTCAACCTATTTAACTTTTAGCCAAGTTTGTTTTTACATTGACCTGTAAGAGATAGGATATAACCCAAATCACCCCTTTTCCGGGTATTTTGCTTGAAATACAAAATTTAATAAATATATAACGTCCAATCCAAAAGAGTACATCATCATACACCCCTGGTTTAATAAGGCATGAGGCAGTCAAGGCGAAAAGGAAATCGGATCAGGGTACTCGAGGCGGTTAGTAGTGCATGATGTGGGGGGCGTTTTTTCCAGCTTTTTTGTAAGGCACAGTTTATGCACTTTGAGCGATCGTACATGAGTTATATTTTGGGGGGCTTGTATATTATCAGATTAAATAAACACAATGATTCAGTCTAATAATTCATTTAATTTTAAACACAGACACAAGAAAGCACGAAGCAAAGCAACATTGGTGACTCTTTCTTTGTTATTTAGACAACTTTAGGTACTTAATCATTACAAAACAGAAATCTGATATATAACTAACTTAGGTATCACACATCGTGCCTAGGATTTTGGGCCTAGCATTTGTAAAATGAAGCATACATGGAGCGTTTACCTGGTTCTGTAGCAAGATCCCATACTTGTGCTACTGATTCAATCTGACGCTCCTGAGGAGCATGTAAAACAATTGTGGTGGAACCAACAACACATAGAGCACAACCAAGAACTCCAAAAATATGTAGCTTCTCTCGCAAAATAATATACGCAAGTACTGCGCTGCAATAAGGCATGATGTTACAATCTCTGATAAAGAAGTAAGACAGATTATGGTTTTGAATGGTACCTGATTATAATACTGAGTGCCCCGAGAGGAGTAACGAGAATAGCTGGTGCAAATGCATAAGCAGCAAAATTTGCTACTTCTCCGACAATCACTGTTGAAAAAGTGAAGGGCGGTTAATAGACTCGATAAAGAAAACAATGGCATAACCTAACAAGAGTCCTAGTAATACTAATTTTCACATAAACAGATAAAAAAAGATGAAATCTAAGGGCTCACTGGTTGTCATGCCAACCCACCATAACGGCTCCAATAAGTATGAGTATCCTCCAACTCCTGAGAAAAAAATAAAATTTACTAATTATATAAAAGGGAGGACATACTAAGATGGAATTCATGCCATTACAAAGTAACAAGGAAGTACCTGCCCTAGTACCAGAAGAAGAAGCAGCTTTAATAAGACCTTTTTTCTTAACAATGAAACTCGCACCAATAAACAAACTAGAAGACAATGCTAAGATTAAACCCTTTATATTATCACTAGACATCCCTCGATAAGCATCCCTCCATACATGACCCATTTAAACCCTAATTTCTTTCTTCACAGATCACACCATTCAAATCTCTAATAAAACGTCACCTCTTTCTTAAACCCTAATTTCTTTCTTCACACAGACACTATAATTCAGATCGCACCATTCAAATCTCCAATAAAACGTCACCTCTTTCTTAAACCATACAACTAAATTCACACATTTTTAAACTTTCTTTCCTAAAATCATATATAGGACATCAAAGATTTTATTTGTATATATACTTCATGTCTCATGCTTTTTATAATATTACTAGATTAACTAATATTTTTTAATAATATATTATTTTTATCATAATAACATTACGGATAGAAAATGTACATTTGAAGTAAAATATGTTTAATTTTAATTTTAATTTTCCACATTAAAAGTGATATTTATATTTTAGAAATAATTGTCTTAAACAACATTGTTATATAAGTTTACTATTTTATCCTTATATCTAATTTAACATATCTATTGAAATTTATCGTTCAAAACCAAGAAATCAAAACGGCCAAACTCTTTATCACACCAACAACTAATTACTTCGACAGTAACATCATCTTTATCATTCATACTAGTAAGTTACCCGCGGGTTACAGCGACGGCTAAGGTAGTAGTTAGATAAAGTGTATATAATTTTGGCAATTGTTATTCATGACAATAAATTTACGGCTAGCTTAGAAATTTGGTTATCATAAATATATTAATGCAAAGATTGAGGGTGTGAAATGGTTCATAAGGTTTTTAGAATAATGGAAAAATTGCATAACATACATTTGTTTGTGCTCTAAAAATTATATATGAAATCTATAAGAAAACATAAAATGTGGTATGCAATAACTATTCGTCATTTAGAACTTCTCGATGCACTATGTTCGAAGTGTATACTCCACCTCCATCAAATTTCCTGGCATCCTTTACTAATACCTTTGTATTTCCACGTGAAATCCCTCTAGATAGCGCCACGTAAAGTTGTCCATGGGAGAATACCGATTCTGGCAGGTAAACACCAACGTTTGGAATTGTCTGTCCTTGAGCTTTGTTAATTGTCATTGTAAAGCTAAGTCGGACAGGAAATTATTTTCTTTTCAGCTTGAACGGAAACATGTCGCTGTCAGAAGAGCATAACGGAATTACGAGAATAAATACTCTTTTTCCAGCATGTTGACCAACAACTATTTTCGCGTCAATGATGTTTGGCTGAAAAGCTTTACATATCAATCTCGTGCCTTTACATAATCCATTAGAGGGGTCAATATTTTGTAACAGTATAATCGGACACCCAACTTTGAGGCGGAGGTAATGAGGGGGCAAACCACTAACAGTTAGTGAGTTTAAGAATTCGACCGGATAATAGTTATTAGTATCATCTACCGCTTCATCGAACCTATAGTAGATTTTTTCTTCGCCGCAAAACCTGTCTATTAACTGATCATTAATCTCGTCAACGTTCTCGTTTTTTGTTGATAATATCGCCCTAGAAATAATGTAATCCGAAGAACCTCCATTAATGTGCAAACATGTAAAGATAACATCGATTAAATCATTTTTTGATCTAGTTTCATCCGTGTAAGGTATGACCATGTCATCAGGTATCCGAATATAACTTCCATCAATCGTTTCTTCATCACCATTTCCAACTCGGAGTAGAAAATCTGAAAACCACTAATCTGTCAGTGCTCTCACATTTAGAATGAGCGGGATCTTTTTAATAGAACACCAAAGAGGTGACATACGTAGGCTCGAGTCTACTATTTGTGCTCGGGTCCCATGTCTTGTTACCGGAAAAACCTGTCTGAAATCACCACCAAGAACCATTATTTTTCCACCAAAGGGTAGTCTTACCCCGGTGATGTCTTACATGGTTTTGTCTACAGCCTCCACTACTTTCCTTTTTGCCATAGATGCTTCGTCCCATATTATTATTTTTGCACATCGAAGTAGTTGAGCGGTTCCACTCTGTTTTTTTATGTTGCACATAGAGTTGTTATCAAAATTGAGGGGAATTTTAAATTGTGAATGAGCTGTTCTCCCGCCCGGCATGTTATTAGTTGTGAGAACCGTCAAAATTCAGGTACTTGTTCAGTTACTATATCGGTTCAAATCTTTAGTTACTCTTTTATTGTGTTCGCTTTGTTCTAGTTCGTAACTGTTGAGTCTGTACTTTGTCGGAACTAGTGTCGGAATAACTCCCGGAATCAATTTTTATAAGTCCTAATACCAAGAAAACATATAATGAACTTTCCTAAGTTCACAACAAATTATACTTAAGAACTTTCAATTAACAAAAAGGTCTAACGAAGCAAAAACGTAAAAACGAAAAATCAGAAAATACTGATTTTGGGCTAGGTGCGCAACACTTGCTGCTTAGGTGCGCAGCACCTAGTGCCAGAATTCAAAATATTACATTTTCAGTCCTTATCTCGTTTTTGTAAATCACCAACCAATCAACCTCGACTAATACCACTCATTACTGCCATTTTAACAGTCCCAAAGTGTATTATTACACTCCTCTTTTATTTCTTTTCATTTTCATTTTCATAAATCAAAAACATACACACACTTACACCTAGTTCATTTTTCTCTCATCTCTCTCTCTAAAACCTCCATTGAAACCAGAGATTCCAGCCACTAAAAACACATAAATCATCCATAGAAAACGTTTGAATCATCAAGGCAAGCAAGGGGTGTCGTTTATATCAAAAGGACTAGTTTTGTAAAGGTTTTTGGAGCGTAAATCCGACCAAAACTCATCATCCGAGCTTTTCCTTCGGTAGATTTCTTCCTTTTTACTGTTTTTATACAAATAATCAATTGCATGTAAGATCTAACGGTTGAAAATGTGTTTTTATACAAATCTATGACTTTTTATGGTCAAAAACGTTTTTAACCGAAATAACCTTTAGATCCACGGTTTTGTAACCAAAAATGCTTTATAAACTGTTAAAAAGATGTTTTAATAAGTTTAAACTCATTGCATGTTGGAATCTATGGGTGACAAAACGTTTTTAGCAAAGAAATCACAAAACGGGGAAGAACAGCAGGGAGGTGCGCAGCACCCCCTGACAGGTGCCGCGCACCGGGCTGCTGTCTCCCCGAAAAATCGTCGTTTTGATTGTTAAAAACTTGTACACGCATTCTGGACCTTTGCTAATATTATTATGGGATTGAGATGAATAAAACTAATGATAATGGTGACTTATATTGGACTATTTGGACTATATTAAACTATATTATATATGATATTGCGTTTTAGGTGATTTGTGAGCGGAAGTGATTGTATAATTTTTGGGCATGAAATTTGGGCGCGGAAGCGCTGCCCAAATCTCCTTAGAAATTGTAAATCACTTCAGCAAGCAAAAGCACTTAAGACATAATAATCAAAAACGTTAAATCGGACTTTTGGACAAAAACGTGACAATTACCTTTTCGGACTATTCTAACTATACTTAACCTTGACACTTAAAGTTTAATAAGTTTTTATCTATATTATTATATAAGAACATAATAATATGACAACTAATTAAACTATCTTGGTATTATTAGGCAATCCGTGATTCCCGGCTTTCGTATTCCGACCGATTTTCCGTATCGTTTCTCTTCGCAATCCGTGAGTTACAACCCCTTATCTTATATATTTACATGAATTTTGGGGGAAACATAAGATTAATTGTATTTGAAAACTTTATGAATCAAATTTCAATTTATCGAACTTTGACTTTTGAACTTATTGAACTTTGACTTTCGAACTTATAAACTATTTTGACTTGGAACTTATTGAACTTTGGAACTATTTTGTACGAACTATTTGAACTCTTATGCGTAAAACATTTTACTCTACTTGAACTTACTGGCTCGCTCTCTTTTGAACTAAACTAATCATTGATGCTTGTATACGGACCAACCCTTGATGGAACTATAACATGATCTTAAGTGACGGACGACTATCTCTCTTTTAAACAAAACTACTTAGTGCCCATCTACTTTTTGGACTTAGACTTACACACTATTAACTACATAGCCGTATAGTAATTATGGATATCGATACTTAGGAAAGAACCGTTCCTTGCTTAGATGGCAGTCTAAGTACATATTACTAAGAACTAGAATAACTTCCCGTAGGAGAGGCGGGAAGTGGGGCCTCACGGTTGAACAATTGGATTAGTGTGAACACTTAAGTTATAGATGCCAAGAGGTTGATACAAGAAATCTAATTAGTTACTTACGCATAATTTACGAACTTTTTAGCGATTGATTTCCACAACTACAAATTGACTAAATATGACTCTATTTGGTCTTTACAAACTTAGGGCACCGGTTCGCCCGTTACTTGAACTTTAAAAGTATATAAATTTTTAAGCGACTTTTCTCCGCTAACCTCCTTTTGGAAACTTCTACTTTTATATACTTTACTTATATTTTTGCCGAACTATTTAAACTGTAACTCACTCACTACTTTCGTAGTTGACACTTTATCTTATGTTTCAGGAAATTAGTGTAAGCATGATGTGCATGGCATGGACGGGTCGAGGCGGTCGTGTGAGAACCCCATTGGGAAAAGACTTGACCATTTCTTTTGGGAATTTTTAATGAAACTTTAAATTTGTGTATCGATGTACTAAAATCTCGTGACTTGGTCGTTTTATGAACTTGTAAACACTTTTTATTTTTAATTAATGACTTGATTGCCGTTATGTTTTATATGACCTGTGTAATGATCTTCCAGCTCTTCACATTCCGTGTTTCCGCTTTAGCGGGGTGTGACAGACTTGGTATCAGAGCACCGGTTATAGAGAAAAACGGTTTTAAAAATTTTCAAAAGTTTTCGAAACCAAACTATAACCAAGGCTTTTCGGAAAATCATTTATGGGTCTAAACTTTAGAGAATTAATTTCACGATTGCATATTTATTTTCAACTACGCATGGCCTGATCACCCATGCCTAGTTCAAAAGAGATTATGCAAAGACGGAACGTAATTACTATTGTTAACGGTTTTGAGTCAAAATTCCCGGTACTGTCTTTTCCCGATTCTCACGCGACTGACCCGTGCATGCATTTCATTACACATTTCCTTTATTATTCCTTTGTATATTCTAGTACTCATGAAACTCATTATTCACAGATCTGTCATGTCTCACTCTTCACGATCGCGTTCGCCGTCACACTCACAGTCTCGCTCCCTACCTAGAGCCGCGTCGCCTTCCGAGGGCCGCACCGCTTCAGAAAGCCAGCAACACCAGACCACCGATCCCACGGAGGATACCTCCATGGCGATCTCGAGCAGCATCGGGTCCAGCCCGAGGGCTGTGCTACCACCTCCTCCACCGGTACCCGTTGCCGCCACACTCCACTACCGGGGCCCGCGCACTAGGTTGACCGCGCGAAAGCAGGTCATCCTCCCGGGCCGTCTGCCGGATAGGATGGCTGCCCGCCAGGAGGGACCATCCCAGCATATTCCATCGCACCTACCTTTCGGACACCCACCAGAGGTCCCATGGAACCCTACCATGGACCACTACTCCTGGGAAAGGCAATTCGAGCGCGAAGAGATGCAGCGCGCCAGAGACGCCGAGGCCGCGAGGCAGAGGATGCCTCCTACCCTTCAACCTCCCCCACCTGCCGCGTTCCTTCACTTGCACCGCGAAGTGCGGGGACTGGCTCAGGAGACCCAGAACCAGGGACACCTCATCAGTGAGGTTACTGACTCTGCACAACGGTTGTCGGAGCAGGCGTTGCGATTCATCGCATCGACCCGAGCTACGACCCGAACTGTGCAGCGCCTCATTGGTATGTGCCTGGTGATGGGCACGTTGATTGTGGTTATGGCAACCAAGATGTTTCTGGATAGGCGCCATTAGTTATTTCTTTTATTGTATTGTACTTAGTCTAGTCGTAATTTTCTCTCTGTGCACGACATAGACTTTTATCATCTTTCCTTTTATGTATTGTATCAGTATTTTCTCAGTTCAGTACTTGTACCAAACTTTATTATTATTAATGAAATTCCTATCTTTTATCATTATGCTTATCGTATCTTGTGAATCTTGTGCTTGTTACGATCATTATAATTCTATCTCTTGAATCCTAATCTTGTGTGTACTACTTGATCATTCATCCTAATCTCGTGCTATAAGTGTATTTGGTCACTAAATTGCATTCTTATCATATTCCATTCGTGCGTTCTAAACTAAATCTGTTCTTCTGATTGTAGAATCATGGCTCCTCGCACTAATGCTAGCATCATTGCCGAGCAAGTTGCTGAACAGTTGAATGCGGCTATGCCCAACATGATCGCTCAGATCACCGCCGGGATCAACGCTAATGTCAACAACCACCACCAGCAACAGCAACAACAACAGCAGCAGCAGCAGCAGCAACAGCAACAACAGAACAATCAAAACCAAAATCAGAACCAGAACCAGCACCCAAACCCTCCTCCATGCAACTACAAGAGCTTTATGGCGTGTAAGCCAAAAGAGTTCCACGGCACAACTGGTGCTGTAGGATTGGTCCAATGGTTCGAGAGTATCGAATCGGTCCTACACATCAGCCGATGTGCTGAGGCAAACAAGGTGGAGTATGCTTCCTGTGTATTCCATGGCCGAGCTCTGTCTTGGTGGAACGCTGTTGTTCAGACCCGGGGACGCGACAATGCCTATGCTCTTCCCTGGAACACCTTCAAGAACTTGCTCATCGAAGAGTACTGCCCGAGAGGGGAAATCAAGAAGCTTGAGGCTGAGCTGTGGGACCACATGATGGTCGGAAATGACATTGAGAAGTACACTACCCGGTTCCACGAGCTCGCCCGACTAGTTCCAAGGCTGGTAACCCCCAAGGAGAACCGGATCGACCCTCTGGTCTAGTTCCGGAAATCCGTGGTATGGTCATGTCAGCCGAGCCTCAAACCCTTCAAAGTGCAATCATCCTGGCCCACCGTCTCACCAGCAACCTCCTCACCGCTCCTGGATCCTCCAATAAGGAGTCAGGTGA
>CAJVGC010000582.1:35493944-35879799 GCA_910822075.1 Senecio squalidus | reverse complement strand
AAAGTATGAATAGTATGAACAAATTGTTAGGACTACGGGAAGGTTTAACTACTACTGCCCTATGTCAACAAATTTGAACGGAATGGTTAATACGGACCAAGAATGTGTTACTACGGGCCTATGGTTTAATACTGCCAGTAACTCAAGTTACTACGGACAGTCCAGTTAATACGGACCAAGAACCATTACTACGGCCCAATTAACCAACTTACTACGGACCTTTGTGTTAATACTGCAGATTATTATATTAATAAGGTTTCTTAATCAATAAGAATGCCCTAATTAATGATGATTTGACAAGTCAGAATACAACTTGTAGTCTCACTTTACACGTGTCGAGCACAGAGGACATAACAATAACACGTGGAAAAACCTGATTGGACCTTAATTTTGAAATTCAGGCGCGAGGCACAGCTACTAGTGCCACGTGTCTCTTTTTAATTGGACCGTTACTTTTGAATGATTACCCGCGTCTAATCAGGGAAGACAAGTTGTTAAAATTTTTTCGGTATAAAAGGGGGTTAATTGAATAATTTCATACTTACCGTTGTAAAACCCCTAAATCTTCCAAGAAAAAGTTACCGTTAAACTAAAATCAATCAATTTTCAATTTCGTTGTGACTAACCGTCTACATTCTTGTTCATTACTGTTTCTAATCCTCTCACAGAATCAACAATGGCGGAACGATTGGAACTATTCAGAACTCACAACATGGTGGCTTGCTTGGAAAAGACCACCGAAAACGCCGATTTCCATCAAATAATTGATTTCTTTGATCAATCAAAAATCAAAACGGCGTTAACCATCAATCCTGATATTGATGAATCCCAAATTAGGGATTTTTGGGAATCTGCTACGATGGATGAAGTAGACATCGCCATCAATGCTACGGTGAAGGGAAAAGCAATCAAGGTGACAGAATCTTCCCTCCGCGCACATCTGAACCTTCAAGATGAAGAAGGTATAATGCAGGTTCCTTATGACATCCTGGTAAATGCTTTTACAAATATGGGATATGAGGGGAACTTAAATGTTTCAACGTTTTTAAAAGCAAAATTATCCCCTCAATGGAAATACATGTTGCATACTTTGCAACAATGTATGTCCCCCAAAAGAACAGGATGGCATGAGGGCAGTTCCACATTAGCCACTGCTATGGTGTGTTTGGCTACAGGAAGAGTTTATAACTTTTCCTACATGATTTTTGACTCAATGAGAAAGAATATCGAGAACCCTCAAAACAAATTTTTAATGTATCCTCGATTTCTTCAACAATTTTTTAATTGTGTCCATACTGATCTTCCAAGATCAGAAAATCTTTTTAAATCTCACGCTCATACAAAGAAGGTTTTCACTAATATGCGACAAGTTAATAAGGGTGGCCCATCTCATGTGACACCATTATTCTCAAAAATGTTGGTGGTCACCATTCCCACAGCTGCAGGACAAGAAACTCTTCCTCTGTCCCAACCCACAGCTGCCACCATCAGTACCACTGCACTTACTCAGGGCACTAGTGCCATATCTGAAGCAGGTACTGCAGGTGGAAACCCTGAGGTTACTACGGCAGTTGCTACTGCCCCTGTACCTCCAGTTGCTACTGTGAGTTCTCCTCCAGTTGCTACTGCTTCAGTCACTACTGCTAAAGTGACTAAACCCAAGGTTTCTGCGCCTCACAAACCCCTCAAAGCTGCTTCTAAAAGACTCTTGTGTCTAAAACCATCCCTCATACTACTACTACAAAAGCAATCCCTGAAACATCTTCAGGATTGCCACACACATTAGGGGAAAACATTGAACATACCCCTTGTTCACTGAGTTGGTCACTAAAGAGAGGGAAGACCATGTGGGGAGGGCTGATACTACTGCTGCCTCTACTTCTTATAGTAGAGCTCAGGACAGTATCAACATAACTAAGACCCAAACCACGGCAACACCATCCCTTGATGAGAACTTGTTCTCAGATTGGGAAGGTGGTCCCTGGCGCCAAGAGACCATGGGGGAGATACCTGCTTCTGCTAGGCAGGAGAGTTTCTCTTTTCCCGAGGATCTTCCACCTGTTGGTACCCAACAGGAAAGGGGCGAGGGTAGTGGTAGTCATTTCAATGAATTGATGGGTATGTACCAAAATCTAATGGTGAGGGTTGAAAAACAAGAAGAGATGCTGTCTTCTTTAACATCTTTGGTGCAACAGGTACTGGCACAACAAGCTTTAATATCAGTCCAGTTACTGCCCAAAAGAATCACCACACAAGATGCTGGCAATTCACCAAAACCTTCCAGCTCATCCTCTTCAGATGACTCCCCATCAGATGACAACAAGGGGGAGAAAGAATTGAATGTGTTATCATCTGGAGAGAGCAAAGGTGATGAAGATAAGGGAAGCACAGATACTATCATCACTGCCACCTCCAATCAAGATGAACAAATGGAGACAGACAGTATAGTTGAGGGGGAGACAGACTTTGATGCCAATATGGTGATAGATGCAGAGGGTGAAGAAATGGAAGTTGATACTCCACTTAAGGGGGAGCAGCAGCAGCAAGAAGTGAAGCAAATGGTTGAAGAAACCATAGACAAGATGGAAGATGAAACTTCACCAAATGCTATTGAAAGTAATGCTGCGGATCAAGATGCTGAAATGGTTGCTGCGAATCCTATTGCTACGGAGGCAGTTACTACTGACCCAGTTGCTGCGGACCAAGTTGATGCGGATCCAATGGTAACTAGTCCAGTTGCTACGGACATAGTTGATACTGAACAAGTTACTACGGAGCCAATGATTATCAGTCCAGCTCCAGAAACAGAGGAGGAAGATCATTCCTACCTATTCACAACCATTCCTCCCACGTTCGATCAAGCTTCCTCACAATTACAGGCAATCCAATCTGAAGCTACAACTCCTTCCACCACTGCAACAGAGACTCCTTCCACTATTGAACAACAAGAGGCTGCAAATGTTCTTATAAGAACAGAGATGTCCAGAACAAATGTAATGGATGATGAAGCTACACTGGCCTCACAGGTACTTAAAATTAAAAAGGAGAAAGAAGAAGAGGAGAGAAAGAAAATTATAGCTGAGCTTGTTACAAAACAAAGAGCTGCAGCTGCTATAGGTGAAAAACCAAAACAATCTTCTCTAAAATTGCCTGAACAATCTGCAGGTATGTCTACAGGTAGATTTCGCTATGTGACTGTAGACAAGAAATTGCAAAGAGTTGATCTTGATGCTGAAAAAGAAAAAGGCAAAGCTGTTGTGGTGATGAAATCAAAAGAAGAAAGACAGGAGGAAGAAAGGCTTGCTCAAGAAGCACTATTCTTTGAAAAAATGTCTGAGGAGGAGATTGAAATAGTAAGAAAAGAAAATGCAGCAGCAGAACTATATAACAGAATGGCTGCTGAGCTAGCAGAGGAGGAAAAAGCAAAAGAAAGGAAGTTAGCTGAAGAACAAAAAGAAAGAAGTTCTCAAGAAGAATTTAACTTTCAAGGTCTGACAGCTGAGGAAATGGAGGTGATCAGACAAGAGAATGAAGCTGCAGACTTATATAACAGAATGCAAAGAGTTGCTGCTGAGGATGAAGCCAGAGCAAAAGAGATGCATAATGAAGAACTCCTTCAAAAACTGTGTTCTCAAGGCCAAGTTAGAGCAGATTTCGAGTTAAGTATGAAGACTTTGGAAGAAGATGAAGCTGCTCTTAAGAAATTAAAGACCAAAACCAAACCTGAGAAGAAGAAAGTGTCCAAACCTACTCCTACACAAGTCAAGTTAGCTGAGGATAGGAAGAAGTACACTAATTATCTCAAAAGCAAAGGTCACAGTGGCAGATCCTTAGGCCCTATGAAGTTAGCTACTATCTTAGAGCTTGTAAAGGAAGAAAGACAAAAGGAATTCAAAAGGGAAGCAGCACTTGCAAAGCTTGAAGAGAAAAAGAAGCTAAATGCAGAAAAAGTGTTGGCTACACCCCTTAGAACAGGAAGGAAGGTATTTCAACCTGAACCTGTTCCTGAAGTCAAACAATCAGAAGAGAAGCAGAAAAGAAAGAAGTTGTCATCAAAAAGGATTCCAGTTCCTCCATCTAAACGACAAAAGATGGGTGATGCTGCTACTGCCTCTCAAGAAAGCCCAGAAATTCCATTTGTTGATGTTAAAACAGAGCCTGAAGATATGGAACAAGACCCTCCTAGTACTACTCAAGGGGGAGATTATTCTGCATATATCAACCATGTTGATGGTTTGAAGTACACTCCACTGAAGGTGAAACCTCCAGTGATCATCGATTGGAAATATATTGGTGGACCTTTGAAAACTGAATATGAAGTTACAAGAGCAGACAAGTCAAAGAAAAATCTTATAGCTTTTCATTGGGTATTCAGAGATTTTGATAGAGATGATCTGGAGAGGATGTATGAGATTGGTATAAGGAAATACTCTCATCAAAGAAAAGGAGTATGTCCTGGTATTGATCTGGCAATGGATGTTCTGTGTGGGTTGTTTGAGCCTGGATACAAGAAAACAAGTTCAGTCTTTAAGAAAGAAGGACCTAATAATCCTGTACTCAACTGGTATGTATATGAGAAAAGTGAAGTGTACTCGATTATAAGAAGACATGGAGCAAGGGAATTCTACTTGGTAAGTCACAAGTATCCACATTCATTGAAGACGTTGGATGAGCTTATTGAGTTGAAGCTAAATGGACCAAGAGATTCACTGCTTGCTCAGGAACTTATTTGGAAAGTCTTGTGTCAACGAATAGAAGAAAAGAACAAGTTAGAAACTAACTTGCAAAACAAGTAGTTGTAATAAAATAGTTAATATTGTTTTATGAATGAAATAGTTAGTACTGTTGGAGCATAAAACTTGTACTTTTGATGTGTCATAAAAGTTCAAGGTTAGGGGGAGATTGTTGGGTTATAACTTAGCTAAACATAGTTTAACCAAGAACAACTCACTTAACAAACAAGAATAGTAATTCAAGTGATTAATACGGAAGATATTACAAGTTACTACGGAAGTTCAACAAGTTACTACGGATACTTAAGTTACTACGGTTACTACAACCCAAGTCAAAGTCAAGATACGGAGGAAGTCAAGCCAAGACACGGAAGACAAACTTATCTTGCAAGTATCAAATCTAATTAGATAGAGTTATAATTAGATTAGATTTCCTTTTGTTAATTAGATAGAGTTTCCTTAAATCTAGATAACGATTTATTTAGATAAGGATAGATGTAGAATTCTAGTTTATCTAGAACGAGCCTCAAGGTCTATAAATATAGATCCTTGGAGAATAGAGAAAACACGTTGTATTGATATTATTGATTAATGCAATTGAGGCTTACAATTCGACAATAATTTGTTAATTCATTATTCATTTTTAGTTGTTCGATAACTCGTAATATTGAAGTGTTCATCCGCTGCTGAACTTCTTCAATAGATCTCGATCTTAAACGTTAGCAAACATATTAGTTTATCTAGACTAATACGATCCTGACATATTCGTCAGGAGAATCCACCACGATCCGACGGCAAAAATTTTCCCCATGAGACGAACTAAATTTCGGGACGAAATTCCTTTCAACCCGGGGAGAATGTGACAACCGTCAAAAATCTAGGTACTTGTTCAGCTACTATATCGGTTCGAAACATTAGCTACTCTTTTATCGTGTTCACTTTGTTCTAGTTCGTAATTGTTGAGTCTGTACTTTGTCGGAACTAGCGTCGGAACAACTTCCGGAATCAATCTTATAAGTCCTAATACCAAGAAAACATCTATTGAACTTTCCTAAGTTCATAACTAATCATAATTAAGAACTTTCAATTAACAAAAAGGTCCAACGAAGCAATAACGTAAAAACGAAAAATCAGAAAAATGCTGAATTTAGGCCCGGTGCGCAGCACCTATGGTATAGGTGCGCAGCACCTCACGCCAGTTTTCAAAAATATTACATTTTTAGTCCTTGTCTAGATTTTTACAACTCTCAACCAATCAATCTCGGGTATAGGTCAGTAATCACTGCATTTTTACATACCCAACACACTTCATTATTATTACCTTATTTCCATTTTACTTATTCATTTTCTTAAAACAAAAACACATACACATTTACACCTAGTTCAAGTTCTCTCTAAACTCTCTCTAAAACACCATTGAAACCAGAGACTTTCCACCATAGAAACCCATTATTTATCCATACAAATCGTTCAAATCATCTAGAGAAGCAAGGGGGTGCCATTTATTTCGAAAAAGGACTAGTCTTGTAAAGGTTTTTGAAGCAAAAATCCGACCAAAGCATCATCCATTCATTTTCATTCGGTAGAAACCTTTCTCCTATCTTTATTTACTGTTTTTACTAATTGCATGTAAGATCTAAACAATAAAAATGAGTTTGTATGAAGATTTATGTCACTTTTTATGCAAAAACGTTTTTATCAATATAATACTTAGATCTATGTTTATGTGGATGAAAGTTGTTTAGAAACTATAAAAATGATGTTTTATGAGATAACTACTGGTTGCATGTCGAAATCTTTGAGTCACAAAACGTTTTTAGGAAGAAAAACACAAAACGGGAAAAGACAGCAGCTAGGTGCGCAGCACCTGTGCCCAGGTGCGCAGCACCGAGCTGCTGTTCTCCCGAAAAATCGTCGTTTGTCCGTTTTAAACTTGTACACACATTCTGGACTTTTGCTAATATTATTATAAGACCGAGATGAGTAAAACTAATAATAATAATGACTTATATTGGACTCTTTGGACTTATTTAACTTGTTAATGAAGTTATTATGTGTATATGCATGTTTTGTGAGCGGAAATGGTTGTAGGTTTTGGACATGAAATTTGGGCGCGGAAGCGCTGCCCAAATTTCATTAGAAAATCTAAACCATTTCAGTAACCTAAACATGTTTATCATATCAATAACTTTAACATGGAACTTTCAAACTAAAAATAAACGTTAAACACTTCGGACCAATTTTGGGACAATTTGACTTTAATACCTAATCATAAACAAAAGTTACATAATCTTATATGAAGAACCTAAAAAGACATTTACTTTTGGACAATCTTGGTATTCCTAGGCATTCCGTGATTCCCGGCTCCTTTCGGACCAATTCCGCGTTCGCTCTCTCCGCAAACCGTGAGTTACACCCCTCCTTACTTTTACATTTAAATATACTTTTTGGGGGAAACATGAGATCAATTTTTTTTTGAACTATAGCTTTTATGTGAAATTGCTTATGAACTACTTTGACTTTTGGTACTTATCAAACTATTTTGACTTATTGAACTTATGAACTACTTTGACTTTTGGTACTTATCAAACTATTTTGACTTATTGAACTCATGAACTATTTCGACTTTTGAACTATTTGAACGACCTTTCTATTCTTGGAAACCTTTTGAACTATCTGAACTACTTGGAACTATTTTTTTTTGGTACGAACTATTTGGACGAACATGCGTAAACAACATCAATTGTTCGGATTGGCTTACTTTAGACTCCCTAGGTTTGCCTCTTTGGATACTTGAATAGCCATTGATAGCTTGGTTGTATTTAGGTGCTAAACCCTAGGTGAGAATATAACGCCGTAAGTGCAGACAAAAAGACTTTTGAAAATGGAACTACTAAATGCCACACAATTTTTCTTGGACGACTATACACACTATTAACACAAGCCGTTAGCATAGATTATGGGTATCGATACTTAGGAGCGGTCACTCCTTACCAATGGGTAGCGACCAAGGTACATATTGCTAAGTTCTCGCGAACTCTGACTTTAGACTTGACTAGTGGGCAGGTACTTGACCATAATCGGATTAGTGTGTAGACTAAATCTTACGTATATTAAGCTTAGTGGTTGGTACAACTCGAGGATCATAGGTCTATATTACGCATATACTTACTTACTGTCTTGCACATGTGGATTAATCCACCGCTGAGGTAATGACTACGAACCTTTTCGCTCGCTACACTACTTGACTTTTGCACTTGACTTGAACTTACTTTGGTCGTACTTGAACTTGTTTTGAAACATACTTGAACTTATTTTAAACGTACTTGAACTTATTTTAAACGTACTTGAACTTATTTTAAACGTACTTGAAATTGTCTTGAAACTAAATTATTCTTGAATTTTAAGCACTTAAATTTAATTAAGTTATTCTTGAATTTTAAGTACTTGATCTTATCTTGAAATTCTTTGACCTTGAACGACTCTTGAACTTTTTAAATCTTGAATTCGTCTCGGACTCTTATGAACTTTTAAATTGAACTTTTCTTCAATTCATAAACTGTAACTCACTCACTACGTTTTCGTAGTTGACACTTTATCTTATGTTTCAGGAACTAAGCGTAAGTTATGAAGTGCATTGCTCAGGCGGGTCAAGTCTTCCATGTGAAGTGTACCTTGGGAAGAAGACCTTATTTTGGGAATTTTATTTAAAAACATTTTTGTTATGTATTATGGTCCACTTTGAACTTGGTTGTACTTTTGACTTCTCCTTTTCAATTTAAATTGTAATGACTTGAACCGTTAATTTTGGTATAACCCGTGAAATGACTCTTTGCTCTCACATTCCGTGTTTCCGCTTTAGCGGGGTGTGACATAAAACAATAACCCTAATTTTGGAAATCCATAGGTACTTTAAAAATCCTAATATCACAAAACACTATCCTATATTAGCATTTCTACTCAATACTCCCACACTACCCTAACAAACTTCATAATATAAAGAATCAACTCTCCAAACCAATTTTTACTAACGAAAATATTTTTTTTCCCTATAAAACCCGAGATTTCAACCGGTACGCGTTACAATTACGGTTTAGGTGTGTAATATTTATGTTTCACAATGCCCTAGGTCATAATAACATTAAGAATGTCTTAAGGACGCTATTAAAAGCCATTTCATCAATAAAAAACACAATCAAACCCCAAATACCATTTTAAAACCAAAACCCTAATTTTGGAAATCCATAGGTATTTTAAAAACCCTAATATCATTAAACCCTACTACATACTCCCACACTACCCTAAAAAACTTCATAATAAACAAAATTAACTATCTAAACCACTTTATACACACCAAAATGTTGTTTTCCTTGTAAAACTGAGATATCAACCTGTGACAACCGTCACTTTTCTGACTCAGATTAGTCTAGTATGCCGTATGCTCTTACCGGGTTTACAAAAATTTTTATAAAAAGAACTTACATTTTCTTTTATGTACAATGATTACTTGTGACATGTGTGTATACTCTATATGTGATGCTATATTATTAGTTAGGTGCACAATAGTTAGTTCCACTAGTCGAGCTCCTAGATGATTTAGTGGGAAATTATATTTCCGTACTATTAATGGACTTAAGTATATCTAAGATTAAATCTCGCTTAACCACCTTTAATTATATACTTATGTTAAATTCTTATTTATCTCTCGGTTTAGTTTACGTCTATCACTTTACTTTCTACGTCTTGTTGGACATCCGTTTTTTTTTTCTAGTTTTTCCATCACCGAATATAAAGTGGGTTTTGGTTTAATTGACTAAAGGATCGGGTTGGCCTAGTCTTAATAATTTGCTAGACCAAGCCTATTAAAAAATTTAACCTTAAACCTAAACCTAATAATATTTAAACTAAAATTTAAAACCCTAAACCATTTTTTTGCTCAAACCCGCCACCCACCTTTGCAGCCCCATTACCGTCTCCATTGGAAACCTTAATTCGCCCCCTTGCAGTTTTTTTGGCCGATCACTACCTTCCACCACTTCAGCCTCTCAGCCATCCAGGAGTTATTTTCGAAGCCTACACTTCATGCTCATCTCGGGTTTCCATCACAACAGCCAAGGTAATCGATTTCTAGTGTGTATTGCTTTAATCTTAACCGAAAACCCTAGTATGGGTTGTATAAAATCGTTTTGATAACCTCCTTTCTTGTAACTGATTTCCAGCAACTTCCATCCATCGAAATCTCATTGACCCATCATCTAATTCGTGTTCATCTTCTCCATGTTTAAAGGTATGTTATGTTGAATTCATGAGCTCTTTATATTTCAAATCCGAAACCCTATATTGGACAACTGAAATTCGTTTTTGTAAACTTGATGTTTGTGTATGATTCCGAACAAGTTCCCACCATCGAGCAGCAGTGTTTTCTCCATCACAATTGAGTTCCAGCAAGCTATCATTCTAGGTTTGTACTATATTTCTTGTGGTGATCAACCTAGGTCGATTTCATGCTAAGGATTTATCGGGTTATGTGTTGTTGACTTTTCGTGTTTCAAGCCTCATGAATCGAGTCCCTTCATTTTCGTTATCAACCGATCAGAACCTCATCATATTCAGGTCTAATTACCTTTTCACGTTACTATATTCATCATATTCATAATCGTTTATCATAGAAGTTTGTGTATTAAAAATCTTATCGAAATTTCTAATTATCGTTGTTTGAAGGTAAGGTTTTGCGGACTGTTTTTGTGGATTATTTCCGTCCTTCAAATCTGATATTGGATAGCGGATTAGAGTCCCCAATATCATCTTTAAAAGGTTTGTTTTCGTGCCTTCAATCGTTCACCATTTCATTTTCTAATTAGTTGCAAAACCGAGTTATTTTATCGTTAACTATTCTTTATCAATTTGTCAAAAACCGTGTCAACACGTATGCTACTTGACGATTCTAATTGTGGCTATCTTTCTTGTGTTATTACAGCCCTCGAATCCTTATCATTCGTGTTTTCGAGTTGTAACGGTAATCACATTTCGATAACCTAACCGTTACGACTAATGGTAACCCACATTTCTTACTCCTTTTGCGTTTTTGATTTTGGTGGCGTTTGTTTTGACATTTATTCTTTATTCCGTATATTTTAATTGCGTGGTTGTTTATATTTCTCGTATATAACTGCGTGGTTGAATTCCGTTATTCGTATCTTTCCGTTTTATTCGTTAATTATGGACAAACTTGTTTTGGACATTTTTGGGTCCCATTTCTTTGTAATCTGTATTGATGTATGTTTTTCCCTATCTTTAACTGAGAATTAGACTCTGTGACCTGAACATAAGTTGTAGGTCTCGGAGTCTAGTTTTCAAAAACGTAAGATTTGTTTTCTAACTCTTTATAGATTTTTCTAAAAACGTAAAATACCAGCTAGGGGTCTAATCTGATTATTTTGAGTAATATGTCTAGGTTCATTAAACTATTTCGTGTAACCACTTAGACAACCATAATAATTATTAATTTGGATTACACTAAGTTAATAACAAGCTTTAAAAGTAATAAAATTGTTTATCTTGTCTACATCTAAATTATACGACACTTTAATGTAATAAACTCAACATCTTTAAGAATAACGTTTTTGGACAGTTTTGTAAACCAGTTTTGTTTTAACCATATCTTACTCATATCAAACTCTTTTATAACGATGTCATAGTCTAAAACGTAGCTCTCGGTGTCTAGTTTTCAAATATGTTTCCGTAAACGTCTGATTCCTTCTAGAACCATAGGTATCTCAGTTTGAGTGAACCTATGTGTTCGGCGAAAAGTTTATCGTTTGATTCAAAGTCGTTAACCGTGAAATACTATTCTTATACGTTTATACTTTTATCTAGGGGAGCTCTAGGACTAGTGAGGACTCTAGTTGTGACTAACTTACTACACCATATACACACAGTACCGCTTACATACGCTCACTCGATAAGGTGAGTCATCGCCCCTATTTTACTACTGCTTTTATATTTTAAATCGGGGGAAACTAAAGCAACCAAAATAATTTGAAACAAATGATTTACGAGAATGACGATCTACTTTCTATTTACAGAAATATTTCTATTTTTAGAAACTTACCATAAATAGATTATTCTATTTATGGAAACTTACGATATTTCGAAACTCTAAATTGTGTAATAAAAAGCTAATGCAATTTTCTAAAAACATCACAAACGGTTGTTCAATACTTGCTTCGATATATTACGATGGATTATCGGTATGCGTTGTCATATCGATATCGTACGCTCTTATGAGGTACACTTACTATACGATGGATTATCGGTATGCGTTAGCATACCGATACCGTACGCTCTTATGAGGTACACTTACTATACGATGGATTATCGGTATGCGTTAGCATACCGATACCGCACGCTCTTATGAGGTGCACTTACTATTACGATGGATTATCGGTATGAGTTTCATACCGATACCGCACGCTCTCTATGAGGTGCACTTGCTATGTTCTGATTATATTGGATGTTTGTGATGTGCTTTTTATACTATATGCTGAGGTTTTCCTACTATTCTAAAATGCATTAGTTACACAATAGCTTTTACTGATTGATTATGAGATTAAACCTTTTTACTACTACTCGATGTACTCGCTCAACTTTATGTTGACGTTTTTAAGCTTTACTTTCAGGTAATGAGCAGGCATAGGACTTGGATGTAGGAGTCGGACTCTAGATGACCTCATGATATATTTGCATTGTGGACATTTTATATTATACATTTGAATTACATTTCGGGTTTGCACGCCCAAGTATTTTTTCATTCATTGATATTCACATTTGAACTTTCTTACTTGTAGTGGATGACGATTTTCGTGTACCAAGGTTTATACCTTGAGTATGGCGACGTCATAACAATACATTGTTTATTTATTCATGTAGATTGTATTCTTTATATTACTGTTGTGTTATGACGATCGCTAATCGTGTTGCACTCTGCGTTTACGCCAACGGCGGGGTGTGACAGATTGGTATCAGAGCACATGGTTATAGAGAACTAGGTGGTTTGGCCTAGACTATAACTAGGTGTCCTTCATATAGATTTTTTTTAGGATCTTTTTACTATTTCATATCGTCTCACTACTCGTACCTATCGACTTATCGCCTAAGGAAGACGGAGAACCGCAACGACTTACGACACTGAAGAAGTTTATATTTTATTTACTTTTCGTTCCTAAAAATATCATTTCTTGTTTGTAATCCAATTCGACTTGAACTCTTATACTCCTACTTTAATATTATGTAAGAGTATCAATGCGATAATAAATACGAGAAGCAAATTTGTATGTTCTAATCTTGGATGCCTCATCTAGTTGCCGTACTGGGAATCACGTTCTTATTCATTTACGACTCCACCCCTCACTTAAAATTTCTATTTTGTTTCATTTCGATTTCTCGATCTTCGTAATTCCGGAATTCTATTCTACCATACGTGACGCTCTCGTGGAAGAACCTTCGTGCAGATTTGAAGATGTGAAGTTGAAGACTCGCCTACCCTATTTTGAAGACGGTGTTATATTATTCGCTTATCTCGATCTATACATCCTTGAACCCTTTTCATTTATTATTATCACAAAATCGATATACGTTGCTACTCATCAAATTGTTTAAATCAGATACTACGAGATTGTATCTATCCTTTCGGTTGCTTCATTATTTCAAAATTCGAGGAGAAGTATTGATTCTCGCCATATTCTTTCGTAAAGATTCTCGTATTGACGCTTGGAAATACGCATTCTAATCGGTAACAAATTTATGTCTCAGCAGCAAAACATCTATTTCCTCCTACCTTTGTTCGTTTTCAAATTTTAGTCCCTTCTAAAAAAAAAATTCAAATATCGAAATCTAACTACCATATGTAAACCAGACCCCGAAACATTTTCACGATTTATACTAATCTACTCAAAAGAAATCGTTGTCTAAACGTTCTTTCTCGAGCACCACTCCAAACTCTACTATTTAATAGCGAGCTGGTCAGAACTAACTCACTTGAACTCGTGTTCTCTCAAGCTATGGATGGAACTGATTACGAAGCTATACGACATGCCACCAAATCTGGATTCTTCTATCCCTTTTTCATAATCACTTTTATTCGTGAAAATCGCTCAACCCGAAACTAATTCCTGATGATGCGAACTTATCGTTTTCGCCCAGAAAGTTTACTCGTGATGTATTCGTCTCCCGAGGAGATAAACTATCTGATTCTAGATTTTTTTCCAATCATTGGATAATCGTTGATCTCGAAACCATGTGATGTTTCCACATACTACTACTGCTGATACTGGTCGAGTGCATTCATAGAAAGTCAGTGTTCTAAAACCATCTGGAGTTGTAAACTAGTTGATTTCCTTATCAGTCAGTCTATACAAACCGGTGAAACTCTTTTCTCTATTTTCTTAATCAGATCAGATGTTCTCTAAGACGATGCCTTTGTCAACTCTAACGTAATCTCAACTACTTCGAGAAATTTCCATCTGCTTCACATTCGGTTACAGAAGAGGATTTCTATTTTGATTTATACCTATCCATTTCCAATATAATTGTGACCTTCGACACGTTTCTTTGGTAAGACATATATTCTAGTACGAGAAGAATTTGATTTCCCAAACTTCATGATATCCGATTCCGTATGTTTTAAGCATATCTCTCCTTGGTTGTATCATCATTTCCCATGAATGTTTTACTACAACTAGTTTTCCGAGTTAAACTACATTCTTAAATTCCTTATCATCGCAGTTCTTATCGAAACCTCTAAGTGACCATAGATGCGACTTGAGACAAAAGATGGTAACATCTGAAACCTATTTCTTTATCGCGTATGATTCTCGAAACCTCTTGGAAATTTATTCTTATACGTACCCATGGGGAAAGTAACCATTATGAGTTGAAACTCAATAACTCATACCTCATTGATACCCATACGACTTTCATTCAGTACTGAAACCTTCAACCGACATTACTCTGTGCGTTAGACTTCCGACATCTCGAGATAAATTGCAAGCGTTTTGTGCATTAAAATACTAATTCATTTCATTTTCCCGAGTTCAATATTATGACATCTTTTCATGTCCACCTCGATGTAATTTGGAGATTTCTGGATGTAAATAATACTTGAAGCGATATTCATTTCTCATCTTAGTCGCTTGAATCCTTTTGACCTATGATACGGTGCAGATGTATCCAACAAGTAAACTTTTATGTTAGTGCGTTCAGATATGTTATTGAAATCTTTCGATGACACCAAACGCTGATATACACTTGTGGAATTGATTCGATTTACGCACTACACCACAAGCACCCTGATGAAACTTGTTCGATTAAAAGTTCCCTACGAAACTACTCTTATTACTTCCGGTTTGTGATACGGACTTGAGATATTCTTTGACGCGGGATTTATTCCTCAACTACTACTATCAAATCTAGCTATTTATTCAACTTCCTGATGTTTCAAAAATAGTCCTAATGACTTCACTTTTCCTTAATCACCACTTTTTTGATCTTATCTGTAATTCGGTATTTCATATTCAGTGATAATCACTCGCAGGTAATGATAGGAATTCTCTTGTGTCTGATCAACATAAGAGGAAACTGGTTGTTATACGCGATCTGATAAAACCTTTCAATCACTATTTTAAATTTTCAAACTTTCGCGTAGCTTTTCGCTTTCAACGCCCTTTCGTATTACTTATGAACTTATTTCACTCTTATACCGTTACGTGAGATTCTTTTGTGACCAACGATTTTGTTCGTTAACCGTGACCCGTGACTTCTATTGTTGAATGTGTTTCAACAATTAAGTGTTACATATCAAATTCTATAAACGATACTTAATGATGAGTTTTAAGTTATGTCTGGCCAACATAATGGAGAACTTATCGTTTACCATGTATCTACCTGGATTCATACTCTCTATGGGACTGAAGCTTATGCAGTGTTATACGATTGACCTTAAGCGCTTACACAAAGTACCTATGAAATGTTATGGTAATGTGAACGTACATGTAGAATGTGTTTATAATTAGACGTAATTATAAAAACATTCTAACGCGTATCGGTTCCAGTATCGGACGGAAATTCAAACTATGCGAATCAGTGTTTAGATTCATGACACACTTCAGGAGCGAATCTTAAGGGTTTGATGTACGAAACCCCCCTTAGATACTCATTTTCGATTGATGCTTCTTTCAGCAGTTATACTACTTGAATTTCGGGACGAAATTCTTTTAAGTGGGGAATACTGTGACAACCGTCACTTTTCCGACTCAGATTAGTCTAGTATGCCGTATGCTCTTACCGGGTTTACAAAATTTTTTATAAAAAGAACTTACATTTTCTTTTATGTACAATGATTACTTGTGACATGTGTGTATACTCTATATGTGATGCTATATTATTAGTTAGGTGCACAATAGTTAGTTCCACTAGTCGAGCTCCTAGATGATTTAGCGGGAAATTATATTTCCGTACAATTAATGGACTTAAGTATATCTAAGATTAAATCTCGCTTAACCACCTTTAATTATATACTTATGTTAAATTCTTATTTATCTCTCGGTTTAGTTTACGTCTATCACTTTACTTTCTACGTCTTGTTGGACATCCGTTTTTTTTTCTAGTTTTTCCATCACCGAATATAAAGTGGGTTTTGGTTTAATTGACTAAAGGATCGGGTTGGCCTAGTCTTAATAATTTGCTAGACCAAGCCTATTAAAAAATTTAACCTTAAACCTAAACCTAATAATATTTAAACTAAAATTTAAAACCCTAAACCATTTTTTTGCTCAAACCCGCCACCCACCTTTGCAGCCCCATTACCGTCTCCATTGGAAACCTTAATTCGCCCCCTTGCAGTTTTTTTGGCCGATCACTACCTTCCACCACTTCAGCCCCGCTCTCAGCCATCCAGGAGTTATTTTCGAAGCCTACACTTCATGCTCATCTCGGGTTTCCATCACAACAGCCAAGGTAATCGATTTCTAGTGTGTATTGCTTTAATCTTAACCGAAAACCCTAGTATGGGTTGTATAAAATCGTTTTGATAACCTCCTTTCTTGTAACTGATTTCCAGCAACTTCCATCCATCGAAATCTCATTGACCCATCATCTAATTCGTGTTCATCTTCTCCATGTTTAAAGGTATGTTATGTTGAATTCATGAGCTCTTTATATTTCAAATCCGAAACCCTATATTGGACAACTGAAATTCGTTTTTGTAAACTTGATGTTTGTGTATGATTCCGAACAAGTTCCCACCATCGAGCAGCAGTGTTTTCTCCATCACAATTGAGTTCCAGCAAGCTATCATTCTAGGTTTGTACTATATTTCTTGTGGTGATCAACCTAGGTCGATTTCATGCTAAGGATTTATCGGGTTATGTGTTGTTGACTTTTCAGCCGGTGTTTCAAGCCTCATGAATCGAGTCCCTTCATTTTCGTTATCAACCGATCAGAACCTCATCATATTCAGGTCTAATTACCTTTTCACGTTACTATATTCATCATATTCATAATCGTTTATCATAGAAGTTTGTGTATTAAAAATCTTATCGAAATTTCTAATTATCGTTGTTTGAAGGTAAGGTTTTGCGGACTGTTTTTGTGGATTATTTCCGTCCTTCAAATCTGATATTGGATAGCGGATTAGAGTCCCCAATATCATCTTTAAAAGGTTTGTTTTCGTGCCTTCAATCGTTCACCATTTCATTTTCTAATTAGTTGCAAAACCGAGTTATTTTATCGTTAACTATTCTTTATCAATTTGTCAAAAACCGTGTCAACACGTATGCTACTTGACGATTCTAATTGTGGCTATCTTTCTTGTGTTATTACAGCCCTCGAATCCTTATCATTCGTGTTTTCGAGTTGTAACGGTAATCACATTTCGATAACCTAACCGTTACGACTAATGGTAACCCACATTTCTTACTCCTTTTGCGTTTTTGATTTTGGTGGCGTTTGTTTTGACATTTATTCTTTATTCCGTATATTTTAATTGCGTGGTTGTTTATATTTCTCGTATATAACTGCGTGGTTGAATTCCGTTATTCGTATCTTTCCGTTTTATTCGTTAATTATGGACAAACTTGTTTTGGACATTTTTGGGTCCCATTTCTTTGTAATCTGTATTGATGTATGTTTTTCCCTATCTTTAACTGAGAATTTGACTCTGTGACCTGAACATAAGTTGTAGGTCTCGGAGTCTAGTTTTCAAAAACGTAAGATTCGTTTTCTAACTCTTTATATATTTTTCTAAAAACGTAAAATACCAGCTAGGGGTCTAATCTGATTATTTTGAGTAATATGTCTAGGTTCATTAAACTATTTCGTGTAACCACTTAGACAACCATAATAATTATTAATTTGGATTACACTAAGTTAATAACAAGCTTTAAAAGTAATAAAATTGTTTATCTTGTCTACATCTAAATTATACGACACTTTAATGTAATAAACTCAACATCTTTAAGAATAACGTTTTTGGACAGTTTTGTAAACCAGTTTTGTTTTAACCATATCTTACTCATATCAAACTCTTTTATAACGATGTCATAGTCTAAAACGTAGCTCTCGGTGTCTAGTTTTCAAATATGTTTCCGTAAACGTCTGATTCCTTCTAGAACCATAGGTATCACAGTTTGAGTGAACCTATGTGTTCGGCGAAAAGTTTATCGTTTGATTCAAAGTCGTTAACCGTCAAATACTATTCTTATACGTTTATACTTTTATCTAGGGGAGCTCTAGGACTAGTGAGGACTCTATTTGTGACTAACTTACTACACCATATACACACAGTACCGCTTACATACGCTCACTCGATAAGGTGAGTCATCGCCCCTATTTTACTACTGCTTTTATATTTTAAATCGGGGGAAACTAAAGCAACCAAAATAATTTGAAACAAATGATTTACGAGAATGACGATCTACTTCCTATTTACAGAAATATTTCTATTTTTAGAAACTTACCATAAATAGATTATTCTATTTATGGAAACTTACGATATTTCGAAACTCTAAATTGTGTAATAAAAAGCTAATGCAATTTTCTAAAAACATCACAAACGGTTGTTCAATACTTGCTTCGATATATTACGATGGATTATCGGTATGCGTTGTCATATCGATATCGTACGCTCTTATGAGGTACACTTACTATACGATGGATTATCGGTATGCGTTAGCATACCGATACCGTACGCTCTTATGAGGTACACTTACTATACGATGGATTATCGGTATGCGTTAGCATACCGATACCGCACGCTCTTATGAGGTGCACTTACTATTACGATGGATTATCGGTATGAGTTTCATACCGATACCGCACGCTCTCTATGAGGTGCACTTGCTATGTTCTGATTATATTGGATGTTTGTGATGTGCTTTTTATACTATATGCTGAGATGATTGTTTTCCTACTATTCTAAAATGCATTAGTTACACAATAGGTTTTACTGATTGATTATGAGATTAAACCTTTTTACTACTACTCGATGTACTCGCTCAACTTTATGTTGACGTTTTTAAGCTTTACTTTCAGGTAATGAGCAGACATAGGACTTGGATGTAGGAGTCGGACTCTAGATGACCTCATGATATATTTGCATTGTGGACATTTTATATTATACATTTGAATTACATTTCGGGTTTGCACGCCCAAGTATTTTTTCATTCATTGATATTCACATTTGAACTTTCTTACTTGTAGTGTATGACGATTTTCGTGTACCAAGGTTTATACCTTGAGTATGGCGACGTCATAACAATACATTGTTTATTTATTCATGTAGATTGTATTCTTTATATTACTGTTGTGTTATGACGATCGCTAATCGTGTTGCACTCTGCGTTTACGCCAACGGCGGGGTGTGACACAACCGTTACGCGTTAGAGTCACGGTTTAGGTGTGTAATATTTATGTTTTCCAATCCCCTAAGTCACAATAGCATTAAGAATGTCTTGAGAACGCTATTAGAAAAAATTTCATTCATCAAAAACTCAATCAAACCCCAAATACCATTGTAAAACCAAAACCCTAATTTTGGAAATCCATAGGTACTTTAAAAATCCTAATATCACAAAACACTATCCTATATTTCTATTTCTACTCAATACTCCCACACTACCCTAACAAACTTCATAATATAAAGAATCAACTATCCAAACCAATTTTTACACACCAATATATTAATTTCCTTGTAAAACCTGAGATTTCAATCGGTGCGCGTTACAATTACGGTTTAGGTGTGTAATATTTATGTTTCATAATCCCCTAGGTCACAATAATATTAAGAATTTCTTAAGGACTGTATTAAAGAAAGCCATTTCATCAATCAAAACTCAATCAAACCCCAAATACCATTTTAAAACCAAAACCCTTATTTTGGAATCCAGAGGTACTTTAAAAACCGTGATATCACAAAACCCTATCCTATATTACCATTTCTACTCTATACTACCACACTACCCTAACAAACTTAATAATAAACAAAACTAACTACCTAAACCACTTTATACACACCAAAATGTTGTTTTCCTTATAAAACCGAGATATCAACGGGTACACGTTAAAATCACGGTTCTGATGTGTAATATTTATATTTTCCAATACCCTAGTTCACAATAAAATTATGAATGTCTCTAGACCGCAATTAGAAACAATTGTTTCCATCAAAAACTCAATTAAACCCCAAATACCATTTTAAAACCAAAACCCTAATTTTGAAAATCCATAGGTACTTTAAAAACCCTAATATCACAAAACCCTATCCTATATTACCATAACTAATCCATACTCCCATACTACCTTAACAAACTTCATAATCAAAAATATCAACTATCCAAACCACTTTTTACACACTATAATATTGTTTGCCTTGTAAAACCTAGATTTCAGCCCGTACGCGTTACAATCACGGTTTAGGTATGTAATATTTATGTTTCACAATCCCCTAGGTCACAATAACATTAAGAATGTCTTAAGAACGCTATTAGAAGCTATTTCATCAATTAAAAACCTAAACGAACCCCAAATACCATTTTAAAACCAAAACCCTAATTTTGGAAATCCGTAGGTACTTTAAAAATCCTAATATCACAAAACCCTATCCTATATTACCATTTCTACTCAATACTCCCACACTACCCTAACAAACTTCATAATATAAAGAATCAACTATCCAAACCAATTTTTACACACCAAAATATTGTTTTCCCTGTAAAACTTGAGATTTCAACCGGTACGCGTTACAAGTATGGTTTAGGTGTGTAATATTTATGTTTCACAATCCCCTAGGTCACAATAACATTAAGAATGTCTTAAGGACGCTTTTAGAAGCTATTTCATCAATCAAAAACTCAATCAAACCCCAAATACCACTTTAAAACCAAAATCCTAATTTTCGAAATCCATAGGTACTTTAAAAACCCGTGATATCACAAAATCCGATCCTACATTACCATATCTATCCATACTCCCACATTACCATAACAAACTTGATAATAAACAAAAGAAACTATCCAAGCCACTTTATACACACCACAATGTTGTTTTCCTTGTAAAACCGAGATATGAACCGGTACGCGTTAGAATCACGCTTTAGGTGTGTAATATTTATGTTTTCCAATCCCCTAGGTCACAATAGCATTAAGAATGTCTTTAGACCGCTATGAGAAACATTTTCATCCATCAAAAACTCAATCAAACCCCAAATACCATTTTAAAACAAAAATCCTAATTTTGGAAATCCGTAGGTACTTTAAAAACCGTGATATCACAAAATTCTATCCTACATTACCATATCTACTCCATACTCCCACAGTACCCTAACAAACTTCATAATAAAAAAAAGCAACTATCCAAACCACTTTATACACAACAAAATGTTGTTTTCCTTGTAAAACCGAGATATCAACCGGTACGCTTTAGAATCACGGTTTAGGTGTATAATATTTATATTTCACAATCCCCTAGGTCACAATCACCTTAAGAATGTCTTAAGAACGCTATTAGAAGCCTTCATCAATCAAAAACTCCAACTAACCCCAAATACCATTTTAAAACCAAAACCCTAATTTTGGAAATCAATAGATACTTTAAAAACCCTAATATCATTAAACCCTATCCTATATTACCATTTCTACTCCATACTCCCACACTACCCTAAAAAACTTCATAATAATAAAATTAACTATCTAAACCACTTTATACACACCAAAATGTTGTTTTCCTGGTAAAACTGAGATATCAACCGGTACGCGTTAGAGTCACGGTTTAGGTGTGTAATATTTATGTTTTCCAATCCCCTAGGTCACAATAGTATTAAGAATGTCTTGAGAACGCTATTAGAAAAAAATTTCATTCATAAAAAACTCAATCAAACCCCAAATACCATTGTAAAACAAAAACCCTTATTTTGGAAATCCATAGGTAGTTTAAAAATCCTAATATCACAAAACTATCCTATATTAACATTTTTACTCAATACTCTCACACTACCCTAAGAAACTTCATAATATAAAGAATCAACTATCCAAACCAATTTTTACACACCAAAATATTGTTTTCCTTACAAAACCTGAGATTTCAACCGGTACGCGTTACAATTACGGTTTAGGTGTGTAATATTTATGTTTCACAATCCCCTAGGTCACAATAACATAAGAATGTCTTAAGAACGCTATTAGAAGCCATTTCATCTATCAAAAACACAATCAAACCGCAAATACCATTTTAAAACCAAAACCCTAATTTTGGAAATCCATAGGTACTTTAAAAACCGTGATATCACAAAATCCGATCCTACATTACCATATCTAGTCCATACTCCCACACTACCCTAACAAACTTGATAATAAACAAAAGAAACTATCCAAGCCACTTTATACATACCAAAATGATGTTTTCCTTGTAAAACCGAGATATGAACCAGTACGCGTTAGAATCACGGTTTAGGTGTGTAATATTTATGTTTCCAATCACCTAGGTCACAATATCATTTTGAATGTCGTTAGACCGCTATTAGAAACAATTTCATCCATCAAAAACTAAATCAAACCCCAAATACCATTTTAAAACCAAAATCCTACTTTTGGAAATCCATAGGTATTTTAAAAACCATGATATCACAAAATCCTATCCTACATTACCATATCTAGTACATACTCCCACACTACCCTAACAAACTTCATAATAAACAAAAGCAACTATCCAAACCACTTTATACACACCAAAATGTTGTTTTCCTTGTAAAACCGAGATATCAACCAGTACGCGTTAGACGGTTTAGGTGTATAATATTTATGTTACACAATCCCCTAGGTCACAATAACATTAAGAATGTCTTAGGAACGCTATTAGAAGCCATTTCATCAATCAAAAACTCAAACGAACCCCGAATACCATTTTAAAACCAAAACCCTAATTTTAGAAATCCATAGGTACTTTAAGAACCCTAATAACACAAAACCCTATCATATATTACCATTTTTACTCCATACTCCCACACTACCCTAAAAAACTTCATAATAAACAAAATTAACTATCTAAACTACTTTATACACACCAAAATGTTGTTTTCCTTGTAAAACTGAGATATCAACCGGTACGCATGAGAGTCACGGTTTAGGTGTGAAATATTTATGTTTTTCAATCCCCTAGGTCACAATAGCATTAAGAATGTCTTGAGAACGCTATTAGAAAAAATTTCACTCAAACGAACCCCAAATACTATTTTAAAACCAAAACCCTAATTTGGAAATCCATAGGTACTTTAAAAACCGTGATATCACAACATCCTATCCTACATTACTATATCTAGTACATACTCCCACACTACCCTAACAAACTTCATAATAAACAAAAGAAACTATCCAAACCACTTTATACACACCAAAATGTTGTTTTCCTTGTAAAACCGAGATATCAACCGGTACGCGTTAGAATCACGGTTTAGGTGTGTAATATTTATGTTTTCCAATCCCCTAGGCCACAATAACATTAAGAATGTCTTTAGACCGCTATTAGAAACAATTTCATCCATAAAAAACTCAATCAAACCCCAAATACCTGTTAGGATCGAACCAGTTACCCAGTGTTTAGATAAATGATTTGAAGATTAGATCTAACAAATACAAATTGTTTTGCAGCGGATAAACACAAATTGTATGAACAAGGTTATGATTAATATGTTATATGAAAGAATTAATTTGATGAACAAATAACAAATTAATCAACAAAGCCTCAATTGAATTGTATTAATTTCAGAGAAATTACAATGGTGTTTTTCACATACAATCAACGTCGTTGTCTCAAATAACAAAGGAATACTTTTATAATCCTTGAGGCTACCTAGCTAAGATCTAGTAAAGATTACAATCGATTAAATCTATACAAAATCTATACCCCAAGATCTGTAAACAGTTTGATCTCAAATCAAACTATGCTACCAACTAATTACCAACTCTCTGATTAATCACGTGAAGTTCTTTAACAGTTGGTGATCTTCGGTAGTTGTGGATCTTCATCAGCAGTCGTCTTCCAATGATTACCCAACTCTACTGATCAGTTGGAGAAGATCAGTTTCTATTGATCAGTACGTAGCTACTGATCAGCTTCTCTAGGAAGACTAGCTACTTATCATTTCTACTCCATTTAGATACTGATCAATACTTTGGGACAAAAGAGTTTGTTTCACTACTGATCAGTAGACAGAAGTCTTTACTACTGATCAGTAGCAAAACATACTTAGTATATTTTTGACCCAACATCCCCCTTAGTGATAGCATCTCCATGCTCATCACTATATCAATAAAACCAAAAATGTCATCAAAAAAGTAACTTACTTGGGAGGCTTCTTCATGCGATCATACTTTTCTTTGATTTGTCTGTTGATTTTCCAAACTAGTTCAACCGCTCTTGAAGAGGAACTTGACGCTCTAAGCTTTCTCTTCATCAAAATGCACATCAGATACAGATCATGGTCATATTCCTTTTCAATGAGATAGTACTCCGAAGTACCATCTTTTCTGTAAATGCACTATATGCCATTTCTGTCAAATAAGGTCCATGAGATCACTCCAGAGTATCTTCTTAACCTTTCAGACATGGACTCTGGAGCAAAGAAGATGGTGCACAAGTCTAGTAGGAGATGTTGAACATTGTATTCTCCTTCTATTTTGTTGTACTTCCTCTTACCAATTTCAAACACTTCTTCCAGTTCTGGTCTTAATAGAGTGCAAAAGAGTCTTTTGTGAGATGTGAAAGTTTCTTCAGACTTGTCAGCTCTTATGACCTTGAGAATGGATTTCCCCCCTACTTCCTCATAGTACCAATCAGTAATTGGCACAAAGCTGTTAATTGGCACAGGGGTTGGAATGGATCCATAATTAACAAGATTCCTCATCTCAGAAAAGGTTCTTTTGCTTAAAGCTTTGATCTTATCAACTGCTTTGGCACTTGGTCTCCGTTTATCCTCCTTTTCTGATGGTCCTCCAACATCTATCTTCTTTCTTTTTAATGGCTGCTCATGACTTTCATTTCCTTCCTCATCTTGTGCCTCTATTTTTCTTTTCTTTTCAGTCTCTTTTCTTGCAGGCACATTCTTCAAATTTTGAGACACTTTAGACCTGATCTCCCCACTTGTATTCTTTTTGAGGAGACCATTTGGCATTGGGGATTTTCTTCTAGTGTCATGATCCATCTTCAAGCTTCTCTCAAGCATGAACTACTCTCTTTCCTCCTTCACATTCTCCTTCCTCCTTTCTTCTTCATATTTTGACACTAGAGTAGACATTCTCATTGATCTTACTGACTTTGGATTTGCTCCTTCCTTGATCAAGTAGTCAACGAATTTATTTTTGTCCTCTTTCAGCTTTTCTTCTTTTGATTTAGTTGGTGTCCTTTTCTTCTTTTCAGTTTCCTTCTTCTGTTTTTCAGCTTCCTCTCTACTTATTTGAGCTTCTTGTTGAAACTATTGTTGCATTTTCGGAGCAAACTCTTTATCCATCTCAATTTGTGACTTGGATATTTCAAATGTGCCCAATTCCTCAGCTAGAACAGCATCCAACTCAATCTGATCCTCATTCTGTGCCTTAGGAGCTTCAATTGTGACAGTTTTCTTCCCTTTCCCAGACACATGAGCCTTTTTAGCTGCAGGTTGGCCTTGAGGTTCTTTAATCGTCAAGGATTTAGAGCCAACCTTTTTCTTCTCCCTTATTTCTTCCTTCTTTTCATCAGCTGCTATCTTTTGAAGTTCTTCCTTGGCTTTCTCCATATTCTGCTTTGTAAGAAGTTTAGGATTCACAAGCCTACTCAGATCTTGTGTAAGAGCATCCACCTTTAACGGTTCTGGCACAAACACCATTGCAAGAGTTATTTGATCATCCTTAGGAGCATCAGCAGTGTAGGAGAAGCATCAATTTTCACAGTTTCTTCAGTAGGAATATCCCCCTCTACATTCTCAAAAACAACCATCTTCCAATTCTCCTCCTTTTCAGTAGTTGAAGGTTCAGAAGGAGTTTCAGTAGTTGGGGCTTCAGTAGCTGGAACTTCAGTAGCTGGAGCTTCAGTAGCTGGAGCTTCAGTAGCTGGAGCTTTAGTAGCTGGAGCTTCAGTAGATGGAGCTTCAGTAGATGGAGCTTCAGTAGCTGGAGCTTCAGTATTTGGAGCTTCAGTAGATAAAGTTTCTACTGAAATATCTTCAGCTTTCTCCTTATCATCAGTAGGAACTTCTCCATCAGTAGCTACTTTAGACCCATCAACTTTTAAAGTTTCCTCCTTATCAACATCCATAACATTTTCATCAGATTTCTCCTCCACTACCTTCTCTATCACTTCCTTCTCAACAACAATCTCCATTTTCCCCTTAGTGGTCGCATCCTGTGCATGCGCACCACTATCCACCACATTCTCAACATTCTCAACATTCTCAACATTCTCCAGCACCACCATGGTCTGATCCTCCTCTCTCTCTCTTCAACATTTGCAGCCTGGTTCACTGATTTAACTTTTATATGAACTCTCCCTGACTTGGCTCTTCTTTGCAGGGAGATATTTGAACGTAGGAACAGAATCAAGCCTAGCCTGATCATCTGAACCCCCCACGGTTTCCTGGCACCAGGGACCTTCACATGTTGGATCAAAAGATCCTCCATATATGGAAGTTTTCGTAGTCCGGGTCTTAATGCCTTTCACACTGTCCTGTGTCACACTAGGTGTGGTATCAGTAGTGTGATCCTTTTCCACATGGTCACTCATCACCTGTGTGACCACCTCTGTGAGGTTGGGTGAGACCTCAGGTGTACTCATAGTGACTGAAAGAGATTTAGAAATATCAAGGACTTGGGTGTCATCTTCATCATCATCCCCAGTAAATAGAGATGTGTATTGAAAGGTTTTAGGGGTATTGAAAGGTTGGTAAGCACCTGGGTTTAGACTTCTAATGGTAGGGTTTAGAGTTAAAGCGTGTTTTACTTTTGATCGATTCACGAAATTGATGATTTGATGAAACCCCATTGTATCTTTATTCTTCATCAGATAAGACACTACGTTATGCGCTTCACATAAATCAAGATTATCTACCATTGATGATGGATTTATGCTTGATGTTTGAGATGTTTTGATATGTTTTGAGATGATTTGCAGTTTCTTAGAAAAGAGGGTTTCTCAAAGAGGGTTTTCTTGTAACTTAGGTCAAGTTGAGATGAACTTGGCTTGCGGAGAAGTTGCATTTATAGTTTTTCAAAAATGTTGAAAAAGACTACTATACCCCCATCAGTATCAAATTGATCACAAAAGGACAAGAAAATCTTGGTCAGCACCCCTTCATATTCTAAGTACTGATCAGTAGGAACCCACATCAGTATGAAGATTTCATACAGATCAGTATAATCAATCATCAGTACCTCCCGTCCAATTCGCTTCGTCAGTATAATCTTCTCATACTGATTAGTAAGAGAAATCTTATGTACTGATCAGTAGTTCGCTTCGTCAGTAGTCACCTTTTGACTTGTAGGTTTCAGCTGATCGTAGGATAGACTTTGTAACACGACAAAACTTTTTAAGTGATCAGTAGAAACGTTGAACTTGTCTTCCATCAGTAGTCACTAAGTTACAACTGATCAGTAGTTCCTTTCATCTACTAATCATTAGTAACAAAGTACTTTTTTTTTTCTTTTTTTTTGTTAATAATACAAGGAACACTAACATATATATCATAATATATACACAAAATTTACAGATTGACCAAGCACACAAATTATGAGTTTGAAAAGAACTTATTTAGTTTTGATTTATCATTCCTATAGAGTTCGCTAAAAATGTAAATCTTCCCACATCAAATGCTTTTGTGAAAAGGTCTGCAAATTGATTATCAGTGTGAACTTTTAAAACTTGAATTAGTTTCTTTTCATTGCAATCTCTTATAAAATGAAAACGAATTTCAATGTGCTTGGTTTTGCTGTGTTTGACTGGATTGTTTATGATGCAAATTGTACTCTTATTATCAATGAAAATAGGAGTTTTAAGTAATGACATACCGTAGTCCAACATTTGATTTTTAATCCAGAGAACTTGAGAACAACAACTGGCAGTAGCAACATATTCAGCTTCTGTTGATGAAGTGGACACGTTGGTTTGCTTTTTGCATTGCCATGACACAAGGCTTGATCCAAAGAATTGACATTCCCCAGAAGTTGACTTTCTGTCCAAGTTCTCCCCTCCATAATCACTATCAGTATATGCAATGAGGTCAAATGGAGACTCCTTTAGATACCACAAACCCAATCTTTGTTTCCCTGTCAAGTATCTAAAGATTCTCTTGACAACTGTCAAATGAGAAACCTTTGGATGACATTAATATCTTGCACATACACAAACACTGAACATAATGTCAGGTCTTGATGCAGTTAGATACATTAAGGAACCTATCATGGATCTATAGAGATGTTCATCAACTTTTTCACCCATGAGATCCTCTTCCAGATGTTTATGTGTTTCAAAAGGTGTGCTTGCAGGCTTGCTATCCTTGAACCCAAACTTGTCTAAGATAACTTTCACATATTTTGATTGGTGAATGAGTATCCCAGAAGGACTTTGCTTGACTTGAAGACAAAGAAAGAAGTTTAGTTCTCCCATAGAGCTCATTTGAAATTTCTCGTGCATTATCTTTTCAAACTCTTTGCATAAACTGATGTTGGTGGAACCAAAATAATGTCATCTACATAAATTTGCACCAATAGAATATCCTTCTTCACAGTCTTGATGAATAGAGTCTTATCAATAGCGCCCCTTTTGAAATCATTATCAGTAAGTACATAGAGAGAGTATCATATCATTCCCTTGGAGCTTGATGAAGACCATTTTGTGCTTTGTCAAGCCTACATACCATATCAGGATGTTTTGGATCTTCAAAACCTGGAGGTTGACACACATACATCTCCTCTTCAATTTTCCCATACAAGAAAGCACCCTTGACATCCATTTAATAGACAGTAAATCCTTTGAATGATGCAAAGCTAGAAAGATTCTAATTGCTTCCATTCTTGCAACCGGAGCAAAGACTTCATCATAGTCAATGCCCTCCTCTTGAGTGTAACCCTGAGAAACTAGCCTGGCCTTGTTCTTGACAACAATGCCTCTTTCATCAATCTTGTTTTTGAAGATCCATTTGGTACCTATCACCCTTTTTCCATTAGGTAATATCACCAAAGTCCATACTTGTTGAAGCTTGAATTGAAGCAGTTCTTTTTGCATTGCTTCTACCCAAATTGGTTCCTTCAGTGCTTGTGACACCTTCTTTGGTACAATTTGAGAAATGAAACACACAAACAAACATTCATGTAAGCTTCTGTGTAACCTTCCCCTTGTTTGAATTGAGGAGTTCACATCACTGAGAAGTTGATCAAGAGGATGAGCCTGATTGATCCTTTGTGTTGGATGAATGTCTTCAACAATGGTTGAGTCCAGGTTTGTGTCATTTGTTTCTGGAAGAACCCCCTCATCTTCAGATGGCAATGATTCATCATACACAACCTCTTTTTTACCATTTGAATTCAGCTCTTCATCATCTTGAACTTCTTCTTCTTCTTGAGTTGATTGGTCTTCAACTCCTTCTTGATCAGCACTGATTGTTTGATTTTGAATGACACTTGGAGGATCAGCAGTGTAGATTGGAAAATACACAAATTCCTCTCTTTCTTTGTCTTTGTGATGATCAGTAGTTGTCCTTTGTATATGCTGATTAGTAGAAACTTTAGACTGCAACTGATCAGTAGTTGCACCTGGTTGATACTGATGAGTAGGAACTTTTGAACTTGAAGTTTCTACTGAAGTTGCACCTGTTCCTGCATCAGTTTTGGCTACAAAATGATATCCTAAGGATTTTGATAGTTCGTCAATATCAAAAAGCCAATCAGGACCACTACCGTTAACATTTAAGGTTTTCTCATTAAAAGTAACATTGGCACTTTCTTCTACTATTTTAGACTTAATGTTGTAGACTCTAAATGCCTTACTTTGTGTAGAGTAACCTACAAAGAAACCTTCCATGATTTTGCTATCAAACTTTCCTAAATAATCCTTAGTGTTTAAAATGGTACAAGGACACCCAAATGGTTTTAAAAAGCTTATGAATGGCTTTCTCTTGTGAAAGAGCTCATATTGGGTCTTTGTAACAACTTTAACAATGGACACTCTATTTTGAACATAGCAAGCAGTGTTGACAGCCTCAACCCAGAAAGTAATGTGAAATTTAACGTCAGCTAACATTGAACGTGCAACTTCCATAAGAGTCCTATTTCTCCTTTCAGCAACACCATTTTGTTGAGGAGTCCTAGGGGCACTAAACTGTGTTTCTATGCCTTCACTCTCACAAAATACATTCATTTCATGATTCTTAAACTCAGTCCCATTATCACATCTTATGGGTTTTACGTTTTGATTTGTTGAATTTTCTATCCTAACTAGGAATGATCTTAAAATTTCTCCTGTTTCATCCTTAGTACTAAGAAAGTAAACCAAGTAAAACGTGAGAAATATTAAGTAATAACCAAGCAATATGATTTCTTTCCCAAACTTTGGATATGTGTTGGGCCAAACAGATCCATATGCAACAATTTTAAAATAGAATCATTTGAGTTGATTTCTTTAGATTTATGTGACACTTTGTGCTGCTTGCCTTTCAAACAAGAGACAAAATGATCAAAACATGAAAACTCCTTTTGAGGTACACCGCGTACAAGGTCATTTTTTACAAGTTTGTTCATGTTTTTAAAGTTCATGTGACACATTCTTCTATGGCACAAAGAAGACTCATCTAAAGATGCTTTTGAAATAAAACAATGTTCTTTTTGCAATGTTGCATTGTCCATATCCAAACAGTATACATTATATTTCCTTGGAGTACTTAAAATGATCATGCTTTCATCAATTTTGAACTTAGGATCGAGAATGATACATTCTTTTGTGGTGAAAACTACAAGGTTCTTATTGTCACATACCTGAGATACACTTACCAGGTTGTACTTCAGTTCCTTGACAAAAAGAACATTGTCAAATGTCATCTTACCGCATGTGACTGTACCTTTACCAGTTATTCTTCCTCCTCTAGGATTTCCCCCAAAAGCAACATAACCTCCATCATAATCAACATAATTTTGAAGGACGTATTTGTTGCGTGTCATGTGCCTTGAGCAGCCACTATCAACATGCCATTTTCTTCCTTTCTCTAAAGTTGTTTGGCTCTCAGTAGGAATGGAGTCATCAACACCAGCCATCGATGCTTGATTTGTTGTAGGTTCATCATCTTCGAAGCTCCAATCAAAGCATATTTCATCTTGACTTGTTGTGACAAGAGCTGTAGAAGTAGACTTTTCTTGACTGCTTTGATTTCTTTGAAAAGCTTCCTTGTCTCCCTTCATTGTTGTTGTTTTGAGCACGTTTTTGGTTGTCTTTGTCTTTACACTCCCTTGCAAAGTGACCCGGTTGTTGACATTCAAAACATTTCAGCTTGCTCTTGTCAAAGCAAGTGTTGTCATTTCGCTTCACAGAAAAATTTCTTCTCCAACTTCTTTTAATGAATCTTTTTGTTCGAACACTTAACATGGCCATCTGCCATTTAAGGTCCATTTCTTCCAAATCATCAGCATTTAACTGCTCCAAGTCATCTATGATTACTCCTGAGTTCACATGACTAGCATAGAAAGCTTCTCTAGCTATGTCATCAAGATTTTTATATTGAGATCCTCTTCAAGAACCACTTCAACCAGCAACAAATCCTTGATCTACATGAGTTGTATTTACTTCATTTGCTTTAGTTGAAACAAAAGCAATATTCCGCGGAGTTCTTGAGCTTGTGGCTTCTTGGCTTCAACCTCTCCTTCAAACACCCTTAATTTATTGAAAAGATCATCCAACTCCAATTATTCTAAAGCATCACCTTGCCTATAGTTGATGGTATACATGGTCCATTCTTCAGGAAGAGATCTTAGAAACTTCCTGTTTAAGGTGTCTTTAGAGATGTTTATTCCAACTATCTCCATTTCAATAGCCAGCTTGTTGAATCTATCAAAGGTTCGAGTTAGAGACTCCCCTCTACCACCTTTGAATGCTTCAAATTGTTGGTTGAGAACCTCCTTATAGTTTCTTCTTGTGCTAGCATTTCCTCCAAACCTTTTCTCTAATGATGTCCATAGAGTTTTGTCATCTGTAAACTTGCAGAACTTGTGTTGGTAGTCATTGGGAATGGCCAACAACAAGCTACTAAGAGCTTTACTTTCTATATGCCTTTGCTTCTTCTCTTGGTCAGTGGGTGGAGCAACTTCTGTGCTGCCAGCTGCTGGAGCTGCTATGGTCCTGTTACCATTTTGAACTACATCCCACATGAGATAGTTTGTTTGGAGCATGTATTGATAGTTTTTGTTCTTCCACATTCTATAGTTAGACGATGATAACATTGGAACTCAGTTTGCTTGAACACCATCATTTAGATCTGCCATTTAAAAAAAAAAATTGAAGATTCAAACAAACTTTTTGCTTAACCCTTGTTTTTCTTAGATCTAGAGCACTTGAATAATCTGATACCAATTGTTAGTATCGAACCAGTTACCCAGTGTTTAGATAAATGATTTGAAGATTAGATCTAACAAATACAAATTGTATTGCAGCGGATAAACACAAATTGTATGAACAAGGTTATGATTAATATGTTATATGAAAGAATAAATTTGATGAACAAATAACATATTAAATAACAAAGCCTCAATTGAATTGTATTAATTTCAGAGAAATTACAATGGTGTTTTTCACATACAATCAACGTCGTTGTCTCAAATAAAAAAGGAATAATTTTATAATCCTTGAGTGTCAGGATCAATTAAGCTTGTATACTTTGTTAACCTTAACCTTGTTAGATCGTGATCGATCAAAGAAGTTCAGCAGAACACTTTGATATATACAAGTTAAATAAACAAACAATACTGAAGTATGATGAACAAATACGAACAATAAGAACAATATGTTTGTCGAATGTTACGCCTCAATTGCATTTATCAAACGTATCAATACAACGTGTTTTCTATCTTACAAGGATCTATATTTATAGACCTTGAGGCTATCCTAGATAAACTAGGAAACTACATCGTTATCTAGAAACGAAAGCATAATCTAAATACAACTCTATCTATTAGATTAAACGTGCATGGAAAGAAGTCATCCGTAGTAACTTTATGCATCCGTAGTAACTTGCATGATCCGCAGTAATGAGATTCTTCCGTAGTAGTTTGTTGAACAGCCGTATTAACTTGTCTTCCGCAGTAACTTCTTTATCTTCAATATTAATTGACTTCCGTATTAATATCTTAAGTTACTATCTGTAGCTAGAAGCAGTACTAATGAGTTAAAACTATTTTGACTAAGTTATAACCCAACAATCTCCCCCTAACCTTGAACTTTTATAAACTATCAGAAGTACAAGCTTTCATACATCAACGTTTTAACTACTTCATTACATAACATGTTATCTACGCTTTTCTTCTCTCATTCTTGTCTTGCCATTCCTTTTCACTTCCTTTTGCTCGCTCTTCAGTTAGCTGCATCATGATATCCCAGATCAGTCCAAACAATCTGACTTTGATCAATTCTTTCAATGTTCTCAAGCTATGTGGATACCTTCTGTCTACCAAATAAAACTCCATAGCTCCATGAGTTCTAACTATGGAATAGACTCCACTTCTTTCATATACAAACCATTTGACAACTGTATTTGCTGGTCCACCCTTCTTGAACACAAAACTAGTCTTCACATACTCAGGATCAAACATGCCATTTAAATATTCCATGGCCAAGTCAATGCCAGCACTTTGACCTCTGTAGTTAGAATACTTGATCCTTCCAATATCATTAATCCTCTCCAAATCTGGCCTTGTGAAGTCTCTAACCATTCTATGAAAAGCTGGAACAGTGGTTTTTGACTTGTCTTGCCTGGTGACCACATACTCAGTCTTCATTGGTCCACCAGTAAATTCCCAGTCAATGATTTGAGGAAGCTCAACAGCTAATGGTGTAATCCTCAGTCCTTCTTCATGTATGATCAAGGCAGAACAATCATCTTCAACTATTTCAATGTCATCCTCTGTTTCTTCCACAACAACTGGTTCTTTCTTGACTTGCACAATTGGTATAGTAGGACTCCCTTGAGAAGTAGTTGAAGCAGCAACATTTTCTACTCTTTGTCACTTTTGAGGAATTCTTGTGGATGTTGACTTCTTTCTCTTTGGCTTCTCAGGAGGAGGATTATGCTTGCTTGGAGCAGTACTAACAAAAGGATTAGAGATTTCCTTTCCTTGTTCATCAAATATATTTCTCCCAGTGTAATGAGCTTCTTTTAAAGCTCCCTCTTATTCAAACTTCTTCTTTTCTTGCAGTTTGGTGAGTGCAGCATTCCTTTGAGCATCTTTTTTCCTTTCTTTCTCCACCAATTCCAATAAACTCCCCATCTTCATCGGTTCTAAAGACCTGCCACTGTAGCTCTTGGATTTAAGATAGGTGATGAAATGCTTCCTATCTTCAGTAAGTTTATCTTGGGTGGATTGTTTCTTTCTAAGCACTTTCTTCTTCTCAGACTCAGCTTTGGCTAGATAAGCCAACTCCTTTTCTACCATGGCCTTCACAGCCAATTCTTCTTGTCTTAGCTTCTCTATTCTTTCCAGTTGTTGAACTTGCAACCTTGTGTGAATCTCCCTAATTGTCTCAGGTCATCTCCCACATATAAGTCTTCAGCTGCAAACTTTAAGACAATAAATTCAGCAAGCTTTTCTTCCTTCCTTCTTCTTCTTCTTGAGCTTCTCCAGTTCCTCTAGATCATCTGCCACTTTATTTCCTTTTGCCTTCTCTTCAGGATTTATCTCTGTAACTGGTTTGGGATTGTAAGTTCTAGCAGGAGGAATACTAATAGATCTTATACCTGAAGGTCTGGAAGGATCTGCAACATAGTCAATTGCTTGACTTGTGCTTTGAGAGGCTATAGGGATTGTCAGAGCTTTTGCTTTTGGAAGATCAGCTGCTTCAATTCTTCTTTCTGCAATGATCCTTGCCATTTCAAGCTTCAACAGCTCAGCAGCAGCAGCTTCTTCATCAACAGTAGGAGTAGAAACCATAGATGTTTTTGTTGTGACTGTTGTGGCTTCAGAGAGACCTGCTTTCATTGGTTCACTTCCTTGGATTATTTCAGATGCTTGTGGAAGTGATATTGTTGGAAGTGTTGCAGTAGAGAATTGTGCTTCAGTATTAATGGGACTCTCCATAGTAACAAGATTGTCGGTAGTAAATGTCTTAGCTTCCGTAGCAACAACTTCTCTTTGGGGGGCCGTAGTAATTACTTTTTCCGCACTAAAAGGAGGAGCCATAGTAACAAATTCAGCCATAGAAATGAGAACTTCATCAATTTGAGAAGTAGTTATGATCTCTTGCTCCTCAAATTCTATCTCTATCTCCTGCTCCCCCTCAACTGTCTGCTCCCCCTCAACTGTTTCATCTATAACCATCTTCTCAGCTTCTTCTTCTTTCTCCTTTGATGATGTTGCAGTGATTACTGTTTCATCACACTTTCTGTCCTTCCCCTTGAGTTCAGTACTCTCTTCATATGATAAAATATTTGTATCTTTTTCTTTCTCCCCCATTTTGTCAGCTAGAGGAGTATCATCTGAGGAAGAAGAGCTGGAGGACTTAGGTGAGGTTCCAATGCTCCGGTTTGATGTGCTTTTGGGCAAAAGTTGTGCTGAGAGAAGGGCTTGTTGAGCCAGCATCTGGTGTACCAAGTTTGTTAAAGTGGCAAGAGTCTCCCCTTGTTTATCCACCTTAACCATGACAGCTTTGTACATATCCATCAATTCCTGGTTTAAAGTTATTCTATCCTCACTCCTTTCCTGTTGAGTACCAACATGTGGTGGATCATAGGATGTAAAGATACCTTCCTGCCCTCAGAAAAAGGTATCTCCCCTGTAGTTTCTTGGCACCAGGGACCACTTTCCAAGGATGTGAAGAAATCATCATCCAAGTTCAGTGTTGCCGTGAATTGGGCGTGAGAGATGTTAATACTATCCCGAGCCTCACGATAAGAAGTGAAATCTGCAGTAGTATTAGCCCTTTCCACATGGTCACCTCCCTTCTTATGGACCACCTCAGTGAGCATGGGGGTTTGCTCATTGTTTTCCCTTAAATGTGTCTTTCCTGAAGATATCCAGGTAAAGACTTTTTGAAAATTAAGAGTGGGGAAGTTTGAAGCTCCAGAGGCTGAGGAACCCTCTTGGCTTTTCTTGTGAAAGCAACAAGTGGTGGTGAGTGAGGTGTACAAACTGTGGGTGAAGTCACCAAAGTGGTGACTGTGGCAGTATTAACTGGAGTTGAACTCATAGTATTAACTGGAGGTACACTTGCAGTAGAAACTGTAGTTGTATCCTCTGGGATAAGAACCTTAGCACTTTAAAAAAAAATCGCAGTGGTGCTTATGGTTGTAATTAAAGTAGATGGTGGCTGAGACAGAGGTGAAGTCACTTGTCTCTCATCTTGTGAACTTGTGCCCACAATCATTGTTGAGAACAATGGGGTCACATTTGCTGAAAAACCTTTGTTTACCCTCCTCATATTTGTAAAAACTTTCTTTGTATGAGCGTGGGAGGAGAAAAAATTTGGAGATCTAGTTAGATCTTTGATTACACAGTTAAAAAGACGTTGGAGGAACCTTGGATACATTAGAAATTTGTGTTTTAAATTTGCCAAGTTCCATTTCATGCCTTCAAAAATTAGATTTGAAAAGGTGTATGTTTGGTTTGTGGCCAAACACACCATGGCAGTTGCCAAAGAAGAGCTACCTTCATGCCAAACCGTTCTCTTTTGTGAAAGACACTGTTGCAAAGTATGCAACAAGTATTTCCATTTGGGGGACAACTTAGCCTTTAAAAATTTTGAAATATTTAAGTCCCCCTCATATCCCATTCTTTCAGAGTTTGAAATAAGAGTTTCATTAGGAAGTTCAGTTATACCTTCCTCATCTTGTAGTTGAAGATGTGTGCGCAATGTGGCCTTTGAAACAGTTATGACTTTGCGATCTATTGTGGCTTGAATGACCGGTACATCTCCATTGGTGTTGAGTTCTGCAGTAGTCCAAAAGTCCCTTATGTGAGTTTCATAGATTTCGGGGCTAATAGTTAAAGCAAGTTTTATATGGGATTGCTGCAAGAAATCGATTATGGGATGAAAGTCTTCGTTGTCATCGTGCTTGACTAAGTAGGCCACCATATTATAAGTCATGTGAAACTGGAGTTCAGCCATTGTTATTAATGTAAAAGAGATTAAGATTACAGCAAACAACGAAACAAGAAATTGATCAAATAGTGAAAGAAAATTTAGGGATTTAATTGTAATGGTAACTTTTGGGGTTTTGGGGTTCTTAGTAAAAAAGGTAAGTAATTAAACGGTTAGAAAGATCCCTATTTATACTGTAGTTTGTAACAACTTGACGATTTGGATTAGACGCGGGTGATGATTAAAAGTAACGGTGCAATTGTAAGTTGCCACGTGTCAATTGTAGATGTACCTCGCGCCGGAAATTTAAAAATTGGGTCCAATGTTTTATCGGCACGTGTAAAAGTTAGTTACAAGTTGTGTTTTGACTTTCAACTCACCATTAATTAAGGAAAACTTATTAATTAAGGAACCTTTTTAATACAGTGAGTTGCAGTATTAACAAATAATAACCGTAGTAATTTGATTAATGACCGTAGTAATGGTACACGGGCCGTATTAACTGGACTGTCCGAAGTAATGTGAATTACTCTCAGTATTAACCAGAGGTCCGTAGTAACAACAATACTAGACAGTATTAATCATTCCGTCCGTATTATCATATTAAGGGCAGTAGTAGTTAAACCTTCCCTTAATACGGATAATGTGGCCGTACTAATAAAACTTTGGTTAAAATTTGTTGCTACTGTTGCTTTTGCAATAGTAACATAGTACAATACTAAAAAGTAAGGCACTTGTGCTTATGTTAAGGTTACTACTGCTTCTCGAAGGGACTTAAAATAGAGATACTAAGAGATAAAATAAGATGATTTTAATCCATGTTGATCATTCCAATACTGGTAATCAAGAATGTGAATCTTCCCAAATCAAATGCTTTTGTGAGAAGATCAGCAAGCTGATTATCAGTGTGAATTTTCTCAACATGAATTAATTTCTTTTCGTTACAGTCTCTTATGAAGTGGTAGCGTATCTCTATATGTTTTGTCTTGGAGTGCTTGATTGGATTGTTGATGATGCTGATGGTGCTTTGGTTGTCTATGTAAATTGGAGTGTTCATGAATGAATATCCATAGTCCATCATTTGATTTTGTATCCATAGCACTTGAGTACAGCAACTAGCAGCTGTAATGTATTCAGCTTTTGAGGAAGAGGTAGACACAGTTGATTGCTTCTTGCATTGCCAGGACACCAGTCTTGAGCCAATGAATTGACATCCTCCAGTTGTTGATTTCCTGTCTAAGTTTTCACCACCATAATCACTGTCAGTAAAAGCAATTAAATCAAAGGAAGAGTATTTAGGATACCATAAGCCTAAGCTAGGCTTGCCCTTCAGGTAACGAAAGATTCTCTTGACTGCAATTAGGTTTGACATTTTAGGTCTTGTTTGATATCTTGCACAAACACAAACTCCAAACATGATGTCTGGTCATGAAGCTGTGAGATACATTAAAGAGCCTAACATAGATCTGTAATTATGAATATCCACATCCTTCCCCTCAAGATCAGCAGTCAGTTGTTTGTGAGTTTCTACAGGTGTGCTTGCTACCTTAGCATCCAGAAATCCAAATTTAGTTAGAATGTCCTTGACATACTTGGATTGGCTGATAAAGAAAGTGAGTTCCCCCATGGAGCTCATTTGAAACTTTGTGTGCATTAACTCTTCAAACTCTTTGCACAGAGCATCTTTGGTAGAGCCAAAGATGATGTCATCAACATATATTTGGACAAGAAGAATATCTGAGTGAGATTTCTTGAAAAATAGTTTGTTGTCAATGGTTCCTCTTTGAAAGTTGTTTTGTAGAAGGTAGTCAGAAAGGGTGTCATACCAAGCCCTTTGTGCTTGATGAAGCCCATAGAGAGCTTTTACCAGTTTGTAAACCATGTGAGGATGTTGGAGGTCCTCAAAGCCAGGGGGCTGTTTGACATATACCTCCACCTCAATAACTCCATAGAGAAATGCAACATATCCTCCATTGAACTTTTCAAAGTCCTGAAGACATGACATGTTGCCTGTCATGTGACTGGAACGGCCACTATCTACATGCCAACTGCTCTCACTTTCATTTGTTGGCTGAACCTTCACATAAACAATAGGAGTTAGTTTCAGGTGGGAACCCAAGCCAAAGTTGACTTGGGTTTGCCCATCTCATCAATGTAACTCACTTTCCTTTGGATTAGTTTTGAGAAATCAGGAAGAATAGGTGGTGTAGTTACTTTGATTTTTGGTTGCCATACTTGTTTGAATGTTTTAGCTTGTGGGACAAGTTTAGTGTTAACAGATTTTGGTTTAGCAGTAGGAACAGATACTGGGAGGACAAACTTTTGTTTCACAGTATTAACACGAGCCGTAGTAACTGAGTTACGTTTGGTACTATTAACACGTGCAGTATTAACATGGTTATTTTTCACAGTATTAATTCGAGGAGTACTAACACCATTATTTTTTACCGTATTAAGTCTTGCAGTAGAAACCAAGTGTTGTCTAGCAGTATTATCTTTATTTCCACTCTTTGAAAATAAGTTTTTGTTAACACTTTTTCTTCCTGAATCCGTAGTAACAGATTTGTTGTGAACATGATTTATTCTGTTACTACTGTTCATGTATTTGTTTTGATGGTCATTCTGTCTAGTGTATCCCAACCCCTTATGTGGTTTTTGAATCACCTGCTTTTGATTTTGAGTATTATGATAAGAAACTTTTGCATAGTGATTTAATTTACCACATATAAAACATCCCTTTACAGAAATTTTAGGAATTTGTCCCTTTTGAGATTTTACTTGGTTCATATTTCGTTGATTACCTCTTTTACCTATATGTACCCAAGTCTTTTCTTTTTCCTTAAGAACTGTTTTGTTTTTACCACAAGTGCATTCATTTTTATTAACTTTCTTAAAATGTTCATTAGGTGGCCCAGACACTAGACTTTGTGAAGATTGTTGAGTACCTTCTATTGTGATTAAGTGATTTTCCAAAGGAATGTCCTTTTTTTCACAATATTCAGTTTACTTTCTTCAACTAAGTCCTCAATCAGAACTTCATCATAGTTGATTGGATCAACGTTAAATGATTCTGTTGGAGGTGACTGGGAGATAGGAATCCTAGGTTCATCTAAAGATGGAGGGGTGTAGTTTTGATTAAATGGAGGGGCTGTTTCTTTAAACCTAGACCTGCTTTGACTTTACCATGTATTTGATGTTGAATGAGGTCATTTACAGTTTTTGAAGCATGTTCAAGTTTCCCTACATCTAATTCAACTTTATCATGTTTCTCTCCTAGTCTTATGACTTCTACCCTAGCATTCTGAAGTTTAACTAGTAGATCCTCTCTTTGCCATTCAACTAATCGAATTTTCTCTTGATAACTTTGTTCATTGACCTTATATGATTTAATTTGATTATCTAAGTTATCTATTACCCTAGCAGCTGACCTTCTTTGTTCCTCTAAAGCTTTAAGTGAGTCACTCATTAATTGATTGTGATTTCTGTATTTAAGTACAACTTCCTTACAATCACAAGAGCAAAGTGAAGAATTTACCTCTGCCATGAGAGATGGAGTTTCATCATCCTTTGATGATGAGTCAATTTCCATTAGAGCATCATCATGAGTTGATTCTTGATCATCTTCATTCCAGTCATATCCAAGAACATCATTGTCGATTGCGGTAGTAACCAGTTTAGTATAAACAGGCTCCGTATTAACAGTATTCCTCTTCACTTCCTTTTGCTCGCTCTTCAGTTAGCTGCATCATGATATCGCAGATCAGTTTATGTGCTATCTTGGAAGTCAACAGTCCAAACAATCTGACTTTGATCAATTCTTTAAATGTTGTCAAGCTATGTGGATACCTTCTGTCTACCAAATAAAACTCCATAGCTCCATGAGTTCTAACTATGGCATAGACTCCACTTCTTTCATATACAAACCATTTGACAACTGGATTTGCTGGACCACCCTTGAACACAGAACTAGTCTTCACATACTCAGGATCAAACATGCCATTTAAATAATCCATGGCCAAGTCAATGCCAGCGCTTTGACCTCTGTAGTTAGAATACTTGATCCATCCAATATCATTAATCCTCTCCAAATCTGACCTTGTGAAGTCTCTAACCATTCTATAAAAAGCTGGAACAATGGTTTTTGACTTGTCATGCCTTGTGACCACATACTCAGTCTTCATTGGTCCACCAGTAAATTCCCAGTCAATGATTTGAGGAAGCTCAACAGCTAATGGTGTAATCCTCAGTCCTTCTTCATGTATGATCAAGGCAGAACAGTCATCTTCAGCTATTTCAATGTCATCCTCTGTTTCTTCCACAACAACTGGTTCTTTCTTGACTTGCACAATTGGTATAATAGGACTTCCTTGTGAAGTAGTTGAAGCAGCAACATTTTCTACTCTTTGTCTCTTTTGAGGAATTCTTGTAGATGCTGACTTCTTTCTTTTTGGCTTCTTAGGAGGAGGATTATGCTTGCTTGGAGCAATACTAACAAAAGGATTAGAGATTTCCTTTCCTTGTTCATCAAACATTTTTCTCCTAGTGTCATGAGCTCTTTTTAAAGCTCCCTCCAATTCAAACTTCTTCTTTTCTTGTAGTTTGGTGAGTGCAGCTTTCCTTTGAGCATCCTTTTTCCTTTCTTTCTCCACCAATTCCAATAAACTCCCCATCTTCATCGGTCCTAAATACCTGCCACTGTAGCTCTTGGATTTAAGATAGGTGATGAAATGCTTCCTATCTTCAGTAAGTTTATCTTGGGTGGATTGTTTCTTTCTGAGCACTTTCTTCTTCTCAGACTCAACTTTGGCTAGATCAGCCAACTCCTTTTCTACCTTGGCCTTCTCAGCCAATTCTTCTTGTCTTAGCTTCTCTATTCTTTCCAGTTGTTGAACTTGCAGCCTTGTGTGAATCACCCTAATTGTCTTAGGGTCATCTCCCACATATAAGTCTTCAGATGCAAACTTTAAGACAATAAATTCAGGAAGGTTTTCTTCCTTCTTCTTCTTCTTCTTGAGCTTCTCCAGTTCCTCTAGATCATCTGCCACTTTCTTTCCTTTTGCCTTCTCTTCAGGCTTTATCTCTGTAACTGGTTTGGGATTGTAAGTTCTAGCAGGAGGAATGCTAATAGGTCTTATAGCTGAAGGTCTGGAGGGATCTGCAACATAGTCAATTGCTTGACTTGTGCTTTGAGAGGCTGTAGGGATTGTCAGAGCTTTTGCTTTTGGAAGATCAGCTGCTTCAATTCTTCTTTCTGCAACGATCCTTGCCATTTCAAGCTTCAACAGCAGCAGCTTCTTCATCAACAGTAGGAGTAGAAAGCATAGATGTTGTTGTTGTGACTGTTGTGGCTTCAGAGAGACCTGTTTCAATGGTTCACTTCCTTTGATTGTTTCAGATGCTTGTGGAAGTGATATTTTTGGATGTGTTGCAGTAGAGAATTGTGCTTCAGTATTAATGGGACTCTCCGTAGTAACAGGATTGTCCATAGTAAATGTCTCAGCTTCTGTAGCAACAACTTCTCTTTGGGGGGTCGAAGTAATTACTTCTTCCGCACTAACAGGAGGAGCCGTAGTAACAAATTCAGCCACAGAAATGAGAACTTCATCAATTTGAGAAGTAGTTATGATCTCTTGCTCCTCAAATTCTATCTCCATCTCCTGCTCCCCCTCAACTGTTTCATCTATAACCATCTTCTCACCTTCTTCTTCTTCCTCCTTTGATGATGTTGCAGTGATTACTGTTTTATCAGTCTTTCTGTCCTCCCCCTTGAGTTCAGTACTCTCTTCAGATGATAAAATATTTGTATCTTTTTCTTTCTCCATTATTTTGTCAGCTGGAGGAGTATCATCTGAGGAAGAAGAGCTGGAGGAATTAGGTGAGGTTCCAATGCTCCGGTTTGATGTGCGTTTGGGCAAAAGTTGTGATGATAGTAGGGCTTGTTGAGTCAGCAGCTGATGTACCAAGTTTGTTAAAGTGGCAAGAGTCTCCCCTTGTTTATCCACCTTAACCATGACAGCTTTGTACATATCCATCAATTCCAGGTTTAAAGTTATTCTATCCCCACTCCTTGCCTGTTGAGTACCAACAGGTGGTGGATCATAGGATGTAAAGATACCTTCCTGCCCTGCAGAAACAGGTATCTCCCCTGTAGTTTCTTGGCACCAGGGACCACTTTCCAAGGATGTGAAGAAATCATCATCCAAGTTCAGTGTTTCCATGAATTGGGTCTTAGAGATGTTAATACTGTCCTGAGCCTCACTATAAGAAGTGAAATCTGCACTAGTATTAGCCCTTTCCACATGGTCACCCCCCCTCCTTATGAACCACCTCAGTGAGCATGGGGGTTTGCTCAATGTTTTCCCTTAAATGTGTCTTTCATGTAGATAATCCAGGTAAATACTTTTTGAATTGAGAGTGGGGAAGTTTGAAGCTCAAGAGGCTGAGGAACCCTCTTGGCTTTTCTTGTGAAAGCAACTAGTGGTGGTGAGTGAGGTGTAGAAACTGTGGGTGAAGTCACAAAAGTGGTGACTGTGGCAGTATTAACTGGATTTGAACTCACAGTATTAACTGGAGGTACACTTGTAGTAGAAACTGTAGTTGTATCCTCTGGGATAAGAACCTCAGCACTTTCAAAAGAAATCGCAGTGGTGCTTATGGTAGTAACTAAAGTAGATGGTGGCTGAGACAGAGGTGAAGTCACTTGTCTCCCATCTTGTGAACTTGTGCCCACCATCATTGTTGAGAACAATGGGGTCACATTTGCTGGAAAACCTTTGTTTACCCTCCTCATATTTGTAAAAACTTTCTTTGTATGAGCGTGGGAGGAGAAAACATTTGGAGATCTAGTTAGATCTTTGATTTCACAGTTAAAAAGATGTTGGAGGAACCTTGGATACATTAGAAATTTGTGTTTTAAATTTGCCAAGTTCCATTTCATGCCTTCAAAAATTATATTTGAAAAGTTGTATGTTTGGTATGTGGCCAAACACACCATGGAAGTTGCCAAAGCAGAGCTACCTTCATGCCAACCCGTTCTCTTTTGTGAAAGACACCGTTGCAAAGTATGCAACAAGTATTTCCATTGGGGAGACAACTTAGCCTTTAGAAGAGTTGAAATATTTAAGTCCCCTTCATATCCCATTCTTTAAAAGTTTGAAATAAGAGTTTCATTAGGAAGTTCAGTTATACCTTCCTCATCTTGTAGTTGAAGATGTGTGCGCAATGTGGCCTCTGAAACAGTTATTCTTTACCATCTATTGTGGCTTGAATGACTGGTACATCTCCATTGGTGTTGAGCTCTGCAGTAGTCCAAAAGTCCCTTATGTTAGTTTCATGGATTTCAGGGCTAATAGTTAAAGCAAGTTTTATATGGGATTGCTGCAAGAAATCGATTATGGGATGAAAGTCTTTGTTTTCATCGTTCTTGACTAAGTAGGCCACCATATTATGAGTCATATGAAACTGGAGTTCAGCCATTGTTAGTAATGTAAAAGAGATTAAGATTAGAGCAAACAATGAAACAAGAAATTGATCAAATAGTGAAAGAAAATTTAGGGATTTAATTGTAATGGTAACTTTTGGGGTTTTAGGGTTCATAGTAAGAAAAGTAAGTAATTAAACGGTTAGAAAGATCCCTCTTTATACTGTAAATTTGTAACAACTTGACGATTTGGATTAGACGCGGGCGATGATTAAAAGTAACGGTGCAATTGTAATTGCCACGTGTCAATTGTAACTGTACTTCGCGCCGGAAATTTAAAAATTGGGTCCAATGTTTTATCGCCACGTGTAAAAGTTAGTTACAAGTTGTGTTTTGACTTGTCAACTCACCATTAATTAAGGAAAACTAATTAATTAAGAAACTTTTTAATACGGTGAGTTACAGTAATAACAAATAATAACCGTAGTAATTTGATTAATGATCGTAGTAATGGTACACGAGCCGTATTAACTGGACTGTCCGTAATAATGTGAATTACTGTCAGTATTAACCAGAGGTCCGTAGTAACAACAATACTAGACAGTATTAATCATTCCGTCCGTATTATCATATTAAGGGCAGTAGTAGTTAAACCTTCCCTTAATACGGATAATGTGGCCGTACTAATAAAACTCTGGTTAAAATTTGTTGCTACTGTTTCTTTTGCAGTAGTAACATAGTACAATACTAAAAAATAAGGAACTTGTGCTTATGTTAAGGTTACTACTGCTTCTCGAAGGGACTTAAAATAAAGATACTAAGAGATAAAATAAGATTATTTTAATCCATGTTGATCGTTCCAATACTGGTAATCAAGAATGTGAATCTTGCCATTTCAAATGCTTTTGTGAAAAGATCAACAAGCTGATTATCAGTGTGAATTTTCTCAACATGAATTAATTTCTTTTTGTTACAGTTTCTTATGAAGTGGTAGCGTATCTCTATATGCTTTGTCTTGGAGTGCTTGATTGGATTGTTGATGATGCTGATGGTGCTTTGGTTGTCTATGTAAATTGGAGTGTTCATGAATGAATAGCCATAGTCCATCATTTGATTTTGTATCCATAGCACTTGAGCACAGCAACTAGCAGCTGCAATGTATTCAACTTCTGTGGAAGAGGTAGTGGAAACTAGTCTTGAGCCAATGAATTGACATCCTCCAGTCGTTGATTTCCTGTCTAAGTTTTCACCACCATAATCACTATCAGTAAAAGCAAATAAATCAAAGGGGGAGTCTTTAGGATACCATAAGCCTAAGCTAGGCTTGCCGTTCAGGTAACGAAAGATTCTCTTGACTGCAATTAGGTGTGACATTTTGGGTCTTGTTTGATATCTTGCACAAACACAAACTCCAAACATGATGTCTGGTCTTAAAGCTGTGAGATACATTAAGGAGCCTATCATAGATCTGTAATTATGAATATCCACATCCTCCCCCTCAAGATCAGCAGTCTGTTGTTTGTGAGTTTCTACAGGTGTGCTTGCTACCTTGGCATCCAGAAATCCAAATTTAGTTAGAATGTCCTTGACATAATTGGATTGGCTGATAAAGAAAGTGAGTTCCCCTATGGAGCTCATTTGAAACTTTGTGTGCATTAACTCTTCAAACTCTTTGCACAGAGCATGTTGCCTGTCATGTGACTGGAACAGCCATTATCTACATGCCAACTGCTCTCACTTTCATTTGTTGGTTGAACCTGCACATAAACAATAGGAGTTAGTTTCTGGTGGGAACCCAAGCCAAAGCTGACTGGGTTTGCGCATCTCATCAAAGTAACTCACCTTCCTTTGGATTAGTTTTGAGAAATCAGGAGGAATAGGTGGTGTAGTTACTTTGACTTTTGGTTGCCATACTTGTTTGAATGTTTTAGCTTTTGGGACAAGTTTAGTGTTAACAGATTTTGGTTTAGCAGTAGGAACAGATACTGGGTGGACAGACTTTTGTTTCACAGTATTAACACGAGCCGTAGTAACTGAGTTACGTTTGGTAGTATTAACACGTGCAGTATTAACATGGTTATTTTCCACAGTATTAATACGAGGAGTACTAACACCATTATTTTTTACCGTATTAAGTCTTGCAGTAGAAACCAAGTGTTGTCTAGCAGTATTAACTCTATTTCTACTCTTAGAAAATAAGTTTTTGTTAACACTTTTTCTTCCTGAATCCGTAGTAACAGATTTGTTGTGAATATGATTTATTCTGTTACTACTGTTCATGGATTTGTTTTGATGGTCATTCTTTCTAGTGTATCCCAACCCGTTATGTGGTTTTTTAATCACCTGCTTTTGATTTTGAGGATTATGATAACAAACTTTTGCATAGTGATTTAATTTACCATATATAAAACATCCCTTTACAGAACTTTTAGGAATTTTTCCCTTTTGAGATTTTACTTGGTTCATATTTCGTTGATTACCTCTTTTACCTATATGTACCCAAGTCTTTTCATTTTCCTTAAGAATTGTTTTGTTTTTACCACAAGTGCATTCATTTTTATTAACTTTCTTAAAATGTTCATTAGGTGGCACAGACACTAGACGTTGTGAAGATTTTTGAGTACCTTCTATTGTGATTAAGTGATTTTCCAAAGGAATGTCCTTGTTTTTCACAATATTCAGTTTACTTTCTTCAACTAAGTCCTCAATCAGAACTTCATCATAGTTGATTGGATCAACGTTAAATGATTCTGTTGGAGGTGACTGGGAGATAGGAATCCTAGGTTCATCTAAAGATGGAGGGATGTAGTTTTGATTAAATGGAGGGGTTGTTTCTTTAAACCTAGACCTGCTTTGACTTTACCATGTATTTGATGTTAAATGAGGTCATTTACAGTTTTTGAAGCACGTTCAAGTTTCCCTACATCTAATTCAACTTTATCATGTTTCTCTCCTAGTCTTATGACTTCTACCCTAGCATTATGAAGTTTAACTAGTAGATCCTCTCTTTGCCATTCAATTAATCGAATTTTCTCTTGATAACTTTGTTCATTGACCTTATATAATTTAATTTTATTCTCTAAGTTATCTATTACCCTAGCAGCTGACCTTCTTTGTTCCTCTAAATCTTTAAGTGAGTCACTCATTAATTGATTGTGATTTCTGTATTTAAGTACAACTTCCTTACAATCACAAGAGCAAAGTTTGGAATTTACCTCTCCCATGAGAGATGGAGTTTCAGCATCCTTTGATGATGAGTCAATTTCCATTAGAGCATCATCATGAGTTGATTCTTGATCATCTTCATTTAAGTCATATCCAAGAACATCATTGTCGATTGTCGTAGTAACCAGGTCAGTATAAACAAGCTCCGTATTAACAGTATCCTCTGTAGAAACAACATCTTCAGCATCCATTACTACTGCTATGCATGCATGGTGAACAGTAGTAATGTTTTCAGTAGAAACAGAATCATCACATGAAATTAATGCTCTGTTTTGACTAGTTTCTTCGGCTAAGTCATTCCAATCATATCCAAATACGTCTTGAGAAACAAGTGCACTTGGATTGTTGTCGTGTGTGTTTCGAGAATTGTTGGATTTGGACTTATTAGGACATTCCCTTGCAAATTTCCCTGGTTCATTGCATTCGTAGCACTTCACCTTTCTTTTATCAAAAGCAATTCTTTCATTGTTCCTTGGATTAAATCTTTGTCCGGTTCTGTTCACAAATCTCCTACCACGTAGAGCTAGCATGGCAGCTTGACACTTCAAATCCATCTCTTCCCAGTCATCTTGAAGTATCTGCTTTACGTCATCACTAGTGAGATTTGAGCTTTGTGAGATGAAAGCTTCAAAAGATATCTCTTCTCCACCTTCATGCTTTGTTCCTCCAGAGGTTGTGACAAGAGCAGTATTAACATCATTAATAATGTGATTGCTGATGCTTGTTTTATTTGCTTCAACCTCTGATTCAAATACTCTTAGGTCGTTGTAGATATCGTCTAGTTACAACTCCTCCATTTTATCTCCTTTTCTGTAAAATACAGTATAGATAATCCATTCCTTACCTAGAGCTCTTATGAATTTTCTGTTGATGTCATCTTTTTCATATTGTACTCATGCACTTATCATCTCTCCTGTGAGCTTTTTGTATCTGTCAAACGTCTGAGTCATTCTCTCCTCTTTCAAAGCATTGAAATTTTCGTATTCTTGCTTAAGAAGGGCCTTCTTGTTCTTCTTCGTATTCTTTGTGCCGCTGAATCTTTTCTCCAATGCTTCCCATAAAGATCTAGCATCTTTATATTCTTCAAATTGTGATTGATACTCATTGGGGATGGCAATCAGAAGAATACTAAGCGCCTTAATCTCCGTTTGTTTTTCTCTTCTCTCCAGGTCAGTCAATGGTTGACGAGCCAAAACTCCAGGTTGTCCATCAGCTGCAAGATTAGTAGCTGGCTCGTTACCATTGACAATAACATCCCAAACTGTATAGTCAGCCAATAGGATGTGTTTCTTGATACGTAGCTTCCATAGATCGAATTCGTTGCTATTGAATACAAGAACTTTGTTGATTGATACATCAGTCATGGTGATTATCTTGCTTCTTCTGTATGAGACTTGTCAAACTTGTTAATCAATGGATCTAAAGCACCTCCTGTGCTCTGATACCACTTGTCAGGATCAATTAAGCTTGTATACTTTGTTAACCTTAAACTTGTTAGATCGTGATCTATCAAAGAAGTTCAGCAGCGGAGATGAACACTTGGATATTTACAAGTTAAACAAACAAACAATACTGAAGTATGATGAACAAATACGAACAATAAGAACAATATGTTTGTCGAATGTTAAGCCTCAATTGCATTAATCAAACGTATCAATACAACGTGTTTTCTATCTTACATGGATCTATGTTTATAGACCTTGAAGCTATCCTAGATAAACTAGGAAACTACATCGTTATCTAGAAAAGGAAACATAATCTAAATACAACTCTATCTATTAGATTAAACGTGCATGGCAAGAAGTCATCCATAGTAACTTTATGCATCCGTAGTAACTTGCATGATCCGCAGTAATGAGATGCTTCCGTAGTAGTTTGTTGAACAGCCGTATTAACTTGTCTTCCGCAGTAACTTCTTTATCTGCAATATTAATTGACTTCCGTATTAATATCTTAATTACTATCCGTAGCTAGAAGCAGTATTAATGAGTTAAAACTATTTTGTCTAAGTTATAACCCAACATTGAGGCTACCTAGCTAAGATCTAGTAAAGATTACAATCGATTAAACCTATACAAAATCTATAGCCCATGATCTGTAAACAGTTTGATCTCAAATCAAAATATGCTACCAACTAATTACCAACTCTCTGATTAATCACGTGAAGTTCTTCAGCAGTTGGTGATCTTCAGTAGTAGTATATCTTCATCAACAGTCGTCTTCCAATGATTACTCACCTCTACTGATCAGTTGGAGAAGATCAGTTTCTATTGATCAGTACGTAGCTACTGATCAGTTTGTCCAGCCAGACTAGCTACTGATCATTTCTACTCCATCTAGATACTGATCAGTACTGTGGGACAAAAGAGTTTGTTTCACTACTGATCAGTAGACAGAAGTCTTTAGTACTGATCAGTAGCAAAACATACTTAGTATATTTTTGACCCAAAAATACCATTTTAAAAGCAAAACCCTAATTTTGGAAATCCATATGTACTTTAAAAACCCTAATATCACAAAACCCTTTCCTATCTTACCATTTCTACTCAATACTCCCACACTACCCTAACAAACATCATAATAAAAAAATCAACTATCCAAACCACTTTTTACACACCAAAATGTTGTTTTCCTTGTAAAACCGAGCTATCTACCGGTACACGTTAGAATCACGGTTTAGGTGTGTAATATTTATATTTCCAATCCCCTAGGTCACAATAGCATTAAGAATGTCTTAATATCTGAAACCATTTCATCCATCAAAAACTCAATCAAACCCGAAATACCATTTTAAAACCAAAATCCTAATTTTTGAAATCCATTGGTACTTTAAAAACCCTAATATCACAAAACCCCATCCTATATTACAATTTCTACTCCATACTCCCATACTACCCTAAATAACTTGATACTAAACAAAATTAAATATCTAAACCACTTTATACACACCAAAATGTTGTTTTCCTTGTAAAATCGAGATACCAACCGGTACGCGTTAGAATCTAGGTTTAGGTGTGTAATATTTATGTTTTCCAATCCCCTAGGTCACAATAGCATTAAGAATGTCTCTAGAACGCTATTAGAAAAAATTTCATCCATAAAAAACTCAATCAAACCCCAAATACCAGTGTAAAACCAAAACCCTAATTTTGGAAATCCATAGGTACTTTAAAAATCCTAATATCACAAAACCCTATCCTATATTACCAATGCTACTCAATACTCTCACACTACCCTAACAAACTTCATAATATAAAGAATCAACTATCCAAACCAATATTTATACACCAAAATATTGTTTTCCTTGTAAAACCGAGATTTCAAGAGGTACATGTTACAATTACGGTTTAGGTGTGTAATATTTAGGTTTCACAATCCCCTAGGTCACAATTACATTAAGAATGTCATAAGGACGCTATTAGAAGCAATTTCATCAATCAAAAACACAATCAAACCCCAAATACCATTTTAAAACCAAAACCCTAATTTTGGAAATCCATAGGTACTTTAAAAACCGTGATATCAGAAAATCCTATCCTACATTACCATATCTAGTCCATACTCCAACACTACCCAAAGAAACTTCATAATAAACAAAAGCAACTATCCAAACCACTTTATACACATCAAAATGTTGTTTTCCTTGTAAAACTGAGATATCAACCGCTACGAGTTAGAATCACGGTTTAGGTGTGTAATATTTATGTTTTCCAATCCGTTAGGTCACAATAGCACTAAGAATGTCTTTAGACCTCTATTACAAACAATTTCATCCATCAAAAACTCAATCATACCCCAAATACTGTTTTAAAACCAAAACCCTAATTTTGGAAATCCATAGGTACTTTTAAAACCCTAATATCACAAAACCCTTTTCCTATATTACCATTTCTACTCAATACTCCTACACTACCATAACAAATTTCATAATAAAAAAATCACCTATCCAAACCACTTTTTACACACCAAAATGTTGTTTTCCTTGTAAAACCGAGATATCAACCGGTATGCGTTAGAATCACGGTTTAGGTGTGTAATATTTATATTTTCTAATCCCCTAGGTCACAATAGCATTAAGAGTGTCTTAATAACGCTATTAGAAACCATTTCATCCATCAAACACACAATCAAAGCCGAAATACCATTTTAAAACCAAAACCCTAATTTTGGAAATCCATAGGCAATTTAAAAACCCTAATATCACAAAACTCTATCCTATATTACCATTTCGACTCCATACTCCCATACTACCCTAACAAACTTCATAATAAAAAAAATTAACTATCTAAACCACTTTATATACACCAAAATGTTGTTTTCCTTGTAAAACCGAGATATCAACCGGTACGCTTTAGAATCACGGTTTAGGTGTGTAATATTTATGTTTTCCAATCCGCAAGGTCACATTAGCACTAAGAATGTCTTTAGACCGCTATTAGAAACAATTTCAGCTATCAAAAACTCAATTAAACCCCAAATACTATTTTAAAACCAAAACCCTAATTTTGAAAATCCATAGGTACTTTAAAAACCCTAATATCACAAAACCCTTTCCTATATTACCATTTCTACTCAATACTCCCACACTACCCTAACAAACTTCATAATAAAAAAATCAACTATCCAAACCACTTTTTACACACCAAAATGTTGTTTTCCTTGTAAAACCGAGATATCAACCGGTACGCGTTAGAATCACGGTTTAGTTGTGAAATATTTATATTTTCCAATCCCTTAGGTCACAATAGCATTAAGAATGTCTTAAGAACGCTATAAGAAGCCATTTCATCAATCAAACCACAAATACCATTTTAAAACCAAAACCCTAATTTTGGAAATCCATAGGTACTTTAAAAACCCTAATATCACAAAACCCTATCCTATATTACCATTTCTACTCCATACTCCCACACTACCCTAACAAACTTCATAATTTAAAGAATCAACTATCCAAACCAATTTTTACACACCAAAATATTGTTTTCCTTGTAAAATCGAGATTACAACCGGTACGTGTTACAATTAGGGTTTAGGTGTGTAATATTTATGTTTCACAATCCCCTAGGTCACAATAACATTGAAAATGTCTTACTGACGCTATTAGAAGCCATTTCATCAATCAAAAACTCAATCAAACCCCAAATACCATTTTAAAACCAAAACCTTAATTTTCGAAATCCATAGGTACTTTAAAAACCGTGATATCACAAAATCCTATCCTACATTATCATATCTCTTCCATACTTCCACACTACCCTAACAAACTTCATAATAAACAAAAGAAACTATCCAAACCACTTTATACACACCAAAATGTTGTTTTCCTTGTAAAACCGAGATATCAACCCGTACGCGTTAGAATCACGGTTTCGGTGTGTAATATTTATGTTTCACAATCCCCTAGATCACAATAGCACTAAGAATGTCTTTAGACCGCTATTAGAAACAATTTCATCCATCAAAAACACAATCAAACCCCAAATACTATTTTAAAACCAAAACCCTAATTTTGGAAATCCATAGGTACCTTAAAAACCCTAATATCCCAAAAGCCTTTGCTATATTACCATTTCTACTCAATACTCCCACACTACCCTAACGAACTTCATAATAAAAAAATCAACTATCCAAACCACTTTTTACACACCAAAATGTTGTTTTCCTTGTAAAACCGAGATATCAACCGGTACGCGTTAGAATCACGGTTTAGGTGTGTAATATTTATATTTTCCAATCCCCTAGGTCACAATAGCATTAAGAATGACTTAAGAACGCGATTAAAAGCCATTTCATCCATCAAAAACACAATCAAACCCGAAATATCAATTTAAAACCAAAACCCTAATTTTGGAAAATCCATAGGTACTCTAAAAATCCTAATATCACAAACCCTCTCCTATATTACCATTTCTACTCCATACTCCCATACTACCTTAACAAACTTCATAATAAAAAAAAAAAATATAATAAATGTCTAAACCACTTTATACACACCAAAATGTTGTTTTCCTTGTAAAACCGAGAAATCAACTGGTGCGCGTTAGAATCAAGGGTTAGGTGTGTAATATTTATGTTTTCCAATCCCCTAGTTCACAATAGCATTAAGAATGTCTTTAGACCGCTATTAGAAACTATTTCATCCATCAAAAACTCAATCAAACTCCAAATACCATTTTAAAACCAAAACCCTAATTTTGGAAATCCATAGGTACTTTAAAAACCCTAATATCACAAAACCCTATCCTATATTACCATTTCTACTCCATACTCTCACACTACCCTAACAAACTTCAAAATTTAAAGAATCAACTATCCAAACCAATTTTTACACACCAAAATATTGTTTTCCTTGTAAAATCGAGATTACAACCGGTACGTGTTACAATTACGGTTTAGGTGTGTAATATTTATGTTTCACAATCCCCTAGGTCACAATAACATTAAGAATGTATTAGGGACGCTATTAGAAGCCATTTCATCAATCAAAAACTCAATAAAACCCCAAATACCATTTTAAAATCAAAACCTTAATTTTCGAAATCCATAGGTACTTTAAAAACCGTGATATCACAAAATCCTATCCTACATTACCATATCTCTTCCATACTCCCACACTACCCTAACAAACTTCATAATAAACAAGAGCAACTATCCAAACCACTTTATACACACAAAAATGTTGTTTTCCTTGTAAAACCGAGATATCAACCGGTACGCGTTAGAATCACGGTTTAGGTGTGTAATATTTATGTTTTCCAATCCCCTAGATCACAATAGCACTAAGAATGTCTTTAGACCGCTATTAGAAACAATTTCATCCATCAAAAACACAATCAAACCCCAAATACTATTTTAAAACCACAACCCTAATTTTGGAAATACATAGGTACCTTAAAAATCCTAATATCCCAAAACCCTTTGCTATATTACCATTTCTACTCAATACTCCCACACTACCCTAACGAACTTCATAATAAAGAAATCAACTATCCAAACCACTTTTTACACACCAAAATGTTGTGTTCCTTGTAAAACCGAGATATCAACCGGTACGCGTTAGAATCACGGCTTAGGTGTGTAATATTTATATTTTCCAATCCCCTAGGTCACAATAGCATTAAGAATGTCTTAAGAAGGCTATTAAAAGCCATTTCATCCATCAAAAACACAATCAAACCCGAAATATCAATTTAAAACCAAAACCCTAATTTTGGAAAATCCATAGGTACTCTAAAAACCCTAATATCACAAAACCTATCCTATATTACCATTTCTACTCCATACTCCCATACTACCTTAACAAACTTCATAATAAAAAAAAATAACTATCTAAACCTCTTTATAAACACCAAAATGTTGTTTTCCTTGTAAACCGAGATATCAACTGGTACGCGTTAGAATCAAGGGTTAGGTGTGTAATTTTATGTTTTCCAATCCCCTAGTTCACAATAGCATTAAGAATGTCTTTAGACCGCTATTAGAAACAATTTCATCCATCAAAAACTCAATCAAACTCCAAATACCATTTTAAAACTAAAACCCTAATTTTTGAAATCCATAGGTACTTTAAAAAACCTAATATCACAAAACCCTTTCCTGTATTACCATTTCTACTCAATACTCCCACGCTACCCTAAAAAAGTTCATAATAAAAAAATATCAACTATCCAAACAACTTTTTACACACCAAAATGTTGTTTTCCTTGTAAAACCGAGATATCAACCGGTACGCGTTAGAATCACGGTGTAGGTGTGTAATATTTATATTTTCCAATCCCCTAGGTCACAATAGTATTAAGAATGTCTTAAGAACGCTATTAGAAACCATTTAATCCATCAAAAACTCAATCAAACCCGAAATACCATTTTAAAACCAAAACCCTAATTTTGGAAATCCATAAGTACTTTAAAAACCCTAATATCACAAAACCCCATCCTATGTTACCATTTCTACTCCATACTCCCATACTACCCTAACAAACTTCATAATAAACAAAATTAACTCTCTAAACCAGTTTATACACACAAAAATGTTGTTTCCTTGTAAAACCGAGATATCAAACTATACGCGTTAGAATCACGGTTTAGGTGTGTAATATTTATGTTTTCCAATCCGCAAGGTTACAATACCACTAAGAATATCTTTAGACCGCTATTAGAAACCATTTCATCCATCAAAAACTCAATCAAACCCCAAATACCATTTTAGAACCAAAACCCTAATTTTTGAAATCCATAGGTACTTTAAAAACCCTATTATCACAAAACCCTTTCCTATATTACCATTTCTACTCAATACTCCCACACTACCCTAACAAACTTCATAATAAAAAAATCAACTATCCAAACAACTTTTTGCACACCATAATGTTGTTTTCCTTGTAAAATCGAGATTTCAACCCGTACGAGTTACAATCACGGTTTAGGTGTGTAATATTTATGTTTCGCAATCCCCTAGGTCACAATATCATTAAGAGTGTCTTAAGAACGCTATTAGAAGCCATTTCATCAATCAAAAACTCAATCGAACCCCAAATACCATTTTAAAACCAAAACCCTAATTTATGAAATCCATAGGTAGTTTAAACACCCTAATATCACAAAACCCTATCCTATATTACCATTTCTACTCCATACTTATTACACCCCGCTAAAGCGGAAACACGAGGTGCGAAGAGCAAAGAATCATTTCACGAGTTATAACAAAGGTTAACGGTTCAAGTCATTAGATATAAAATTTCAAAATAAGTTCCAATGTTCAAAAGACACAACCAAGAGTAATAGTGTTTAAGACAACGATTACATAATAAAATTATTAACAAAAATTCCCAAAATAACAAATTCTTCTCCCGAATTACACTTCACATAACAAACTTGACCCGCCCGAGCATTGTACTTCATGACTTACGCTTAGTTTCCTGAAACATGAGATAAAGTATCAAACTACATAACGTAGTGAGTGAGTTACAGCTTATAAGTTTTCGAAAAAAGTTCCGACAAGTATATATAAGTATAAAGTTTTCTTAAAAGAAAGATAGCGGATAAAAGCGCTTAAATTATATATACTTTTAAAGTAGGTCATAGACAAATAGATCAATATTTGGAAAAGTTCAAGTTTTGGAGCACGACAATAAATGTACGTTGTCGTTACCTCAGCGGTGGAATAATCCACATGTGTAAGACGATAAGTATGTATCTGCGTAATTAGTAATAACATATGATTTTTGAATTGTATCAACCACTTGGCATAATATAACGTAAGAGTTCACACTAAACCGTTTAACTGGTCTGATCCGCCCCAACCTCGCACTATCGACGAAGTTTGTCTGTTCTAGTAATATATACCCAGGTAGCTAGCCTAAAGTAAGGAGTGACCTCTCCTAAGTATCGATACCCATAATTACCAACGACTTACGCTAATAGTGTGTAATGAACTGAACTGAAAACGGGGCACTTATGTAATTTTGTCAAAAACTGATAGTAGGCACTTACGACGTTTATATTCTCATCAAGGGTTTTGTGCATATACAATCAAACAATCATAGTTTAAGTCAAGTGCCGAAAGGGGGCAAGCCATAATGTCAAAATGTCAAAGAATGCCGAACGAGGCAATTAAAATAGTTTTACGCATATAAGTCAATAATGTCAAATAGTTCATAAATGTTCATAGTACATAAAAGTCATAGTTCATAAAATGTTTAGATCTCATGTTTCGCCCAAAAGATTACTTAAAATATAAAAGTAGAGGGGATGTAACTCACGGGTTGCGAAGATAGCGAATTCGGGAAACGGTCGGAAAAGAGAGCCGGGAATCACGGAAAGCCTAAGTATACCAAGATTGTTTAAGTGTTATGATCTCATTATGTTATTATATATAATATACAATAGATGAAATTTTTAGTTAAACTTTAAGTGTTAAGGTCAAATTGTCCAAAAATAGTCCGAAACGGGTTTCGTTATGTTTAGTCCGAAAAGTGTCCAAGGTTAACGTTTTTATTATTATGATACACATATTTTGGTCGATGAAGTGGTTTGGATTTTCTAACGAAAATTTCATATCCAAAATCCAAAGTCACTTTCCCACTCACAAAACGCATATATCACATAATCTAATTTAAACATGTCCAATAAAGTATAATAAGTCCAATATACATCACCAATATAGTTATTTTACCAATCTCAGTCCCAAAATGTCAGTAATGAAAATCCAGAACACGTACATAAGTTTTAAACGACCAAACGACGATTTTCCGGGAAGACAGCAGCTGCTGTGCGTCGTCCTAGGTCACTAGGACGGCGCACCTGCTGCTGTCCCTTCTAGTTTTGTGTTTTTCTTGGAAAAACGTTTATTCCAACCATAGATTTCGACATGCAAATAGTGACTACTTCATATTATGACATTTTTACAGTTTCTAAACAACTTTTAACCATAAAACTATAGATCTAAATGTTATTTCGGTTAAAAATCGTTTTTGTCCAAAACGTGTTATAAATCTTTATAAAAACTTGTTTTTATGGTTTAGATCTTACATGCAAGATGTAAAAACAGTTAATAAAGATAAGAAAAATATTTCTACCGGATGAAAGTGTTTGGATGATGTTTTAGACAAGTTTGAGCTCCAAAAATCGGTAGAAAAGCTTTGAAACCGAAATAGGCTTGATCCCCTTGCTTCCACTTGATGTTAGAACGTTTTTTAAGGACGATTTAGTGGATTTTTATGGCTGGAAATTACTGGAATGGGGGTGTTCTTGAGAGGGTTTGAGAGAAAAAGTTTGTAGGTGTGTGTGTTTTTGTTTTATGTAAATGAAAAATGAAAAGGAAATAAGGGAAATGATAATATTGGACTTTGGGGACTGTAGAATGGCAGTAATCATGAATAAAAACCGAGATTGATTGGTATTAAGTTTCCACAAATCGAGACAAGTCTTAAAATTCAAAAAATTTCCGTCTGAAACATCCAGGACGTCGCACGAGCGGGGTGTGCGGCCACCTGCCCATTTTGCAAATATTTTTCTGATTTTTCGTTTTTGCGTTTTGTTTCGTTGGACCTTTTCGTTAACTGAAAGTTCTTAATTATGATACGTTATGAACTTAGGAAAGTTCCTTAGGTGTTTTCTTGGTATTCGGACTTATATAAATTGATTCCGAGAGTGATTCCGACACTGACGCGTTTCGGTAAAAGTACGGTTAAAGACAATGACAGACCTTAAAGAGACATAGAGTCTAAAATACACCTGATATTTTGACGGTTGTCACAATACTCCCACACTACCCTAACAAACTTCATAATAAACAAAATTAACTATCAAAACCACTTTATACACACCAAAATGTTGTTTTCCTTGTAAAACTGAGATACCAACCGGTAGGCGTTAGAATCACGGTTTAGGTGTGTAATATTTATGTTTTCCAAACCCCTAGGTCACAATAGCACTAAGAATATCTTTAGACCGCTATTAGAAACCATTTATCCATCAAAAACTCAATCAAACCCCAAATACCATTTTAAAACCAAAACCCTAATTTCTTAAATCCATAGGTACTTTATAAACCCTAATATCACAAAACCCTTTCCTATATTACCATTTCTACTAAATACTCCCACACTACCCTAACAAACTTCATAATAAAAAAATTAACTATCCAAACAATTTTTTACACACCATAAAGTTGTTTTCCTTATAAAACCGAGATTTCAACCCGTACGAGTTACAATCACGGTTTAGGTGTGTAATATTTATATTTCGCAATCCCCTAGGTCACAATAACATTAAGAATATCTTAAGAACGCTATTATAAGCCATTTCATCAATCAAAAACTCAATCGAAACCCAAATACCATTTTAAAACCAAAACCCTAATTTATGAAATCCATAGGTACTTTAAACACCCTAATATCAAAAAACCCTATCCTATATTACCATTTCTACTCCATACTCCCACACTACCCAAACAAACTCCGTAATAAACAAAATTAACTATCTAAACCACTTTATACACACCAAAATGTTGTTTTCCTTGTAAAACTGAGATATTAACTGGTACGCGTTAGAATCATGGTTTAGGTGTGTAATATTTATGTTTTCCAATCCCCTAGGTCACAATAGCACTAAGAATGTCTTTAGACCGCTATTAGAAACAATTTTATCCATCAAAAACTCAATCAAACCCCAAACACCATTTTAAAACCAAAACCCTAATTTATGAAATCCATAGGTACTTTAAAAAACCTAATATCACAAAACCTTTTCCTATATAACCATTTCTACTAAATACTCCCACACTACCCTAACAAACTTCATAATAAAAAAAAAATCAACTATCCAAACCACTTTTTACACACCAAAATGTTGTTTTCCTTATAAAACCGAGATATCAACCGGTACGCGTTAGAATCACGATTTAAGTGTGTAATATTTATATTTTTCAATGCCCTAGGTCACAATAGCATTAAGAATGTCTTAAGAACGCTATTAAAACCATTTCATCCATCAAAAACCCAATCAAACCCGAAACACCATTTTAAAACCGAAACCCTAACTTTGAAATTCGTAGGTACTTTAAAAACCCTAATATCACAAAACCCTATCCTATATTACCATTTCTACTCCATACGCCCACACTACCCTAAAAAACTTCATAATAAACAATATTAACTATCTAAACCACTTTATACACCCCAAACTGTTGTTTTCCTTGTAAAACTGAGATATCAACCGGTACGCGTTAGAATGACGGTTTAGGTGTGTAATATTTATGTTTTCCAATCCCCTAGGTCAAAATAGCACTAAGAATGTCTTAGACCGCTATTAGAAACAATTTCATCCATCAAAAACTCAATCAAACCCCAAATACCATTTTAAAACCAAAACCCTAATTTTTGAAATCCATAGGTACTTTAAAAACCCTAATATCACAAAACCCTATCCTATATTACTATTTCTACTCCATACTCCCACACTACCCTAACAAACTTCATAATAAACAAAATGAACTTTCTAAACCACTTTATACCCACCAAAATGTTATTTTCCTTGTAAAACTTAGATATCAATCGGTACGTGTTAGAATTACGGTTTAGATGTGTAATATTTATGTTTTCCAATCCCCTAGGTCACAATAGCACTAAGAATGCCTTTAGACCGCTATTAGAAACTATTTCATCCATCAAAAACTCAATCAAACCCCAAATACAGTTTTAAAACCAAAACCCAAATTTATGAAATCCATAGGTACTTTAAAAACCCTAATATCACAAAACAATTTCCTATATTACCATTTCTACTAAATACTCCCACACTACCCTAACAAAATTCATAATAAACAAAATCAACTATCCAAACCACTTTTTACACACCAAAATGTTGTTTTCCTCGTAAAACCGAGATATCAGCCGGTACGCGTTAAAATCACGATTTAGGTGTGTAATATTTATATTTTCCAATGCCCTAGCTCACAATAGCATTAAGAATGTCTTAAGAACGCTATTAAAACCATTTCATCAATCAAAAACACAATCAAACCCGAAACACCATTTTAAAACCGAAACCCTAACTTTGAAATCCGTAGGTACTTTAAAAACCCTAATATCACAAAACCCTATCCTATATTACCATTTCTACTCCATACGCCCACACTACCCTAAAAAACTTCATAATAAACAATATTAACTATCTAAACCACTTTATACACACCAAACTGTTGTTTTCCTTGTAAAACTGAGATATCAACCGGTACGCGTTAGAATGACGGTTTAGGTGTGTAATATTTATGTTTTCCAATCCCCTAGGTCACAATAGCACTAAGAATGTCTTTAGACCGCTATTAGAAACAATTTCCTCCATCAAAAACTCAATCAAACCCCAAATACCATTTTAAAACCAAAACCCTAATTTTTGAAATCCATAGGTACTTTAAAAACCCTATTATCACAAAACCCTATCCTATATTACTATTTCTACTCCATACTCCCACACTACCCTAACAAACTTCATAATAAACAAAATGAACTATCTAAACCACTTTATACCCACCAAAATGTTGTTTTCCTTGTAAAACTTAGATATCAATCGGTACGCGTTAGAATCACGATTTAGATGTGTAATATTTATGTTTTTCAATCCCCTAGGTCACAATAGCACTAAGAATGTCTTTGACCGCTATTAGAAACAATTTCATCCATCAAAAACTCAATCAAACCCCAAATACAATTTTAAAACCAAAACCCTAATTTATGAAATCCATAGGTACTTTAAAAACCCTAATATCACAAAACCCTTTCCTATATTACCATTTCTACTAAATACTCCCACACTACCCTAACAAAATTCATAATAAAAAAAATCAACTATCCAAACCACTTTTTACACACCAAAATGTTGTTTTGCTCGTAAAACCGAGATATCAACCGGTACGCGTTAAAATCACGATTTAGGTGTGTAATATTTATATTTTCCAATGCCCTAGGTCACAATTGCATTAAGAATGTCTTAAGAACGCTATTAGAAACCATTTCATCCATCAAAAACACAATCAAACCCGAAATACCATTTTAAAACCAAAACCCTAATTTTGAAATCCATAGGTACTTTAAAAACCCTAATATCTCAAAACCCTTTCCTCTATTACCATTTCTACTCCATACTCCCACACTACCCTAACAAACTTCATAATAAACAAAATTAACTATCTAAACCACTTTATACACACCAAAATATTATTTTCCTTGTAAAACAGAGATATCAACAGGTACGCGTTAGAATCACGATTTGGGTGTGTAATATTTATGTTTTCCAATCCCCTAGGTCGCAAAAGCACTAAGAATGTCTTTAGACCGCTATTAGAAACAGTTTCATCCATCAAAAACTCAATCAAACCCAAAATACCATTTTAAAACCAAAACCCTAATCTTGGAAATCCATAAGTACTTCAAAAAGCCTAATATCACAAAACCCTATCCTATATTACCATTTCTACTGTATACTCCTACACTACCCTAACAAACCTGATAATAAAAAAAATCAACTACCCGAACCACTTTTTACACACCAAAATGTTGTTGTCCTTTTAAAACCGAGATTCCAACCTGTACGCGTTACAATCACAGTTTAGAAGCGTAATATTTATGTTTCACAATCCCCTAGGTCACAATAACATTAAGAATATCTTAAAAACGCTATTAGAAACCAAATAATCAATCAAAAACTCAATCGAACCCCATACACTATTTTAAAACAAAAACCCTAATATCACAAAACTCTATCCTATATTACCATTTCTACTCCATACTCACACACTACCCTAACAAACTTCATAATAAACAAAATTAACTTTCTAAACCACTTTATACACACCAAATTGTTGTTTTCCTTTTAGAACTGAGATATCAACCGGTACGCGTTAGAATCACGGTTTAGGTGTGTAATATTTATGTTTTCCAATCCCCTAGGTCACAATAGAACTAAGAATGTGTTTAGACAGCTATTAGAAACAATTTCATCCATCAAAAACTCAATCAAACCAAAAATAACATTTTAAAACCAAAACCCTAATTTTGGAAATCCATAGGTACTTTAAAAACCCTAATATCACAAAACCGTTTCCTATATTACCATTTCTACTCAATACTCCCACGCTACCCTAACAAAATTCATAATAAAAAAATCAACTATCCAAACCACTTTTTACACACCATAGTGTTGTTTTCCTTGTAAAACCGAGATTTCAACCCGTACGAGTTACAATCACGGTTTAGGTGTGTAATATTTATGTTTCACAATCCCCTAGGTCACAATAACATTAAGAATGTCTTAAGAACGCTATTAGAAACCATTTCATCCATCAAAAACTCAATCGAACCCCATATACAATTTTAAAACCAAAACCCTAATTTTTGAAATCCATAGGTACTTTAAAAACCCTAACATCACAAAACCCTATCCTATATTACCATTTCTAATCCATACTCCCACACTACCCTAACAAACTTCATAATAAAAAAAAAGTAACTATCTAATCCACTTTATACACACCAAAATATTGTTTTCCTTGTAAAACCGAGATTTCAACTGGTGCGCGATACAATCACGGTTTAGGTGTGTAATATTTATGTTTCAAAATCCCCTACGTCACTAGAGAATTAAGAATATGTTGAACGCTAAACCATTTCATCCATCAAAAACGCAATCAAACCCCAAATACCATTTTATAACCAAAACCCTAATTTTGGAAATCCATAGGTACTTTAAAAACCTTAATATCAAAAACCCTATCCTCTATTAACATTTCTACTCAATACTCCCACACAACCCTAAAAAACTTCATACTAAAAAAATCAACTATCCAAACCACTTTTTACACACCAAAATGTTGTTATACCACTTTTTACACACTAAAATGTTGTTTTCCTTGTAAAACCTAGATTTCAACCGGTACGCGTTACAATCACGGTTTAGGTGTGTAATATTTATGTTTCACAATCACCTAGGACACAATAACATTAAGAATGTCTAAAGAACGCTATTAGAAGCCATTTCATCTATCAAAACTCAATCAAACTACAAATACGATTTTAAAACCAAAACCCTAATTTTGGAAATGCATAGTTACTTTAAAAACCCTAATATCACAAAACCATATCCTACATTACCATATCTAGTCCATACTCCCACACTTACCCTAACAAACTTCATAATAAACAAATTTAACTATCTAAACCACTTTATACACTCCAAAATGTTGTTTTCCTTGTAAAACCGAGATTTCAACAGGTACGCGATACAATCACGGTTTAGGTGTGTAATATTTATGTTTCACAATCCCCTAGGTCACAATAGCATTAATAATGTCTTAAGAACGTTATTAGAAACCATTTCATCCATCAAAAATTCATTCAAACCCCAAATACCATTTTAAAACCAAAACCCTAATTTTTGAAATCCATAGGTAGTTTAAAAACCCTAATATCACAAAACCCTACCCTATATTACCATTTCTACTCCATACCCCCACACTACCCTAACAAACTTCATAATAAAAAAAATCAACTATCTAAACCACTTTATACTCACTCAAAATGTTGTTTTCCTTTTAAAACCAAGGTTTCAACCGGTACACGTTACAATCACAGTTTAGGTGAGTATTATTTATGTTTCACAATCCCCTAGGTCACAAAATCATTAAAAATGTCTTAAGAACGTTATTAGAAGCCATTTCATCAACCAAAAACTCAATCAAATCCCAAATACCATTTTAAAACCAAACCCTTAATTTTGAAAATCTATAGGTACTCTAAAAACCCTAATATCCCAAAACTCTATCCTACATTACCATTTATAATCCATACTCCCACACTACCCTAATAAACATCATAATAAAAAAAAATCAACTATCGAAACCACTTTATACACACCAAATCGTTGGTTTCTTTGTAAAACCGAGATTTGAACCGATACGCACAACAATCATGGTTTAGGTGTGTAATATATATTTTACACAATCCCCTACGTCATAATAGCATTAAGAATGTCCTAATAACGCTATTAGAAGTCATTTCATCCATCAAAAACTCAATCATACCCCAAATACCATTTTAAAACCAAAACCTGATTTTTTGAAATCCATAGGTACTTTAAACCTTATCCTACATTACCATATCTAGTCCATACTCCCACACTACCCTAATAAAATTCATAGTAAAATAAATAAATTATCCAAACAACTTTATACACACCAAAACGATAGTTTCTTTCTAAAACCGAGATATGAACCGGTACGCACTACAATCTTGGTTTAGGTGTGTAATATTTATGTTTCACAATCCCCTAGGTCACAATAGCATTAAGAATTTCTTAATAACGTTATTATACAAACCAAAATGTTGTTTTCCTTGTAAAATCGAGATTTCAACCGATACGCGTTACAATCATGGTTTAGGTGTGTAATATTTATGTTTCACAATCCCCTAGGTCACAATAGCATTAAGAATGTCTTAAGAACGTTATTAGAAACCATTTCATCCATCAAAAATTCAATCAAACCCCAAATACCATTTTAAAACCACCATTGGTACTTTAAAAACCCTAATATCACAAAACCCTATCCTACATTACCATATCTAGTCCATACTCCCACACTACCCTAACAAACTTCATAATAAACAAAATTAACTATCTAAACCACTTTATACACACCAAAATGTTGTTTTCCTTGTAAAACCGAGATATTAACCGGTACGAGTTAGAATCATGGTTTAGGTGTGTAATATTTATGTTTTCCAATCCCCTAGGTCACAAGAGCATTAAGAATGTCTTAAGAACGCTATTTGAATCCATTTCATACATCAAAAACTCAATTAAACCCCAAATACCATTTTAAAACAAAACCCCTAATTTTGGAAATCCATAGATACTTTAAAAACCCTAATATCACAAAACCCTATCCTATATTACCATTTCTACTCAATACTCCCACACTACCCTAACAAACTTCATAATAATAAAAATCAACTCTCCAAACCATGTTTTACACACCAAAATGTTGTTTCCTTGTAAAACCGAGATTTCAACCGGTACGCGTTACAAACACGGTTTAGGTGTGTAATATTAATGTTTCACAATCTCCTAGGTCATAATAAAATTTAGAATGTCTTAAGAACGCTATTAAAAGCCATTTCATCAATCAAACACTCAATCAAACCCCAAATACCATTTTAAAACCAAAACCCTAATTTTGGAAATCCATAGGTACTTTAAAAACCGTAATATCAAAAACCCCTATCCTATATTACCATTTCTACTCCATACTCCCACACCACCCTAACAAACTTCATAATAAACAAAATTAACTATCTGAACCACTTTATACACACCAAAAGGTTGTTTTCCTTGTAAAACCGAGATTTCAACCGGTACGCGATACAATCACGGTTTAGGTGTGTAATATTGATGTTTCACAATCACCTAGGTCTCAATAACATTAAGAATGTCTTAAGAACGCTATTAGAAGCCATTTCATCAATCAAAAACTCAATCAAACCCAAATAACATTTTAAAACCAAAACCCTAATTTTTTAAATCCATAGGTACTTTAAAAACCCTAATATCACAAAACCCTATCCTATATTACCATTTCTACTCCATACTCCCACACTACCCTAACAATTCATAATTAAAAAAATCAACTATCCAAACCACTTTTTACACACTAAAATGTTGTTTTCCTTGTAAAACCGAGATTTCAACCGGTACGCGTTACAATCACGGTTTAGGTGTGTAATATTTATGTTTCACAATCACCTAGGACACAATAACATTAAGAATGTCTAAAGAACGCTATTAGAAGCCATTTCATCTATCAAAACTCAATCAAACTACAAATACCATTTTAAAACCAAAACCCTAATTTTGGAAATGCATAGTTACTTTAAAAACCCTAATATCACAAAACCCTATCCTACATTACCATATCTAATCCATACTCCCACACTACCCTAACAAACTTCATAATAAATAAATTTAACTATCTAAACCACTTTATACACACCAAAATGTTGTTTTCCTTGTAAAACCGAGATTTCAACAGGTACGCGATACAATCAAGGTTTAGGTGTGTAATATTTATGTTTCACAATCCCCTAGGTCACAATAGCATTAATAATGTCTTAAGAACGTTATTAGAAACCATTTCATCCATCAAAAATTCATTCAAACCCCAAATACCATTTTAAAACCAAAACCCAAATTTTTGAAATCCATAGGTAGTTTAAAAACCCTAATATCACTAAACCCTACCCTATATTACCATTTCTACTCCATACTCCCACACTACCCTAATAAAATTCATAGTAAAATAAATAAATTATCCAAACAACTTTATACACACCAAAACGATAGTTTCTTTCTAAAACCGAGATATGAATCGGTACGCACTACAATCTTGGTTTAGGTGTGTAATATTTATGTTTCACAATCCCCTAGGTCACAATAGCATTAAGAATTTCTTGATAACGTTATTATACAAACCAAAATGTTGTTTTCCTTGTAAAATCGAGATTTCAACCGATACGCGTTACAATCATGGTTTAGGTGTGTAATATTTATGTTTCACAATCCCCTAGGTCACAATAGCATTAAGAATGTCTTAAAAACGTTATTAGAAACCATTTCATCCATCAAAAACTCAATCAAACCCAAAATACCATTTTAAAACCAGAACCTTTATTTTGGAAATCCATAGGTAATTTAAAAACCCTAATATCACAAAACTCTATCCTACATTACCATTTATAGTCCATACTGCCACACTACCCTAATAAACTTCATAATAAAAAAAATCAACTATCGAAACCATTGTATACACACCAAAAAGCTGGTTTCTTTGTAAAACCGAGATTTGAACCGATACGCACTACAATCATGGCTTAAGTGTGTAATATATATGTTACACAATCCCCTACGTCACAATAGCATTTAAAACTAAATACCATTGTAAAACCAAAATACTATTTCATCCATCAAAAACTCAATCATACCCCAAATACCATTTTAAAACCAAAACCCGAATTTTGGAAATCCATAGGAACTTTAAAAACCCTAATATCACAAAACCTTATCCTACATTACCATATCTAGTCCATACTCTCACACTACCCTAATAAACTTCATAATAAAAAAAAAATCAACTATCCAAACCACTCTATACACACCAAAACGCTGGGGTTTTTTTTTCTGAAACCGATATTTGAACAACTACGCACTACAATCATGGTTTAGGTGTGTAATATTTATGTTTCACAGTCCCCTAGGTCACAATAGCATTAAGAATATCTTAATAAGGCTATAATACACACCAAAATGTTGTTTTCCTTGTAAAGCCAAGATTTCAACCGGTACGCGTTATAATCACGGTGTAGGTGTGACATATTTATGTTTCACAATCCCTTAGGTCACAATATTATTAAGAATATCTTAGGAAAGCTACCAGAAACCATTTCATCCATCAAAAACTCAATCAAACCAAAAATACCATTTTAAAACCATAACCCTAATTTTGAAAATCCATAGATACTTTAAAAACCCTAAAATTACAAAACCCTATCTTACATTACCATTTCTAGTCCATACTCTCACACTACCCTAATAAACTTCATAATACAAAAAATCAACTATCTAAGCCACTTTATACACACCAAAACGCTGGTTTCTTTGAAAAACCGAGACTTGAACCGGTACGCACTTCAATCATGGTGAAGGTGTGTAGTATTTATGTTTCACAATCCCCTAGGTCACAATAGCATTAAGAATTTCTTAATAACGTTATTATACAAACCAAAATGTTGTTTTCCTTGTAAAACCAAGATTTCAACTGATACGCGTTACAATTAAGAAAGTCCTAATAACGCTATTAGAAGTTATTTCATCCATAAAAAACTCAATCAAACCCCAAATACCATTTTAAAACCACGATAGGTACTTTAAAAACCCTAATATTACAAAACCCTATCCTAGATTACCATATCTAGTCCATAATCACACACTACCCTAACAAACTTCATAATAAACAAAATCAACTATCTAAACCACTTTATACACACCAAAACCTTGTTTTCCCGGTAAAACCAAGATTTCAACCGGTACGCGTTACAATCACGGTTTAGGTGTGTAATATTATGTTTCACAATCCCCTAGGTCACAATAGCATTAAGAATATCTTATGAACGCTATTAGAAACCATTTCATCCATCAAAAATTCAATCAAACCCAAAATACCATTTTAAAACCAAAACCCTAATTTTGAAAATCCATAGGTACTTTAAAAACCCTGAAATTACAAAACCCTATCTTACATTACCATTTCTAGTCCATACTCTCACACTACCCTAATAAACTTCATAATAAAAAAATCAACTATCTAAACCACTTTATACACACCAAAACGCTGGTTTCTTTGTAAAATCGAGATTTGAACCGGTACGCATTACAATCATGGTTTAGGTGTGTAGTATTTATGTTTCACAATTCCCTAGGTCACAATCACATTAAGATCGTCTTAATAATGCTATTAGAAGTTATTTCATCCATAAAAAACTCAATCAAACCCAAAATACCATTTTAAAACCACGATAGGTACTTTAAAAAGCCTAATATCACAAAACCCTATCCTACATTACCATATCTAGCCCATACTCCCACACTACCCTAAAGAACTTCATAATTAACAAAATCAACTATCTAAACCACTTTATACACACCAAAATGTTGTTTTCCTTGTAAAACCAAGATTTCAGCCGGTACGCGATACAATCACGGTTTAAGTATGTAATATTTATGTTTAACAATCCTCTAGGTCACAATAACATTAAGAATATCTTAAGATTGCTATTAGAAGCCATTTGATCAATAAAAAACTCAACCAAACCCCAAATACAAATTTAAAATCAAAACCCTAATTTTCGAAATCCATAGGTACTTTAAAAACAATAATATCATAAAACACTATCCTTCATTACCATTTCTAGTGCATACTCCCACAGTACCCTAACAAACTTCATAATAAACAAAATCAACTATCTAAACCACTTTACACACTCCAAAACGTTGTTTTACTTGTAAAACTGAGATTCAACTAGTACGCGTTACAATCACGGTTTAGGAGTGAATTATTTATGTTTTACAATCCCGTAGGTAACAAAAGCATTTAGAATGTCTTAAGAGCGCTATTACAAGACATTTCATCCATCAAAAACTCAATCAAACCTCAAATACCATTTTAAAATTAAAACCTTAATTTTGAAAATCCATTGGTACTTTAAAAACCCTAATATCACAAATCCCTATCCTACATTACATATTCCAGTTCATACTCCCACACTACCCTAATAAACTAAATAATAAAAAAAATCAACTATACAAACCACTTTATACACACCAAAACGTTGGTTCCTTTGTAAAACCGAGATTTGAACCGGAACGCACTACAATCATGGTTTAGGTGTGTAATAATTATGTTTTACAATCGTCCATGTCACAATAGCATTAAGAATGTCTTAATAACGCTATTAGAAGTCATTTCATCCATCAAAAACTCAATCAAACCCCAAATACCATTTTAAAACCAAAACCCTAATTTTGAAAATCCATAGGTACTTTAAAAACCTTAATATCACAAAACCCTATTTTTCATTACCATTTCTAGTCCATACTCCTACACTACCTAATAAACTTCATAATAAAAAAAATCAACTATCCAAACCACTTTATATACACAATAACATTAAGAACGCTATTAGAAGCCATTTCAACAATCCAAAACTAAATCAAACCCCAAATACCAATTTAAAATCAAAACCCTAATTTTGGAAATCCATAGGTACTTTAAAAACCCTAATATCATAAAACACTATCCTTCATTACCATTTCTAGTCCATATTCCCACTGTACCCTAACAAACTTCATATTAAACAAAATCAACTATCTAAACCACCTTATACGCACCAAAATGTTGTTTTCCTTGTAAAACCAAGATTTCAACCAGTGCGCGTTACAGTCACGGTTTAGGTGTCTAATATTTATGTTTTACAATCCCGTTGGTCAAAAACGTTACGAATGTCTTAAGAACGCTATTAGAAGCCATATTATCCATCAAAAACTCAATCAAACCCCAAATACCATTTCAAAATCAAAACCCTAGTTTTGGAAATCCATAGGTATTTTTAAAACGCTAATATCACAAAACCTTATCCTACATTACCATTTCTAGTCCATACTCCCACACTATCCTAATAAACTTCATAATTAAAAAAAATCAACTACCCAAACCACTTTATACACACCAAAACTTTGGTTTCTTTGTAAAACTAATATTTGAACCGGTACGCACTACAATCATGGTTTAGGTGTGTAATAGTTATGTTTCACAATCCCCTAGGTCACAATACCATTAAGACTATCTTAATAACTCTATTAGAATTCACTTCATGCATCAAATACTTAATCAAAGCCCAAATACCATTTTAAACCAAAACCCTAATTTTGGAAATCCATAGGTACATTATAAACCCTAATATCACAAAACCCTATCCTACATTACCATATCTAGTCTATAATCCCACACTACCCTAAAAAACATGATAATAAACAAAATAAACTATCTAACCCACTTTATACACACCAAAAATGTTGTTTTCCTTGTAAAGCCGAGATTTCAACTAGTACGCGTTACAATCACGGTTTAGGTGTGTAATATTTATGTTTCACAATCCCCTAGGTCACAATACTATTAAGAATGTCTTAAGAACGCTAATAGAAACCATTTCATCCATAAAAAATTCAATCGAACCCCAACTACTATTTAAGAACCAAAACCCTAATTTTGGAAATCCATAGGGACTTTAAAACTCTAATATCACAAAACCCTATCCTATATTACCATTTCTACTCCATACTCCCACACTACCCTAAAAAACTTCATATTAAAAAAAATTAACTATCTAAACCACTCTATACACACCAAAATGTTGTTTTCTTGTAAAACCAAGATTTCAACCAGTACGCGTTACAATCACGGTTTAGGTGAGTGATACTTATGTTTTGCAATCCCCTAGGTCACAATAACATTAAGAACGCTATTAGAAACCATTTTATCAATCAAAAACTCAATCAAACCCCATATACCATTTTAAAACCAAAACCCTAATTTTGGAAATCCATAGGTACTTTAAAAACCCTAATATCACAAAACCCTATCCTACATTACCATTTCTAGTCCATACTCCCACACTACCCTAATAAGCTTTATAATTAAAAAAAATCAACTATCCAGACCACTTTATACACACCAAAACGTTGGTTTCTTTGTAAAACTAATATTTGAACCGGTACACACTACATTCATGGTTTAGGTGTGTAATATTTATGTTTCACAATCCCCTAGGTCACAATTGCATTAAGAATATCTTAATAATGCTATTAGAATTCATTTCATGCATAAAAAACTCAATCAAAGCCCATATACCATTTTAAAACCAAAACCCTAATTTTGGAAATCCATAGGTACTTTATAAACCCTAATATCACAAAACCCTATCCTACATTATCATATCTAGTCCATACTCCCTCACTACCCTAAATACTTCATAATAAACAAAATAAACTATCTAAACCACTTTATACACACCAAAATGTTGTTTTCCTTGTAAAACCGAGATTTCAATCGGTACGCGTTACAATCACACTTTAGGTCTGTAATTTTTATGTTTCACAATCCCCTAGGTCACAATAGCATTAAGAATGTCTTAAGAGCGCTATTAGAAACCATTTCATCCATAAAAAACCCAATCAAATCCCAAATACCATTTTATAACCAAAACCCTAATTTTGGAAATCCATAGGTACTTTAAAAACCCTAATATCATTGTAGAACTTAGAATAGTTTATATAGCTTCTAATATGTAATGTAATAACCTTTAACCCCTTACCTATAAATAGGTAAGGGGTGGGAGTAATAATATGACTTTTGGTATCAGAGCAGGATACTCTCAAAAGTACCTGTTCCATTCAACTAAGCTTCATTCGAATAAACTCATTCGAATAAGCTTATTCGACCAGCTTTTCTACATACACGAATAGATTATTACGTGTGAAATAATCCGGAAATATTTATTATTCGTTTGACGTTGGATTTGAAGATTATTTCGTCTTAGTTGAAAAGAAGATCGAATGGAGAAATTCGTGTGAAGATTGGGTTAGAGTTTGAAGTATTTAAAGATTCGAACAGAAGCATTCGAATAAGGGGATTCGAATAGGTGTATTCGAATAGGAATTCGAATTGGTAGCTCGGATAAAGATCTCGGACAAAGTTCTCGGAGAATTTCGAACAAGTGTTGGAACGACTAGGAAAAATACACGAAATCTATTTTGAATAGATCGATCACGGTAATTTGCTCCGAAATTGAATTACAAAAGTGGAGAATTTGAACGAAGAACAAATTACCAAGGCATTATACGAACCAGTTTTCAACATAAACGAACTATATCATTTGAATAGCTTTTTAACATACACGAACGTAACCATTCGAATAACATTTTAACCTACACGAACTAAATTAATAACCATTAGAACATTTTTTAAACCTACACGAACCCTATAACCGTTCGAATATAGGATTAACTCACACGAATTCAAACCAGTATTCATCACACGAATTGAAACTTTTACAAAGAGTATAAAACGATCAAAGAGAATTAAGATAATGACGTCAAGAGACCAAATGTCAATTGGATCGGACACAAGACCTCCAGTCCTTTTCTGTGGTGATTATGAGCAATGAAGAGCACGGTTTTTGGACTTCATCGAACGACAAGACTTGGGTCCACAAATGTTAGAGATTATTAAGAATGGTCCAACGAAGATAATGGTGAAGATTGTCAATGAAGACGGAACGGAAAGTGAGAGTACAACTGCGAAGTTATTTACTCAAATGACGAACGAGGAAAAGGATTACCACAAAGCAAATCGTCTAGCAAGATCGCACATCATGAATGCTATTCCGAACGACATCTTCATGAACATTGACAGTCACAAGACCACAAAAGATATGTTCGATGAGCTAACCAAGCAACTTCAGGGAAGAAAATCCGGTCAAAGCATAAAGATGATTGGGGCTATGTACAAATTTGAAGAATTACGAGCGCTAGATGGAGAGATGCTTGAGCAAACCTACAATCTCTTTTGTGGGTTACTCAACGAGTTAAGGAAAACGGCTTTTTAAAGACTCATCTTGAAGCGAACATGTCATGAACACACTGAAGCCCGTCTGGAAACGTTTCACTTCAAACCTAAAGCAGAACATCAATATTCAGACAACTCCAGTCCATGATGTGTTTGAATGTTTGATGCAAAATGAGGAGGAAGTTATGGAATTTATCGAAGAAACAAAGTCTAAGTCAAAGAAGGAGAATGATCCGTTAGCACTCTTGTTGAACAAAGTCGATGAAATGTCGAAGAAATCCTCAAAGAGTGAGAAACTGTCCCAATCAAAGGCATTTCTTCACAACATCCAACCATCCTCCAAATATTCTATACCGTTTCCTGATGAAGAAATGGAAGGAATTCAGGCTGGAAATTCTGATGAAGATTCTGAGGAAGAAATCTCACAAATGATTGCCTTACTATCCAACATGGTTCAGAAGCGGAAATTTGGAAGGTCAAATAGTCAATGATTTCGATCTTCTCAGAGGTCTCAAAACAACAACAATTATCATGGTCGTTCATCATACAATCCCACTCAAGCTCCACACAATCAAGGTCAAAAATCTACTACTCAAATCACTCAAGACGAGTCGAACAAGGAGATGACAAAGGATAAGAGAATGGTAATCTGTTTCAAGTGCATGGAGCCGGGACACTTTGCTAGAGATTGTAAGATGAAAGTGGTGAAGAATTCTCAATGCTACCGCAAGAAGATGTTGTATGAGAAGAAAAGGGAATCTAGAGGAGAAAAAGGGCAAGCTTTCCTAACTGAAGATGCACACTGGATGAGCAATTCCGACAATGAAGAACAAGCAAGTGCACACTTTGCTCACATGTCGCTGATGGCAGATGCTGATTTCGAGGAATCTGATGAAGATGAGGTATATCAATATGTCTATGATCCAGTTAGAATGGAAACTTGTATTTTTCAAATGAGACTTATTGAGACAAAACTTCGTGCTAAACGTGAAATAATCAAAGATCTTGAAACTAAAAATTGGAAACTTATTGAAAAGAATAACAAATATGTTTCTGAATTTTCAAGCATGAAAAGTCACATTAAACAACTTGAGGACGAATTTTTGGCTCAAAAGATGAATGAGAAAAATATGAATGAAAGTGTGTGTGAAGAAACTATCAAATGTCAACAATTGATAAATGATAGTAGCTTCCGCCAAAGTGAAGTTGTACGTATTTCCAAAGAAAGTTTGGAATTATGTGCAAAATTAAAATATTTGGAGTTAGAATTTGTCAAATGAGGCCAAACAGACCAAACAATTCACTTAAACATGACCGAAACAATTTAACTTTTACATAAAAAGGATGGTCTTGGTTTTGATCAAAACACGTTTGTTGAAAATCCAAAATTTCTTAAACGAGCCATATCAAAGTGTTGCTCTCTTTATGATTTTTATTTAATCAAATTAGGAGAAAACCTTGATAGGTTAGTTTTCCTTAATGCTTCAAAGGAAGAAATTTCGGAAGAAAAATCATGTGAGGATGCAAAGCGAAAACGAGGAAACAAATGTCAAATAGGTTTTGAGTATTATGGAACTAATAAAAAATATTTTCAATAAGATTCTCCTAATACATACAAACCTAAAACAAATGATTGGAAACCCTAAAATGCAATTCCTTCGTTTTCAAAAGAACAAAATGTAAGTACGCAATCTTCGAAAGTGTTATATTATACACCTACGTTGATTCTCGAACAACATTTGGAAGAATTGCAAACTTATAATTTTGACATCACAGTTTCAAATGAATTGCAAACCACAATTTTTCTGGAAAAATATGAAAGTCATTTTAAAAAGATTGAATTGGAAAATTTTCAACTTGATAGAAAAGAAAACTCAAATATGAAATTGTTTGCAAATGAAAAATTGGAGTATTGGAAATTGTGGGAAAGGTTTTGCATCTTACAAGAACATGTAAAGTCGATTTCAAATGTGTCAACGTCCTCAAATGCTCATGTCCCTAAATCTCAATTTGATTAGAAAGTTATGTTTTATCAAAAGGCATTAAATGACAGAACAAATCATTGATCTTTTACAAAAACGAATTGATTTACTAAATGTGTCCAAACCGATTATTTCTAATGATAAAACTTTTAAAACTCCATCTCCAAAGATTCATTCCATGGAAAATTCAATGGAGAATGGTTCGCTTAAAAGTTCGATCACAACGAATGATTCGGTAAACACAAATTTAACAAGTAAATCTTCAAAATATGTCACGTTTCAAGAAGCTAACTCTAAACCCGATATTAACAATTTGGAAACTAAACTTGATTTTAACCCAAACGACATGGATGAATGGTTTGATTCTGATGAAACTTTTGATGCCTCATTTGATCATTTTTTATGAAACCAAAGCAAATAACTCCTAAAATTGCAAAACAAACTAAGGTAGTTACACCGTCACATGTAACTTCCAAACTTGCAAAACAAGCTAAAGTAGTTACACCTTCAAAAGTGCCTACTAGAGTTGCAACTAAGGTAGGTACACCGAAAAAAGTGACTACCAAAGTTGCACCGCAATCTAAGGTCGTTACTCAATCGAAAAAGATTTCTAATAATGTTTCTAGTGTTTCAGTGCCGAGGAAAGGGAAACTAACGGGCATTTGGAAGGAAAAGAGTGAAGGGATTGAAGTCAAGAGAAAAGGGGGTCCGAAGAAGCAAGAGTCAAAACAATTTGTCATTAATAAAATTTGTAAGAAACATGTCTTACCAAACAATTTGTCTGTTAATTCGAAATTTGTAACACGATGTTTGAAAACAATGTTTGATTTTGGATTTAAATATAATGAAGTTGTTGATGTTTCATTTACCCCTGCTTTTGCTAACAAGAAAGGACCCATTTTGAGGTGGGTACCTAAATCATCTTAAATTATGTTGTGCATGCCCTTCATGTGTGATATTTGGATTCGGTTTGTTCAAAACACATGACCGGGAGAGAGAGTTTATTGTCAAATTTTGTGAAGAAATACATGGGCAGAGTACGATTTGGGAACGATCATTTTGGAACAATTGATGGTGTTGGGGATTTGAAGTACGACAAGATTATAATCAAGGATGTGGCATACCTAAGGGATTTGCATTACAACTTATTCAGCATCGGGCAGTTCTGTGATAAAGACCTAGAAGTGAAGTTTCGGAAAACGGCTTGTGCGGTTCGTGATTATAAAGGGAAGAATATTATAACGGGTTCAAGAAATACAAATCTCTACACAATCAACATGAAGCAGTATAAAACCGACAAGACCGTGTGTTTATTATCTCAAGCTGATTCACAAGATACGTGGTTATGGCATCGAAGACTTTCTCATCCGAATTCAACAACATCACAAAACTTGTAGTTAATGGTTTAGTCACCGGACTTCCTAAACTCAAGTTCATCAAGGATCAACTTTGTAATGCTTGTGAAAAGGGAAAGTTAACAAAAACGTCGCATTCTTCAAATCAAGTTTGAGATACCACGCATGTCCTTCAACTAATCCACATGGATTTTTGCGGACCAATGCAAGTGGAGAGTCAAAGTAAAAAAGAAATATGTTCTTGTGATTGTCGATGATTTCTCTCGGTTCACTTGGGTATATTTTCTTCATTCGAAGTCAGAAACATCGGATATTGTGATTTCCTTCATCAAGAACAAGCAATTACATTCTGAACATTCTGTGAAGACTATTCATTCTGATAATGGAACAGATTAAGAATCATATTCTCAATGATTTTCTTGAAATGGTTGGAATCACACGTCAATATTCGGCGGCTCGAACTCCACAACAAAATGGAGTTGTTGAAAGGCGTAATCAAACACTGGTGGAGGCTACAAGAACGATGCTTTCCTATTCCAAATTATCTCTTTCATTTTGGGCCGAAGAAATTTCCACCGCTTGCTTCACCCAAAATCGCTCAACAATCAACAAACGATTTCTTACCACTCCATACGAATTAATGAATGGTCGCCCACCGAATCTCAAATATTTACTTGTTTTTAGGTGCAAATGTTTTGTGTTGAACGATAAAGACCGATTGCGGAAATTTGATGATAAGGCGGATGAAGCGGTGTTTGTCGGTTATTCTTCGGAATCAAAGGCGTATCGTGTTTACAATGTTCGGACAAGAGAAATTGTGGAAAGTGTGAATGTATCTTTCGAAGAATTCGGCACGATGAATTAAGACTATTTCACAACGGAAACTCAAGTGAAGACTTCTACACCAATCTCCGACCACTTTTTCAACACCTTGTATTATTTCAATGATGACAATTCACGACGATCACAAATCTCGCCAAATACACCGATTGAAACACTTAACGTGAATGAACAACCAGAAACCTCAAACGACAATTCAGAAACCTCAAATGAATATCCAAAAACCTCAAATGAACAACAAGAACCCTCAAATGAAGAATCCTCGAACAATGTTACTTCCGATTCATCACATGTTGATACACCAGAATCCTCCAATATTCAAAGCGATGACACCGAAGAACCTTCTACTCCACAATCAAACCCGATCATTAACCCGATTTCTACACCACTCGAAAACACTCCAATTGTTCAACAACCAACGACATTAACTGAACGTATCAAGTTGTGGACGAGAAATTATCCTATCACTCAAATCATTGGAAGTGTGAATGATCGTGTTCGAACCAGAAAAGCAACGGCAAATGAATGTCTTTTCTCAATCTTCTTAAGCTCGATTGAACCGAAGAGCCTCAAGGAGGCTTTTAAAGATCCACATTGGATAAAATCTATGCAAGAGGAGTTGAATTAGTTCAAGCGTTTGGATGTTTGGGAAAAGGTTCCTCGACCAAAGGATCGTTTGATTGTAGGGGCCAAGTGGATTCACAAGAACAAGAAGGATGAAAATGGAGTTGTGGTACGAAATAAATCACGACTTGTGGCTAAGGGGTATTCTCAACAAGAAGGAATTGATTACGATGAGACGTTTGCTCCAGTTGCTAGGATCGAGGCGATACGAATGTTTCTTGCATATGCGGCAACGAAGAACTTCATCGTGTATCAAATGGACGTCAAAACCGCATTTCTCAATGGAGATCTCAAGGAAGAAGTTTACGTTGAACAACCAGAAGGTTTTGTTGATCCACATCGACCGAATGATGTCTACAAGCTCAAGAAAGCATTGTATGGTTTGAAACAAGCGCCTCGTGCATGGTATGAAAAACTTTCGTCTTTTCTTTTAGATGCAGGTTTACTAGAGTGTCAATCGATACTACTCCTTTTAGTCGTAAAAAGAATGCTATTTTTGGGCAAATTTATGTCGATGGCATCATGATGGGTGAAATGTCGTTCTTTTTGGGCTTACAAGTCAAACAATTACCGGATGGGATTTTCATAAATCAATCAAAATATATTTTTGAAATGTTTAAAAATTACAAAATGGTCGATTATTCTCCAATGGCCACCCCAATGGCTCCTCGAGTAAACTTACATGATGATCCAACGGGATTATCCACGGATGTAACGTTGTACCGAGGAATGATTGGCTCTTTAATGTACTTGACATTGAGTCGTCCAGATATTATGTTTGCTACTTGTATGTGTGCCCAATATCAATCAAACCCAAAAGTATCTCATTTTTTGGCTGTAAAAATAATTTTTCGATACTTAAAAGGTACTACCGATTTGGGTTTGTGGTATCCAAAGAAAACGGGCTTTGATTTTATTGCTTATTCTGACGCAGATCATGGAGGTTGTAACTTAGACAGGAAAAACACTTCGGGTGGTGCTCATTTCCTCGGAAACAAACTGATAAGTTGGACTTCGAAGAAGCATAATTGTGTTTCCATTTCAACAGCTGAGGCGGAATATATGGTGGAAGAAGTTTGTCTGTCACAAGTTCTATGGATACGCACACAACTTTGGGATTACGGCTATGAAGCGGACTCAATTTCAATCTACTGTGATTCAACAAGCACAATATCGATTTCTGCAAATCTGGTTCAACATTCTCGTACTACACATATTGATATTCGTTATCATTTTCTAAAAGATAACATTGAAAAAGGAATAATTGAATTACACTTTGTTGAAACTGGTTTTCAAATTGCCGACATTTTCACAAAAGCTTTGGATGAAAAACGATTTAAATTTTTTATATCCAAGCTCGGCATGTTGATTTTGAGAGATTAAATCGGTTCTTTAAAGTTGTAATTTGGTTGTTTCTTTTTGTTATTTTTTTCATTTTGCTTATGTGTCTAGTTACGTTTTTGGGGGGGAATCATAGATTCAGGGGGAATAATTGTTTAAGGGGGAATCCCGATTTGAGGGGGAATAACTGGAATGTAAATACGTGATTCCGTGTATTTATTGATGTTTCTATAAAAAATAAAATAAAATAAAAAATAAAAATAAAATAAAAAGCATGAGAGTGAAAAATGTAAATTTGAATATGGGTATCAATGGATAACCCATTGGGTTTTTCGGATCCTATATAAGGTCAAAAACGTTTTGTTTTTCATTATTCATTCGATTTTCATTTTTCAAACTCTCTGGGCAAAACGATTTTCTGAAGAAAGCGGGTTTAAGGATCAAACGATCGTTTTTAACGAAGAACACACGTAATTAAGTAATTTTTTCTATTAAGTGTTCTTAATGTTCTTAATATTTCGTTAGAAAATTTTTTTGATTAGGTTAATCAAGTGTGTTATTTTGTGTTTATTATAAATTTTTTTACCATGTTAGTCGTTTTTTATTCGAATCGAATAGGATTGCATACGAATTAGGTGTTTGTGCTTCGTGTTCTTGAGTTCCTGTATTGCTTAGTTTCAGCCATTCGAATAGTTAGATAGATTACAAGAATAGGATTATTTGTTTTGGGAATTTGTCTAAGTGTTCACACGAATGCATTTTTAATTGACACAAATGCCTTTACACGAATAGCTTTTGTACTCACACGAACGTGTTCGTTCGAATAGGAAATAGGCTTAGAGGATAGAATACACGAATAGGATTATTTGTTTTGGGAATTTGTCTTAGTGTTCACACGAATGCAATTTTAACTTACACGAATGGTTTTTGTACTTACACGAACGTGTTCGTTCGAATAGGAAATAGGCTTACACCACTAGCTTGGTCTTCGAATAAGCACTTCCCTTAGAACTTATATGTTTACCCGTATGCGAATAGGTGTCTTCAATTCGAATAGGTTGCCCATTCGAATAGGATGACCATTCGAATAGTTAAATTGTTAGGTGGCTTAGACGAATAGGTGTGTATTAAACTTTAAATGGCTAAATTTTTTCTAAGTGTTGCTTCGAATGGAATTTCAACATACACGACCTAACTCTTTCGACTGCTTTTTCAACATACAAGAACGACACTGTTCGAATAGTTTTTTAACGTACACGAAATCATCCATTCGAATAGAACAATAAATTTTTCTCTAAGTGTGAGTTCGAATAAATATTCAAAGAAAACGAATTCAGTCATTCGAATAGAGGGTGGGATTTTCAAACAAGTATGTTTTCGAACAGTTTTTACACATACACGAATGGGTATGTTCGAATACATTTTTCACAAACACGACCACTGTCATTCGAATGGATTATCCGTCTTGGTTCAAAAAGAATTTTTTTTCGGAAAAGACTTCCAATTATTTCAGATTGGAACTCGGTCTTAAAACGTACTTGAGCGTAAACGAAACGGTATCTAAACATATTATGCGAATTCATTATGGACGAATTTTAGTAGCGGACTACACGTCTCGACTATAACTAGTTCATTTGTTATGTGTTTATATATTATGTCTAGATCTCGTTATTTTTCAAAAACTTGAAGTTTCAAAGCATTAAGTTTTTGTAGACTAGGGAGGATGTATTTTAGTAGCGGATTCTCGAGATCTCGACTAGAACTAGTACATTCATTCAAAGTCTTCGAAAACGAATATTCATTGTTATTTCTTGCTAAATCAACAAACTTTCAATGATGAATCAAACGTTAACATGTGATTCACGGGTTTGTTTTTATAAATAATATGTTAATATCGTGAAAAGTGAAATAGTAGCAAATCTATTGAACTACGACTAGAACTTGCACATTACGTTTGTAAAGATGTGTTTAAGTAGCATATTCAATTGATCACGGCTAGAACAAATCACTTTTTACGGTGTTAATAAAAATATTTCGGAAAACATTCACGTCCTAAGTGTGATAAAAATGAAAAATTTTATCAAAATCACACTTTTCAAAAGTTTTTGATTAATTATAACGGGTTGTTTCATTTTCAAAGCTTCAATGGCGCGAACAAAGAAAATAGTTGGATTCTCATGTTCAAGCGTATCACAGAATGGAGGGTTATACCGGGACCATTGCACGAAGGATGTCATCACCAACATTTCCGTCTGTGGAAACGATTCATCCTACTCGGTTATGGTTGGACATGGTGCCAAATAATACGACGATTGATGTTGAGAAGTATCAATGTCCATTCCCCATTTTCCTCTCAATCATAAAGTATCATCATTGCCAATCATCCACGGGTTCCGAGGGTCTATTTTCAACACATGTGGTATCATATGAAATATCAAGAAGCAGATGACTCTAATCCTGAAGATCTCATCGAAGAATCATTATTCTGTGATTTCAAAGTTTGCCATATATACATGACGGTTGAAGCGCTGGGGGTGATTTTGAATTTACCAGATCATGTTGAATATGAAGCAATACCACGAAATGATGAAGACTTATTTCCGTTCATTTACTATCAAGGGGATTTATCATCGTTAAAGCTTGACTGGGATATGATTTCGTAACGGTGGCAGTTTCTTCTACAGTTGATGGAGCACAATCTCACACCAAAAGCACGTGGGAAAGATTATGTGAACAGGATTATTGTTCTGATGTGGATTGCCTTCATCTTCAACAAGAAGTATGACATCGCAAGACTTATCTTTGATGACTTGCGAGAATTGATCACGACACGGGGTAAGTACTTTGATCAAGAGAGAAAGAAAGATGAAGAAGCGTCAAATCCTCCTAAAAAGGTGTTAAAAAGGAGTAAGAAGGAAATAAAAAAGCCATACATTCCTTATCAACGCTTTCTTCAAACGATCGTTGCTCAAGTTCTTCAAGATGCTACACCAGAGTTAAACAGTCGAATTGGCGATCACACTTATCAAGAATTCTTCACTCCAATTTTTCGATCTCGTCAACTTCAAACGGCGGAAGAAAGAATGCCAATTCCAGAGCATTTACTTGATTGTTTTACATGGGATGATGCATGATTACTAGCCTTTACGAATCCAAACACTCGTATGGAACATCGGAGCCCATTGTTCCGACCCCTCGAGTATTAGCACCCACGGTGAGGGTCTAGATTTAGAGGAGAGTGAGGAGGAGGATGAGAATCGTGGTGGAAATACAAATACTGATGAAGATGTTGAAGTAGGGGGCGAAGGGAGCAATGTGTTTGTACAGACACCGGTACAAACTCGCCCAGTACTTGTACTAGCGAGTCCTTCGGGCACATATAAGGAAGGAGTCGAAAAAGAAGTGAGTGAGGGTGAGAGTAAAAAGAGTGGGGATAAAAAGAAAAAGAAAAAAGCCCCATCCAAGCCTAAGGATAGACAGAGGGTACCAAATCCTCTACTCTCAGTCGTGTGTCGATAGAGAGTATTGAAAAATTCGTCGACTCCCCATCGACGCAACTGGCGGTCACCCATCCTCACCACTCATCATCCCCACTGGGTGATGTTACAAAAAGCACAGGAATAAACCCAAATCAACTAACTTCCACTCCTTCGGAGCCAGAGGTTATTGAAAAAGAAAGTCAACATCCCCGACTCTCGACATCAATTATGCACGAGTCGAGTCCCTCACTAGAACTTTTGTCTAAGGTTGCAGTGGAAACTAGTAGTCTACGTGACACTAGCGGAACGGTTATAGGACGTTCGAAATCCGAACGCATCCGAGGATTGACCGGAAATCCTGCCTCCGCTATCATCACGCCAGCGGTCGGTGCAGGTTCGTCTAAACCTGACTTTATGTCACCGCTAGATACGGAAACGATTAATCTTGGTGATCTCGGGTTAGCACCATGGATGCTCGAGCTTGCTCAAACGCCCATATTTTACCCAGATCCAAGTGGCAAAGGCAAACAAGTGGAGGAAACCGACCCGATAAAAAGACTCTGATATCATCTTGATGTAATTGAACAACAGCAACAACAGCTTTAAAGGGCAGCACAACAACAATAGCTTGAAAGGCCAACACAGTCTCCAGTTATTTCACCGTCAATAACAGAGTCTGAATCGGAATAGCCACCACCAAAGAAAAAGCAAAAGAAGATGCGGGTAAAGTGGAAGTTGGAAACGATTGTTGAAACGCCTGAATCCGAGGAACCAACTAAAGAAACTCATGCTGAAAAACCTCCCTTGGATCAAAGATCAGATGATGAGGCGGTAAAGAAGGTTTTGAAACCATTACCAAGGGAATTACTTGAACAAACTCTTCTAGAGCATATCTTGTACAACGAACCACATTCCATCAGGGACTTATGATTATAGACGCAATTGCTTTGGATAGAGAATATCAGCCCGCGAGCATGGAGGAATTGTTTGATAATGAGGAAAAAGAGCTAGAATATGTGATTGAAAAGTACAAGTCCTTGAAATCTTCGTGTTGTGCTCAAGCGAAAAAAGATGAACGCCGACATTCAGATGATGATCCTGATAATCATCCGAATAAGGGGAAAAAGAGAGGCGTTCAAAGAAAAGAAAAACAGAAGAGGCGGTAAATTTGGGATCGAGTGAAAAGGTAGTAGATCTTGGAGATGCTGGTGAGAAGATTGAAAAAGAAAAGAATAAAGGAAAGAGTGCCAAAAAGAAGACAAATCGAGACATTGAAGATTTATATCATAGGGCAATGGTGCTTGAACAGGATGAAAAAGTCAATCCTTTATACAAAAGTGTGGTGTGTGCTCGTCTACGTGAACAAAGAAACTTTAAAGAACAAGATGAATGGAAGCTAAGGAAATACGCATTTGAAAACAGACTCAAGCAAAACGATGTAAAAGATCTCCACGAAGAAGATGTTCAAAAAGAAACCATGAAGCTTCAACAAGAGCAAAAAAAACTCTACAAATATGCTTTATCAAATGATTTCGGTGTTCCAAAGTATAATGATGTCGACATTGAAGAACACAAAAAGATTCACAAGAGAATAAATCAGCCATTTATGGAAGACCAAGTTCAAGATTTCTATGTTAAAACACCGAAAAGATAGAGGAAGCAACACTTCATGGATTCACCACTTATGAAAAGGAACTTTGGAGCAAATTCAAACACTTTATCCATGAGAAACAAAAAGGAGTCGACAAAGTATACTCAATTCACGCAATCTCAGATGTTCGAAATATAACATCAAAGTTTCACAACGGGATTGAGTATGCTACATTCAAGGTAGCTCGAAGAAATGGAAAGGTATTCAATTTGACATAAGCTGATTTCAACCATCTAAATCCGAATGACATCGAATGGATTTTCATGTCCATGAAACGATGGTCAAACAAACGAGCAGTTGAAAGATTTGCTGAAACCCGGATAAAGCGCTTTATGGAAATGAAGGTGAAAGAAGCTACATACAACGATTTCCAGATTGCTCTCGAAAGCGGCAAAGGAAAAGTGAATTTAGTTGCTCCACAACAAAAGTTCGATTTAAAGCATGTCAGAAAGTGGGCAACTGTGAACATTGGAAACAAAGGGATCGTCTACACGAGTCCGCATTGGAATGAGAGTCTTATGCTATTCGACGAAGTGCACCACTTCTCCACATGAACTCTGAGGTTGATAAAGAGGGAAATTGATACTATCTTGAAGAATGGGGATGAACAAAACGATAAAAACTCTTATGGGTATGCTAGGTGGAGAGATGATCGAAGAGAATATGAGTTTGGTAAAGCTGCTATTAAGAAGTGTTTGGAAAATAGAAGAATTATCCAACGGTATGAAATGTGTTTGAAGATTAGAGCAAACAAGTACTCCATCTTCAAAGCAAGAAGAAAGTATGAAATGCAACAAGAACAAGATGAGTGCGCAAAACTATACCCAGAGTTCAAGGAAAAAGAAGATACAACAAGTCAATCTCAAGCACAACCGGATCAAGCATCTCAAGAAGCAGAAATTCCACCTCAAGTTTAAAAGACTAGAAGCTTAGCATAGATTTTTGGATTGTATTGTAAAACTTTGTAATTACTTATCTAGAAACTATCTCAAAGGGGGAAATTGTAGAACTTAGAATAGTTGATATAGCTTCTAATAGTTGATATAGCTTCAATCAAAAACTCAATCAATCCCCAAATACCAATTTAAAATCAAAACGCTAATTTTAGAAATCCATAGGTACTTTAAAAACCCTAATATCACATAACCCTATCCTTCATTACCACTTCAAGTCCATACTCCCACAGTACCCTAACAAAGTTCATAATAAAGAAAATCAACTATCTAAACAACTTTATACACACCAAAATGTTGTTTTCCTTGTAAAACCGAGATTTCAACCGGTACGCGTTACAATCACGGTTTAGGTGTGTAATATTTATGTTTTACAATCCCGTTGGTCACAAAAGCATTAAAAATGTCTTAAGAACGCTATTAGAAGCTATTTCATCCGTTCAAAACTCAATCAAACCCCAAAGACCATTTTATAATCAAAACCCTAATTTTGGAAATCCATAGGTACTTTAAAAACCCAAATATCACAAAACCTTATCCTACATTACCATTTCTAGTCCATACTCCAACACTAACCTAATAAACTTCATTACAAAAAAAAATCCACTATCCAAACCAGTTTATACACACCAAAACGTTGGTTTCTTTGTAAAACCGAGATTTAAACCGGTACGCACTACAATCATGGTTTAGGTGTGTAATATCTATATTTCACAATCCCCTAGGTCACACTAGCATTAACAATATCTTAATAACGCTATTAGAATTCGTTTCATGCATCAAAAACTAAATCAAACCCCAAATACCATTTTAAAACCAAAACCCTAATTTTGGAAATCCAAAGGTACTTTAAAAACCCTAATATCACAAAACCCTATCCTATATTACCATTTCTAGTCCATACTCCCACACTACCGTAACAAACTTCATAATAAACAAAATAAACTATCTAAACCACTTTAAACACACCAAAATGTTGTTTTCCTTGTAAAACCGAGATTTCAACCGGTACCCGTTACAATCACGGTTTAGGTGAATAATATTTATGTTTTACACTCCCCTAGGTAAGAATAACATTAAGAATATCTTAGGAACGCTATTTGAAGCCATGTCATCAATCAAAAATGTCACACCCAGCTCAGGCGGAAACCCGAGGTGTACAGTCAATACGGTATCAGAGATTCACAAGGTCACAACAAATCATAAGTTACAATACAAGCTTCATTAGAATAAATAGAATTTGATTACAAAGTTACAACAAATCCGAATCAAATTACAAAAGGCTACAAAGTTTTGGATACTACTGGAACTAAATACAATACAAAAGAAAGTCAGTTCTGAAGCAAAATATCCAATTAGCCAATCAAAAGCAAAGCTTGTAATAAAGTGTAACCTCAAATCCCTGAAAAGCGTTAAAAAGAGACGTCAACATAAAGTTGGTGGGTTATACGCATTTTAGTAAAAGTACGTAAGTATAAAAGTTTAAGATGTTTTGACTCATTAAAATCAGTAGTAAAAATAAATAAGACCAATGTATCATATCTTGAATCAAGGAATCTAGTAAGATCTATGTATACCCTAGATATTGTTTTCACATGAACCTTACATCAAAAGGCAACCACCCTCTACTCTAGTGTGTCAAACTAAAGCAATTCATGAAAGTAACCGGTCATAACGTCGACCCCTAGGGACCGCACAAAGGTCAGAATCCCATAACAGCGACGGGGGCTTGTAAAACCCCTATAGATCTATTAAGAGCACCCGGAGTGATAATGAGCCACAATGTGGGTTGTGGAGGTTGTGGGGGAAAAAGGTGACAACGTGGCAGTGAGAATTTGGGTTGTGAGATTGTGGGGTTGTTATGATAGGGAGGGTTGTGGAGGTTGTGGGAGTTTAATTTTTCTTTTTTTTTTTTTCTTAAAAGATTTAAATAAAATAAATAATACTTTTATTAAAATAAAAATACAATACAATAATTAAAAAAAACACACAATACAATAATTAAAAAAAAAATTACAATACAATAATTAAAAAAAAAACACAATACAATAATTAAAAAAAAATTACAATGCAATAATTAAAAAAAGCTAACGTTGTCTATAGTTATCCGGAAGTGTCGAAATGTAGGCTACGAGATCTTCCCGGAGTGCGTGGTGTGTGGGCCTGTCTCTAACCTCTCGGTTAATCCGGATACGTTCGTTGATTCTCTCGTTATAAGTTCTCGGAATGGGTACCGGAGGAGCATACCATTCATGGGCATCGCATATCGACCGTCCGTTATCTTCAACGATCATGTTGTGTAATATAATAGCCTCATACATAACTCTTCTAAGTTTGTTCATCTTGTAAAATCTAGCGGCATGTTTTATAATACCCCAACGACCTTGAAGAACACCGAAACATCGTGATCGGTTGAAGAATTCGAACTCATTTTTTGTAATATGGTTTATAGGAAAATATTGAGATAGAAAGAGATTGAGAATTGGTGTGATTTTTTGGTTAGATTGTGGGGGTATTTATAGGTGAATTTGGAAAACAAAAATTAATATATATATATATATTAACGGTAATAATACCGTTAGAAAAAAAAAATACTAAAACTCGAAAATGAGCCGTTGTAGGCACAACGGGAGCCTCACAACGAGCCCACAACGAGATGCCTCGGTATCATAACGACCACAACGGTCGTTGTGATTTGAGAACGAGGCGAGAATATGCCCCACTCCGGGTGCTCTTAATATGCACCGAAGGCTCATACAGAGTTAACAGGATTGCATTGAGGGCCTTATACTACCACCAAGGTCGTATAAGAAAAAGGGACACATAAGTCTAAAGGCACATAATCTACCAGCCTAATCAAGATACATAAAATAAGAGTTTGACTACGCTTAACATGCCCGAAGTAAAATAAAATAGAGAAAGGGGCAACGTATAACTCACTGATAAGCAAATAGCAAGTCGGGTAAAAATATAATCAAGCGGATGAAGCTCCAACGCCTAAGTGCCCTAGCAATAACACAATCAATAAGTTGAATTATCTCTAGTCTAGTAGGGTTGCCTTATATGATTTAACGTTTTGTGTTATATTTTTGATAATATGTCGTTCAAAACTAGTATTTTGAGTATAATATAACATAACTCGTGTCAAACGACAATCTTATACTTTAATTATAAAAGGGTTTAAGATTACGGTCGATTTGTAGGAGAAACGTAAGATTATATGTTTTTATCCAAAACCGTTATAATAAAGATCATATTAAAGATTATAATTATATTTCGAGTCTGAAATGTATGTTTGATAAAGTAATAATAATCCAAATATAGAATATAGTATGTATAATTAATTTTGATAAGTTAACAATAATCTAAATATAGAATATGGTATGTATAATTAATCTTTGAGTAAAAATGAATGTTTTAGATAACGAGGACTAGAACGGAAATACGAGAAGGGATGTTTGTTGGGCTGCTGTTATATGGTTTGAAAGAATATAATGTCTTATGTATAGTAATAGGTGTATACAAGTGTGTTTGAGTATGAACGAAAGGTTACGAAGCAAAACGAGAACAAAATACGGAACAAGTGAAGTGTTGCGCATGAATATGTGTTACTTATATGTATGTATTTATGATGTATGGTATGTATATGTATGTGTGTTATGTATATATATATATATATATATATATATATATATATATATATATATATATATATATATATATATATATATATATATATATTTATATTATGGTGTGTAGAATTATATCTGCATGAATTATATATATATGTAGTGGTGTAAGTGACAATAGAGTATGAAACTAAATAGCGCAGGTGTTGCGCATGTGTTGCGTATGTGTTACGGTTTCGGACCATAATGTGTTATGGATTAGAAAAGCGTTACGGGTCACAGGTATTTCGGGTTTAAGAGTCACAGACTAGTAATGTTACGGATAAGAGGTGTTACGCATCAAGTGTTACGGGCTGAATATGTCACGGACCAGCATCGTTACGGACAAAAACTGTTGCGGAAAAAGGTGTTGCGCAGGATTGGAGTTGTTACTGATCAAGAAAGTTGTTGCGCAGAACTTGTTGCGGACAAGAATGTCACGTTGAAAATGTTGCGGATTAGATTGTTGCTGAAGTGTTGCGTTTGAAGTGTGTTGCGCCACTACAGGTGGCTGTTGTGCCTCCCAGGAACAGCAGCAATGGCTGCTGTTTCGTGGGTCGAAACGGCTCGAAAAGTGGTGAAATTTTGTAGGTGTTACGGCTATCTCGATATGGTTTAGATTTAGAAGCTTACGGTTAAATTTTAGGTCTAAAACACATACAAATCTTAACCTTTTTGATGAGGTAATTAGAAGAATTTGGGTAAATTAGTTTTATGAATTTTCGATATAAAAATGTTGTAAATTTTCGGTTTTGTTTCCAGTTTTTATACATGTTTAGTTTCTCTATTTTAAAAGCTTAAAAGTTACCCAAAATGAAGGATTTGAGAGAATAAGCTTACCAAAATGAATGGAAACCGAGTGAGAAGATGGATAAATGACTTTGGCTTCGTTTGGGTGAAATTTCTGGACGAAAATGGTGATTTTTAGACACCGAAAATCTGGATTTTGTTGGGGTTTTTAGAGGGAATAAAAATGGTGTTTATGTGTGTGAAATGTTTCAAATGGAGGAAGATGATGAAAGTCAAAGGTGAGACTATTCAAGATCCAACTATTGTGGGCAAAATGCCAAGAAAATAAAAGAAAAGAAACGGTGGGGGTGGGATGGTGGTCCCCCCCACTTAACCCTTCCCATTAAAAGGACCAATATTGTAAAGCTTTCGTCGTTAAGTCCCGTTAAGGACTAACTTTGTAAAAAAATTTACATAAGATAATTAACTTCAAAAAATATATAAACGTTAATTTTTATCGTATACTAAAAGGCATAAAAACCCTAACTAACTTACGAGGATACTAAATTCTACTAGGCACTTAAGACTAAATACGATTCCTACTCGGAACCCGAAATAATAAAACTAACCCGACAAAAACGTAGAAATACGAATACGAGGCGTAAATAAAATATAAATTCGCGATACACACAAAATACTCAAAAATAGTCAATAGGGTCAAAACGAATAACTAAAATATACGGATAAATAGAATAAATGATGGGAATTTACCTTGGAAATTCGCGGTTGTCACAGTTTCCCCAAGTGAAAAGAATTTCGTCCTCGAAATTATCATTGGGTACTACTTCCGACAAAGAGGTGAGGATACTTCCTCTGAATCTCGTCTTCTCGTTCCCAAGTGAATTCAGCACCAAGCTTCGAGTTCCAACGAACTTTGATAATCGGGATCTTGCTTCGTCGCAGACGCTTAACGTCACGATCCACAATCTCGATCGGTTCTTCCACAAAATGAAGTTTGTTGTCGATCTGAAGCTTTTCCAGTGAAACTATCAACGACTCGTCAGCCAGACATTTCTTCAAGTGTGACACATGGAACACATTGTGCACACTGCTCAGCTCGGCCGGTAAATCAAGTCGGTACGCAGCTGGGCCAACACGAGCTAAGATTTTAAATGGACCTGTATATCTCGGACTCAGCTTGCTGCGTTTCTCAAAACGGACAACCCCTTTCCATGGAGATACCTTCAAAAGTACCATATCTCCTACGTTGAACTCGAGAGGTTTCCTTCGCTTGTCAGCATATTTCTTTTGTCGATCCCTTGCATGTTGGTGCAAGAATGTGATAACTGGATGTTCTATTTTGTTTTGTTTATTTATTACTGTATTAGCTTGTATAGACTTAGCTTAATGGGCTGCTCACGGACTTGCATGTCCGTGAGGCCCAGTAAAGCCCAAGCCCAAACTAGCTGGACATGTTACTCTATAAATAAAGGTGTTCAGATCAGTTTAGGGTTGTTGGTTTTTTAGAGAGAATCTGGAGTTAATGCTTGTGGATTGTAACAGGGTTTATCAATCAAAGTATTAAGAATTCGGTATTTGTGTTTATTGTGTATTGCATTCGATTATAACCTGTGTGTTTGATTGATTACGAGATTCTGCCTCGTAATTGGTCTAGTTTAATCCTGTAGATCGGACCACTGGGACCTACAATTGGTATCAGAGCAAACGCATCGTTTGCTCTCTATCGAGATTTGGTTCAGGGTTAAATTTCATGTTTTAGTCGATTCTGGATATTAGGGTTCTTACTACATCTTCGACGGCTGTTCGTGAAAATTAGGGTTCTTATTATATCTTCGGCGGCGGTTTGTTAAGATTAGGGTTTTCTGCTTGTTCGTGGATTAACGTTCGTGGACTTAGTTCGTGGATTAAATTCGTGGAGACATCTTCGTGGATTTTCTCGTGAATCATCTTTGAAAACATCTTCGTTCGCGGACCATCTTCGTTCGTGAATCATCTTCTTTCGTGAATCATCTTCGTTCGTGAATCATCTTCGTTCGTGGACCATCTTCGTAGCCATCTTCATTCGTGGATAATCTTCGTAGACATCTTCGTTCGTGGATCATCTTCGTAGACTTCTTCGTTCGTGGATCATCTTTGTTGACATCTTCGTGGTGGAACATCTTCGCAGAACACCATCTTCGTGACTGACAACCCATCTTCGCCGAACACCATCTTCGTGACTGACACCCTTCTTCGCCGAACACCATCTTCGTGACTGAAACCCTTCTTCGCCGAACACCATCTTCGTGACTGACACCCTTCTTCGCCGAACAAAATCTTCGTGACCTACATCTTCGTGACCCACATCTTCGTGACATACATCTTCGTGACCTACATCTTGGTAACCTACATCCTCGTGACATACATCTTCGTGAAATACATCTTCGTGAAATACATCTTCGTGACCCTCATCTTCACCTAAATGGAGTCAAAACAATGGCTTAACGTTCCTCCTAAGCTACTCAACTCTTCAAAATATTATGATTGGGTCGATAAATTTGAATCTTTTTGTCGTTATAACGATGTTCAAATGTGGTTAAGTATCGAAACAGCATATGTCCCTCCAACAAATAATTCCGCAAACGGTATAGCTACACAAATTCCAAACAATGAACTCACAACTGAACAACGTAGAGTTTATGACGCTGAAAATAAAGCTTGGGCAAGTCTGAAGTTGGCCTTGCCAATAAAAATGACGCATATCTGTCAAAAGTATATCACTGCAAATGCACTCTGGAAGGCTATTGAAACTCAGTACGCTGGAAATGCCAAGCAAAAGAAAAATAAATTAAACCTGCTTAAACGACAATTCTCCACATTTAGAGCAGAAATCAACGAAGAATTTGAAGATACCGTCAACAGATATTTTCAACTGCTTACCCACCTCTACCGAGTAGGTGAAACAAGTGATGAAGAAGAGAAAATAGAAAGATTTTTAGAAGCTCTACCTAAGCGATGGGAAATCTATGTCAACATAATGAAGGATGAAATTGAAAACATAGTTGAATTACGTCGAAACCCACCAACGTTTGCAAACATCCTTGAAAGATTTCGAGGATACGAGTTAACTCGTCTCACTGCAAACGCAATAACTGATCAGAAACCATTTGGGCAAACTACAGAGTCTAATTCTTCAGGAAATGCTATTGCTTTTTTCTGTGACAAAGATCAGACGCCCTCTGACACTTCAAAGAGTTCAGTCACTGAAACATCAACTGCTGCACACAAAGCTACCACAACTCATCAAAAAATGCCTATGAGTGTCAAATCAGCAGAAGAAAGCCTAGAAATTCTTTCTTGTTTTTTATCAGCTTATGGAAATCAAGTTCAAGGAAAATCACAGATCCGGGACTATGGGATGAAGAGTTTAGTCAAGTCGATCAAGATGATTTAGAGGAAGTGGACTTACAATGGCAAACTGCCATGATTACTAACCGAATCAAGCGCTTTATGACAAAAACAGGACGAAGTCCTAGAACCGGAAAAGCAGGTTTCGAGAAATCAAAGGTCCGCTGTTACAACTGTAAAGGACATGGCCATTTCGCTAGAGAGTGTCAACAGCCTAAGGTGGAATATGCTCCAACTCAAGACAACACTAGAACCACCTCTTCTCAACCACAGCGCAGTTTAACTTCACAGGCTATGATAGTTCAACACGATGATCGTACATACGATTTGCAAATCTGCACTGATGAAAGGAATCAAGCCCTCATGGCATCCATCGAGGAATTACGCTGTGAAGTTAGCGAAACAGAGGGGGCATCGGGTACTGACAGTGACCTAAGCTCAAATGAAGAAAACGCTCAAGACGTTGAAGATTAAAGACAACACAGAAATTTGTAGCTATACAGAAGATCTATCCAATGAAAACTTCATCGCTAAAATGGATGATCTCAACTCGGATAAGTCAAAGGTACTTCTTGATTTTCAATACATGAAAGAGTTTTGTAAATCTTACACTATTTTGACTCTACAAAATGATAAACTGGCTAAGTCAGTATCTCATTTGGAATCTCAGCAAACTGAACTTAAGCAAAACTTATCAATAAAAACTTGTCAAAAAGATGATTTTGCTAAGAAATATTATCAAAACGAAAAGGACCGCCAGGAACTTTCGTCAAATGTCGGTGCCTTAACACGTCAAATTGATAACTTATATGAATGTCTTGAAAACGAAAAGAAAAAGTTTGCTGAGAAAATCCAAGAGTTAAACAATTGTGAAATACGATTAACTGAGCAGGAAAGGAAGATCGAGCAATTTCGTACTTCTTACAGTACCTTGAACTCTATCTTGAGTCGTCAACGCACCAGTGGAAAAACCGAAGGTCTAGGATATAACGAAACACCACCTCCATTTAATAACAACTTTAGTTTCTTCAAATCCGAGCCTCCACAGTCTGAAAAATGTGAATCTTCAAATTCTAAGGACCAAGCCAACACGAAACCTCAAGAGAACCAACCCACAAGAGTTCAGACTCCAAATTCAACGTGCGAACCTCTGCTCAAAACATTCACTTCAAGCAAAGATATCAAGTCCAAGCAAAGCATGTCCTCAGATACTGAACCAGATCAATCAAATAAAATGGAAACCTTAAATTGTTTCAAATGTCGTGAGCGTGGACACGTGGCCTCAGTCTGCACGAATAAACGCAAAGAACCTCAAGTCAAATCCACGCCCCCACAGCCAGCTAAATCCATTCCCACAAAACCAGTTCAAATCCTACGAAACCCACAACATGAACGTACAGACACAAATTCAAGAAATTATGGGTACAATAAACCAAGCATAGGAAGCTTTAATCAACGTCCTCACCAGCGTCCACAACAACCTTTCGTTCCGTCTTATCGCCAACACCATCATGAACAACACTCTCACATTCCTCCACGATATCACCATCACAATCATTATCAAAGTCCTCCACGATACCATCATGATAATTATCATCACAGTCCTCCACGACCTCATTATGAACCACGTCATCATCATTTCACCTCTCACCGTTATAGTTCACCCCAGATGAGTCATAGAGTTCCGTATAACTCTAACAGTCATTACTCTACACGTCACACATCTCCAATTTCTCACCAAAACAAGGGAGTTTACAAAAGGGTCAACTACGTGACTGAGAACGGTCAATCCCGGTCTGTTATGGCCTGGGTTCCCCATGAGAACTAATGATTTAATTTTATGTGCAGGAACCGAGTCACCGACTCGTCAACAACTGGTACGTTGACAGTGGCTGTTCCAGGCACATGACAGGAGAAAGAAAGTTGCTCAACAACTTCGAATCCGGAAAGAAAGGACACGTAAATTTCCCTGGAGATAAAGGTGGAGAAATAACTGGAATTGGATCAGTTACAAATGGTAAAATAACACTGAAGGATGTGTTTTACGTTAAGCAGCTAGAACACAATTTGCTGAGTGTCTCTCAAATCTGTGACAACGATAATCCCGTGTATTTTACCAAGAAGGAAGTTTTGATTCTCAAATCAAGAATTGATATCCCTGAGGATCTGATACTGATGCGTGCACCAAGAACTAAAAATACGTACATTATGGATATGAACAACACTGAAACCACCGCCGACTCAACATGTCTATTGTCGAAATCTACTAGTGAAGAAGCCATGATTTCGCACAGAAAGATGGCACATTTACACTTTCGGAAAATGAACGAGATCACAAAGAAAGGGCTAGTTAATAGAGTTCCACTCAAACGTTTTGAGTATGAAGATAAATGTATTCCATGCAAACTCGGAAAACAACACAAGCAACATCACAAATCCAAGACCATTAATACGATTGAGACACCATTCGAGCTGATGCATACTGATCTTTTCGGCCCCATTGCACAAAGAAGTTTCGGAGGAAAATATTACTGTCTAGTGATCACCGATGATTACACTCGATACTCTTGGGTTTACTTTTTGGTTACTAAGAGTGAAACAGCTGGCACGCTAATCAACTTCTTTGACATGATCAAGCATGTTTACAACGCCAAAGTCAAACGTTTACACAGCGATAACGGGACAGAATTCAAGAATTCTACTATGACCTTCTATTGTCTTGCAAATGGGATAGTTCAACAACACAGCGCTCCATATGAGCCACAACAAAATGGAGTCGCTGAGAGGAAAAACAGAACCTTGATAGAAGCTGCACGTACCATGCTCGCTGACTCACTCCTCCCTGTTACTTTTTGGGGGGAGGCCTTGAATACAGCTTGTTACGTCCTTAATCGAGTGTTGACGGTGAAACGGTTTGATAAAACAAGTTATGAACTGCTTAATAGTCATAAGCCAAATATTGCTGGTCTGGAACCTTTTGGGGCTCCCTGCACCGTTTTAAAAACAAATTACACCACTAAGTTCGCACCTAAAGCAGTCCAGGGATACTTTCTCGGGTATGTTGAGGGTTGCGCTAACAAAAGAGTTTATTTAAAACTTTCCCGCACAGTGAAAATTGTTTTTAACTTGGAAATAACCAACTATACTTTTGAAAAACAGAACGGTCCAGCAATTGCTTTCGACTATGATGCATTATTTAAATCATTTAACCTTTCTCCTAGTGTGACTCTTCCAGGAACAGAGAACCCGAGTTTCTCTTCTGATGATGAAGATTCAGTCTTTCCTCGTACACAAGTCATTCAAGACATTGTTGTTGAGCCTGCTGACACCAACGCTCAAGCAGATGATCAAGACGTTGTGGCAGAACCACTCGTTGACGACACTCCAGCCGATGATCAAGAAAATGTGGCAGAACCACTCACTGCAAACGCTCAAGACGATGCGGCAGAACCGCACGTCGTGTCTCGAATTCACCAGGATCACCCATTCGAAAACATTATTGGCGATCCCAACGCAAATGTTCAAACTCGAGCGCAACTAGAGGATCTGCAAGGCATGTATGCCTTTGCCACAACCTCGGAGGATTTTAATAACTGTCGCTATTTTTGCTTCGTTTCTCAAGAGGTCCCTGCCAATATCCATATGGCCCTCAAAGACGCAAATTGGGTACACGCCTGTCAAGAGGAATTAGCGCAGTTTGAGAAACTAGGGGTCTGGGTACTCGTGATTCTACCCGACGACGCCTACGCTATAGGCACTAAATGGGTTTTCCGATGCAAACGGGGTGACCGTGGAATTATCACTCGAAACGCTCGCTTAGTGGTACAAGGATTTTATCAGGAAGAAGGATTGGATTTTCAGGATGTCTTCGCCCCAGTCGCTCGCCTCGAGGTCGTTCGCCTCTTCTTAGCCTATGCCTCTCACATGGGACTTACAGTTTACCAACTTGATGTTAAAAGTGCTTTCCTATATGGTAAAATCGATGACACCGTCTATGTTCACCAGCCCCCCGGTTTCGAAGACCCACAACACCCTGATAGGGTTTACAAGCTCAACAAAGCTTTATACGGTCTTCATTAAGCCCCTCGTCTGTGGTATGGAACATTATCAACTTTTCTCTTAGAATCCGGTTTCAAGAGAGGTCGTATCAATAGCACCCTTTTCATCAAAGATTCGCCCAAGGCTAAACTATTGGTTCAAGTCTACGTGGACGACATTATCTTCGGTTCCACTGATAATCAAATGTGTAAGGATTTTGAAAAACTAATGAAAGACAAATTCGAGATGAGCGCCATGGGAGAACTCAAGCTATTTCTAAGGTTGCAAGTCGAGCAACTACCAGACGGGATGTTTGTCCATCAATCAAACTACGTCACTGAAATGCTAAAGAAATTCAACATGACCGACGCCAAGTCCATTGCTACTCTCATTCCTCAGCAGCACAATCTGGAACCAAACGCACAAAATGATCCTGACGTGGATCCAACTGTTTATCGCGGCATTATAGGCTCATTAATGTATCTTACTGCCTCTCGTCCTAACATAATGTTTGTTGTATGTTTATGTGCCAGGTTTCAAGCGTGTCCTAAGATGTCTCATCATTCTGCTGTAAAGAGGATTCTTCGCTACCTCAAAAGCCGACCGCGGCTGGGTCTCCGGTATCCCAAGGGTAGCGACATCTTTCTCGAAGCATTCACTGACTCGGACTTGGGTGGATGCAATATCGATCGAAATTCAACCTCCGGTGGTTGTCAATTTCTGGGAGGCCGCCTCGTGTCTTGGCAATGCAAGAAACAGACAATTGTTTCTGTCTCATCATGTGAAGCCGAATACATCGCTGCGGGTAGCTGTGTGTCACAGGTTCTCTGGATTCAACAACAGATGTTGGACTACGGTTTATCCTATACCTCTACTCCTATTAATATAGATAATGAGGCTGTCGTTTCAGTTATTAAAAATCCTATTAAGCATAGCAAGACCCGTCACATAGATTTTAAGCACCACTTCATTAGAGACTATTATGAAAAGAAACTCAAAGATATAATTCGTGTCTCATCCGAAAACAATATGGCCGATCTCTTTACCAAAGCCTTTAACAAATCTCGCTTTGAATCACTCATTCACCGTATTGGACTACGCAACTTAGATTAACCAACGTTTCCTTTAAAAAAAAAAAATTAGATTAATGTTACTTTCCTGTTATCCTTTTCGTATCTTAGTATTAAAAAAATATATATATATAAAAAAAAATTAGTCAACTTTGTTTGAAATTTGAAATTCGAGATGAAGATAAATTTTGCTTACGACTCTTAGTCTTAGATCGGGTTTTAGCTATTACATGCACTTATAATTCTCCATAGTATTTTAGTTTAACCTGAAGTGTCTTGTGGCCTTTCGTCCTTTAGTTGTTCTCGATAGTGTGGTTTGTCTGTTTTAAATACCTCTTACTTCTTACATTAAACGACTTAATTTTGTTTGCCACAATAAAGGTTGAGATTAGATTTTTGTTACGAGTCATATGTTGCGCTTACAGATGGGATTTGCTCATATTGAATTACATATAATTAGTGTGCTCATAAGTTACTGAATTCATATAAGCGGCCTTTGAAATCTGAGTCAGTATACCCTTGGGGTGCCCTTGTTCACCCAGCCACCTAAGGCCTTTCCGGTTTGGGATCGGTTGGTAGAAAGCTTGCCATAGGATTTCATAGAAAGTCACCAGAATTCTTTAATCTTATCAAACTTCATCGAAGTTAGTCTTTGACTTGCACTAAAACAACTATTTTAATATTTAATATGAGCTATCTCTTCGCCAGTTTCATATGCTGCCCTTGTCTAGGTTGGTAACCACTCCATACCACTCGTAACTTAAGATACTTCACAAATATCTTGAGTGCACTCCGATTTTTGTCGAATGTCTGATTTAAGTAGGTGCTTTTAAGCTTAAACTTTAAACCAACTTACTTGTAATTAAAACACTATCTTACGACTATAAGACTGAACGGTTAAATTGGACAACTACACAAACATGGATTTAAATTAAATTATCTATGGAACCCCGATAGGCAATCTGATCGAATTATATTTCATAACTGTATACTACCGTTTTTACGATTAGTTCAAGTTTCTACCGTTCCTTATTTTTTTTATTTTTTTTTTTATTTTTCTGTTTACTTCTTTATTTAAAACGCTGGTTAAATATCTTTCACATAGTCCATCAGGCCCAACATCCTTGGCCCAGTCTTACAAGGCCCACAGGGCCACTAATGGCCTATAAATACTCAAAAAGTGAATTCCCTTTTTCACTTTTCACTTTTTTTATCTCGGAGCTAAGGATCTCGAAATTTTTCTCTCACAAAGTTCTTATTCATTCGATCATGTAAGTTCTTCCTTGTTCGTTAAACTTCATACATGTTCGTCCAAAATCTGCTATATGTTGCTTAGATCGTTCGTTTAGCATGTGTTCGTGCTCATAAACTGGGATTACCACTTAATGATTTCTGATAAATTTGTTCGTAATAATCACTTGTTCGTCTATAATTGCTATATTTTGCCATGATGACCTTCTTCGTTGATGCTATTGCTTGATTTGTTCGTGTGTTCATGTTCGCTCTCATAGGTGCCAAGAATCCCAATGCCTTAGGATTTTTTTTGTATGCACAGGAACGAACATACTTGGACGAACACACTTGTTCGTCATCTTGGACGAACACACTTGTTCGTCATCTTGGACGAACACACTTGTTCGTCACCTTGGACGAACACACTTGTTCGTCAACCTGGACGACCATACTTGTTCGTCCCCATGGTAGTCAACTTGGACGAACACACTTGTTCGTCACCCTGAACGAACATAGGACAACTTGTTTGTTACCATTCTTGTGCTCTTTGATGAACATCCTTGTTCGTCACCTTGGACGAACATACGTGTTCGTCCCCATGCTAGTGACCTTGGACGAACATACTTGTTCGTCACCATGCTTGTGCTCTTTGACGAACATCTTGCCCATTGTCCTTGACGAACACCTTGTTCGTCGCCATACATGTTCGTGCTAGTTTAAGTACCATCTTCGTCATCTGTGGATTACTTGCTTATCTGTTACACGAACATTCATGCTCGCCAACTTTCATGTTCGGCATACATGTTCGTGACTATCAAATCTAACGTGTTCGTTTATGCAGATTTTACAGATGGAGAGACATTTTGATAAAAGGCACAATCAGGCAGTTAGTTTCGCACTGACCGATCCTTCATCACTTCGTTTTCGAGAGACGATTCTATTTCTCCATATATTCTAGTACGAGAAGAATTTGATATCCCAAACTTCATTATATCCGATTTCGTATGCTTTAAGCATATCCCTCCTTGATTGTATCCACAATTTCCATGAGCGTTCCACAACAGATAGTTTTCCGAGTTAAACTTTATCCTTGAATTCTTTATCATCGCAGTTCTTATCGAAACCTCGAAGTGACTTTAGATTCGACTTGAGACAGAATACGGTAACATTTGAAGACTATTTCTTTATCGCGTGTGACTCTTGAAAACTTATTCTTATACATACCCACGAGGAGAGTAACCATTATCAGTTGAAAACTCAATAGCTCGTACCTCATTGATACCCATACGACTTTCATTCGGTACTGAAACCTTCAACCGACATTACTCTGTGCGTTAGAATTTCGACATCTGGAGATAAATTGCAAGTATATTGTGCATTAATATACTAATTCATTTCATTATCCTGATTTCGCTATTTTGACAGCTTTTCATGTCCACCTCGATGTAACTTGGACATTTCTGAACGTTCATAATACTTGAAGCGACATTCATTTCTGATCTTAGTCCCTTGAGTCCTTTTGACCTATGATACTATGCAGACGCATCCTATATTACCATTTCTACTCCATACTCCCACACTACCCTAACAAAATTCATTATAAAAATAATCAACTATCTAAAAAACTTTATACACACCAAAATGTTGTTTTCCTTGTAAAACCAAGATTTCAACCGGTAAGCATTACAATCACGGTTTGGGTGAGTAAAGTTATGTTTCACAATCCCATAGGTCACAATAACATTAAGAATGTCTTAAGAATGCTATTAGAAGCCATTTCATCCATCAAAAACTCAATCAAACTCCAAATACCATTTTAAAATCAAAACCCTAATTTTTTAAATCCACAAGTACTTTAAAAACCCTAATATCACAAAACCCTTGTTGGGATCTGAATTGATTAGATGAAGCTATGAAGTCCTAAGAGGGTACTTGAATAAAGATGTTTTAAGTTCCGGGAAGGTCCAGTAAAACATGAATAATCCGAAGTGCAGATTTCAGTTCGGGGAACATGTTATTTCCTCCGAACTTAATGAAGTTCCTCCGAACTGAATTCAAGCTGAAGATAACTTAAGTTAACACTGGTCAACATTGAAGATATTAGTTCGTGGACGAAGACTTTGAATCCGAATTGAAGTGAACTTCCTCAGAACTAAAATTAAGATGTAGACTTGATGTTTTACTTTACTTTGTATGTTTATATTTCTATAAATAGGGTGATAGGTTGTTAGATTCAGTTTTCTTTGAACTCGGACTCACATTGAGTGCCGTTGAGCTTAATCTGTCAGTTGTAACTGTATGATTCAGACCAATTCACATCTGTCAATAATATCTTAAACAGTTTATCCTATAGATCTATTAGTTCTTTCAATTTCAATTTTTGCTTCCTTTTTTATTCAACTCGGGTCATTAGATTCCCCATCATGGCCTGTTTTATTCGATTCACTGAGTATACAGAGCTTTAAGGTCCTATCAATTGCTTCCTTTTTTATTCAATTCAATTGATTTTAGCTCATCGATTTGACTTGATTCGTAAAAATTAGGTCAAACTATCAGTGCATGTTTGAATCGAAGGAGTTTGAAATGAAATTGAAGAATTTTTTTGAAGAATCTGTGAAGATTTCAGTGTTTCTGGTGGATTGTAGTTGCACATATCAATTCAAAGATCGTTGGTGAATGAAGCTAAAACACGAGTAATCAATTTGAGAAAGAGGTGTGATTGGGGGAGAACGGAACTCAACCACGTGTTATCAATTTAAGAAAAAGGTGTGACGTGGTGCTTCAAATCTTAAATCAGAATGACAAATCAATGTGTTCTACTGATAGTGAAGACAATTGAAACTGTCAATGTTCAAGCAGATATACAAATGATGAAAGAATGAAGACTACAAGTTATGAAGAACAAATTGTTTTCAATAACATGTTTCTTCAAAACTGGATGAACTTGTTAAGCTCAAGATTCAGAGGTATATTGATGATATACATGCACAAATCAGTTGGAGACTTAATGATTTTGGTTGAAATTTATGTAAGGAAGGTGGAGCTCGTTTGAATATAATTTATTATAGCTAGTCACTTTCTTGCTGGAAGAGGTCAACATAGATCAACGATCAGTGTGAACTAGCAAGTATTCCAGAGGTTACGTCAAAGAGTAAGTGTAGAGAGATTATTGAATTACTTTCTTTTCTCATCTGAATCAGTTCACTTGGGAAATCTGAGGTTGGCCTATGATGGAAAGAAAAGTGATTGTGGCTGCTGAATAAGTGCTTACCATGGAGTATATGATTATGAAGAATCAAGAAGTTAAAATGGTGATTCTGCATCTATTCCTCCTGAATTTGTTCAAGTTACAGAAAAGATGAATTGGAGGAAGCTGACCATGAAGAATCATAAGTTAAACAGAATTAAGACTCGTAGCATCATCAAAGGGGGAGATTTTTGGGAGTTGAATTGATTAGATGAAGCTATGAAGTCTTAAAAGGGTACTTGAATAAAGATGTTTTAAGTTCGGGGAAGGTCCGAACTAAAACATGAATAATCTGAAGTGAAAATTTCAGTTCGGGAACATGTTAGTTCCTCCTAACTGACTGAAGTTTCTCCAAACTAAAATTCAAGCTGAAGATAACTTAAGTCAACACTGGTCAACATTGAAGATATTAGTTTGTGGATGAAGACTTAGACTCCGAATTGAAGTGAACTTCCTAAGAACTAAAACTAAGATGTAGACTTGATGTTTTATTTTAATTTGTATGTTTAGATTTCTATAAATAGGGTGATAGTTTGTTAGATTCAGTTGTCTTTAAACCCGGACTCACATTGAGTGTCGTTGAGCATAATCTATCAGTTTTAACTGTATGATTCAAACCGATTCACATCTATCAATGAAATCTTAAAGAGGTTATCCTATAGATCTATATGCTCTTTCAATTTCAATCTTTGCTTCCTTTTTTATTCAACTCGGGTCATGAGATTCCGCATCATGGCCTGTTTTATTCGATTCACTGAGTATACAGAGCTGTAAGGTCCTATCAATTGATTAAATTCAATTGATTTTAGCTCATCGATTTGACTTGATTCGTAAAAATTAGGTCAAACTATCAGTGCATGTTTGAATCGAAGGAGTTTGAAATGAAATTGAAGAATTTTTTTGAAGAATCTGTGAAGATTTCAGTGTTTCTGGTGGATTGTAGTTGCACATATCAATTCAAAGATCGTTGGTGAATGAAGCTAAAAAACGAGTAATCAATTTGAGAAAGAGGTGTGATTGGGGGAGAAAGGAACTCAACCACGTGTTAACAATTTAAGAAAAAGGTGTGACTTGGTGCTTCAGATCTTAAATCAGAATGACAAATCAATGTGTTCAATTGATGGTGAAGACAATTGAAACTGTCAATGTTCAAACAGATATACAAATGAAGAAAGAATGAAGACGACAAGTTGATGAAGAACAAAATGTTTTCAAGATGAACTTGAAGTTTAGCTCAAGATTCAGAGGTATATTGATGATCTACACGCACAAATCAGTTGGAGACTTGATGATTCTGGTTAAAAATTTTGTAAGCAAGGTCGAGCTCGTTTGAAGATAACTTATTATAGCTAGTCACTTTCTTGCTGGAAAAGGTCAACAAGGATCAACGATCAGTATGAAGTAGCAAATATTCCAGAGGTTACTTCAAAGAGTAAGTGTAGAGAGATTATGGAATTACTTGCTTTTCTCATCTGAATCGGTTCACTTGAGAAATCTGAGGTTGGCCTATAATGGGAAGAATAGTGATTGTGGCTGCTGAATAAGTGCTTACCATGGAGTATCTGATTATGAAGAATCAAGAAGTTAAAATGGTGATTCTGCAGCTATTCCTCCTGAATTTGTTCAAGTTACAAAAAAGATGAATTGGAGGAAGCTGACCATGAAAAATCATAAGTTAAACAGAATTAAGACTCATATCATCAAAGAGGGAGATTGTTGGGAGCTGAATTGATTAGATGAAGCTATGAAGTCTTAAAATGGTACTTGAATAAAGATGTTTTAAGTTCGGGGAAGGTCCGAACAAAAAATGAATAATCCGAAGTGAAGATTTCAGTTGGGGGAACATGTTAGTTCCTCAGAACTGAATTCAAGTTGAAGATAACTTAAGTCAACACTGGTCAACATTGAAGATATTAGTTCGTGGATGAAGACTTTGACTCCGAATTGAAGTGACTTCCTCAGAACTAAAATTAAGATGTAGACTTGATGTTTTAATTTAATTTGTATGTTTAGATTTCTATAAATAGGGTGATAGGTTGTCGGATTCAATTGTCTTTGAACCCGGACTCACATTGAGTGTCGTTGAGCTTAATCTATCAATTGTAACTGTATGATTCAAACCGATTCACATCTATCAATGAAATCTTAAACAGTTTATCCTATAGATCTATCAGTTCTTTCAGTTTCAATCTTTGCTTCCTTTTTGATTCAACTCAGGTCATGATATTCCGCATCATGACCTATTTTATTCGTTTCATTGAGTATAGAGAGCTTTAAGGTCCTCTCACTCCTTGTCTCCTAACCCATTCAAACTCATTCCATTCACTCCAGAATTCACAGTAGATGACTGATAAGCACTTGATTCACCACTTTGACCAGAATAACCCCCATAACAATTTTCATTGTACCCAAAAGATGATTGGTTAGGTGAATAGAAGCTTCGATAATGGAAATTTGCATGTGATTGAGTTTGAGGTTTAGCTTGATTAGGATAGTGAGTTGAATTCACAGGGATATAGGCTTTTAAAGCACATTCATAAGAGTTACTAGTCTGCTTATTCTCATCAATCTTCATATCAACTTCGTATGATTGAAGAATCCCGATCAATTCCACCAATGTCATTCCATTTAGATTGGTAGTTCTCTTGATGATCATAACGTGCACTGACCACTTAGTGGGTACAGATCCCAACAGTTTTTTACACACATCACTATCTTTCAAACAACACCAGCACTCTTTAGATCACTCACTAGTAATGTGTACCTACTAATTTGATCAGATAAGCTCTCACCCCTCACATATTCAAATGCTTCATATAACTTCTTCAACATATCTCTCTTGCTCTCCTTAAGCTCAAAACTTCCTTCATATCTTAATTCCATGGCGTCCATCAGTTCTTTAGCAGAAGAACAATCCTTGAAATTATTGTAATCTCAGTAGGAAGTGCTAGAATCACAGCTCCAAGTGCTCGGAAATCTCTATCAATTAGTTTATTATCTGCTTCGGTATACCTTTCAGGATCAACATCTACCATACTAGTTCCACCAGTCTCCTGCACTCTAGATCGATAAGGACCATTACGATCGAATTCCATAATTGACGGTCATTGTAGTAAACAAATGCCTTGAAGCGGAGCTTCCACATCATGAAATCGATTCCTGGTAGGAATTTTGGAGGTCTACCACTAGAACCTGTTTCATTATTATAATTACAACTAGAGCATCCATTACTATTGTAGAAATTTAAATTGAGAAATTTGAATTTTAACTCGGATGAATAGAATATAACTCGAATGAACTAACTAAGCAGGAAGTAATTCAAACTTGATCAAATTTGCAGAAATTATCAACTAAACTTTAGCAAACACTCTAACAATCAAATTCATACTTAAAACTAATGACTAAAACTAGAATACCTCAATAAAAAAATTTACCGCCAAATTTTAAAACTACAAATACTCAAAAACCATTGATCTTACTGTTCTAATCCTTGTAACTTGTCTAAACACCTTGAATGTAGCTCACAATCTCTGATAACTAAGTTGAAGCAAATTAATTTGGTTTCCAGCTCTGATACCACTTGACAGGATATTTTTAACCAAGACAACACTCAATCAATGAATTGAATGATCAAATTGAGATGCGGAATCTCTCAATTTGATTAAATCTAAGCTATAATTGAATTGAGAATTTGATGATTGAAATAGAATTTGATGATTGAAATAGAATGTGATGATACCATTGATACAACGATTTTGGCGGGAAAAGTTGTTACAAAATGTTGATAAGCTCTGGTCCAAAAGATAAATGACTCTTTCCACACATCATTCTATTTATAGACATCATTACATACAAATTACACTAAAAACAGCTAAGTCTTCATCTTAATTTTAACTCTGGAGCTGTTCACTTTAACTCGAAAGTAGAGTCTTCATCATCAGAGTTATAATCTTCAATGTTGACTTGTGTTGACTAACTTAATCTTTAGTTTAAAAATAACTCTGGTGAACTTCAGTTAACTATGGTGAAGTAACTTGTTCACCCGAGTTAAAATCTTCACAGACTTTCTAAGTTTTAAGTCGGGTGATGAACTTAGTTCACCCAACCTATTCACTTAGTCAAAAACACACACTTTGAAGATTTCATAGCTTCATCCATACTTTTCAAATCCAACATGGTTTCTCATCCTCTTTAGAGAAACGGTTCTATTTCCACCAGTTTGTGTGAATGGTGGTATACATGTACAGTCAACGATGATCATACTACAATTACTGGTACATATAATGATCGTGGGGCCACGATCACCATTACTGAAGAAACGATAAGGGCTGCTTTGCTTCTTCCTACTGAACAAGAAGCTGGAGAAGGTGGTTTTCAACCAAGAATGACCAAACAACAAGAAAAAAATGAAGCATTCCCATTGATAGGTCAGCTTGTGGTAAATAGTGTGATTGAGTATGAGATGTTCCAAGGTAAATGGAAAAAAAAATTCTAGTATCACAAGGAGCTTGGGGGTAAAGTAAGGTCATTAAATCAAATGAATGAATAATGGTCACAAGTCGAAAAATTTCATATTATAGACTTTATTTTGATGAGTTACTATCTTTGGTTATAAAATCAAAATAAAAAATTAATTTACCTTTTATAAGAGTACTCTCTCTGTGTTTTGAGAAAGTCTTGGGGACTGTGGCATATGGTGAACTTGGTCATATTTTTTATGTATGCCTAACTTCAAGATTAACATACAAAAGGTTTTCCCATATAACAATTACAGAAGATGAGTTTGGGTTGACACATGTGATGTTTCAATGGATTGAAACCATTCATAGATACTTCTGCAACTGAGTCTGATAACTCAAACTCATGGAATGAAGGATCTAATTCAGTTGCAGGGGAAAGTGATCAACAAATGATCAATATTGAGGTTGGGAATGATGGGGCTAGGAATGGTGGTAACAACCAAAGAGCAAACTCTCCACATGGAGACTCGGGTATGTAACACACTAATTCTCCACATCAATATGAGAGTAAACCCTCTCAAACTGATGATATGTCCACTTTCCAACTTGAAATGCTTGCATATCAAGAGACCTACCCATTGATTTCACCAGACTCTTTGGCAAAAAAATATCACATATTTATCCCCTTTCTAAATGAAGCACAAATGGACTCTCCAATACATGAGGTTGATAGTCATAAACAACCCTCCAGTTCTGAAGTTCACTCCACTCTCCCTCCGCTAGAGCATGAGGTGGTTGTGACTGATAAGACTACCAAAAGCCAAATTAGTGTAGTCAGCCTGCTGCTGCCACACTGACACAAGTGGTAAGCATTGACGAAGATATCCCACTCCTAGATATCCGTGTACTTAGTATAGGAACACCCCCTGTATTTGTTTCAAATCCTGTTTCAAAGGCTCTTTTCACTAGTTCAGTACTAGCTCACACTATTAAACCACAAAATCTCTCACACACTAATGCACAAGTTGCCAATGTCTTACTTCAGAAACTGAGTGAGGCACGTACTTCTTTTTCTGTTACCAAAGATCTTTTTCACTGAAGCACATGGGAAATTGCATATGAAATGTCTACTCAAAATTGGTACGTTGTTTAATATTGCAGTGGAAAGAATGCAAGCTCTTGGGCTGGAGGAATGGAAAAGGATTGGCAAGGTGAGTTCAAGAATGAATAATGTTGATTTTCAGGATGTGGTGAAAAGAGAAGCAATATATAATGTTAATGTTGCATACTTCTTGGAGCTGATTCCTGAAGAAGATTACAAACATTTTTGCATTGCTAACAGATGTCACAAGGGAGCCAAATAACTGGGTTTAGAGTCTCAGACTGATCATCATGTACCTGCAGAGGTTCATTTAAAGAAAGAACCTATGTGAAGACTACAAAACATGATGGGTTGTGTTATATAGACTGTGCTGGTGTTGAATGTTTTCAAGAGAAAGATGAGCTCCACAAATCATCTATATTTCATTCCATTGCATTAATGAACGAATGCAAGAGTCATCAATGCAGACCATTCAGATTGAACCTGGTTAGTTGGTTGTTTAACAATTTGAGAAGAAGTGAAGATATTGGGAACCTTGCTGGCAAAGTTGAAAAAAATCAAGCAATATTACCAATTAATGAACTATAAGTAAGATCAAGAGATGACGAAGTTGATTAATTAAAAGGAAAAGAGAGAAGAATGTATAAAGTCTGCTATGAAGCCAACTACTTGGGACGCATCATCAAAGCCTAAGCTAAAGTCCAGGAGAAGTAGTTTTTATCACAAACTTGTTGTTTAAATATTTTTTATGTTTATGTGTCTGTTTTATACTTTGAGTAAGTGTAAAAGACTTAAACATAAACACATAGGTGGAAATTGTTGGGAAAATCAGCAATTTAACCCAAGTTATAAATATGTTAGTTAAGTATGAGTTTGGTTGATTTTGAGTCAGAGTGACAAAATTGTCTAAGTCATTTTGAGTCTAAGTGACTTGAGTCTGACTAAGTGGTCAGACTCACAAAGTGTCTTGTACCGAAAGTTTAGGTAGTTTGTTAGGCATATCTTCTATCTTATTAGATTATTTGTTTAGATTCGATCTTATCAAGCTCTCTATAATTGTGTATAAATAGAGAGCTTGAGTCATTGTGTTTTTTGAAGTTTTTGATAATCTTGATTTAATCAACTAAGTGTTATTCATTTCTTGTTCTAGTTACAATTCTCATATGAACTTTAAACAAGAACTGTCTGTTTAACAAACGTGATAATTAACATTTGAATATTGATTTGCAATTGACTCAATCTTAAAAAAGGATTAAGTTAATAAACTGATTATCTAGTCATTGGGATCTTAGTAAGACGTAACAATAAAACCATTTGTAAAACCATCTACCAGCCTATAAATTTAATTTACTAACGCGGCCAGCTATTTACCACCCAAACCGAAACCCACACTTTGATCCGCTTGTATTTATCCCCATATTTACTCATCAAAACAACTAGATAACTCGAATCCTATTTTGAATGAGCAAATTTATGATAATGGAAACTTAAGAATCAGAAGTTTACCTTAAAACTGAAATCGAACTCTAGGATTTGGACCCGAATTAAATCACGTTTTCATGCATCCGCTTCCAACTCTTAAGAATTTTCTTCTAGGGTTTGTTTTATACAGGAAACCTATGAATCCTTATAACTTAATGAATTCAAAAATCACGGATAAATGACTTAGTGGAAACGTGACTTTAATCTTTATTTTCGTTATGTGCTAATCTATAACTCACAACTTGCCTATATGACTAACTAGTACATCTTCTTTCAAAAGTTTAAATTTGGAACGATTATTTATTTTTCATTTATTATCTACATATATTTTTCCCCGGTATTACATTTAATTATTGAAGTATTATTTTTACTATAATTGCAATGCTTTCAAATAAATGTTAAAAAAGTTATTTTTATGATTATTCAAATGACTTTTTATAGTTAATGTAATGTTTTTTTTTAAATGATATTGTTTTATTTAATGTTATGTTTTTAATATATACGCGCGGGGCATATAAATATGAAATGAAAATGTTACCTCTGACAGTGTTTAGTTAGTTGGGAAGAATGTTGATGTAGAAGTGAAGTGAAGCTTTGGTTTTAGTTCACCGTCAGAAGATTTCTTAGTATCTTATTATTGATATTAGTGAACATTTGTTGTTCCCAACACAACGATTACAACATAAATTTGTGTTTGCATGGCAAATAATCTTATGATAACTTAAAGTTAACGTAGCACACTGAACCTAACATGGATGTTAATAGGTAAAACCAATTTACAAGCTATTCGAGTTAAACTATCAAAATATTTAAAATCTATTCGATTTAAGATGAGTCGAGCAACTTAAATTACTTGACCCCAAGATCTTATCACCCTTATCAAACTTGTGATATTAATTTTTTTGATATTTATGTGAATATCGACGCATAATAAATTTATCGAGCAGATTCAAACTGAGTTGAGTTATAATAAGTGAGTGAGAAAAAGAAATAATGATAGTTGTTGGAAGTTGAGCTGAACTATTAAGTATCATTCAATTAATCATTCTCGATCTTGAAAATAATGGTCAGAACAAGCGCTCAAGTCGAGAACTGAGCACCAAGTATAAAGGTTTAATCGAGCATAAATTTATGATGAAACTCGACTTTACTCGATTACAAGATCAGTAACTACTAGTCATTCACCAAGCAGGTCCGAAGAAACTTGCACAAACCGCTTAGAACTGTCCAGTCAAAGGGATACGGTCGAACAGCTAATGGGGTTAAATTGTTAGTTCTTAAAATCATTTAAAACATAACAAACATTTCCGTCTAAAGATTCGAAGCTATGAGTTTTGGAAAGAAAAAAAAGTAGCTACAAAGAGACAAGAAGGGACGGAGCCCCCCCCCCAAAACCAACCTAACGAGATGAATTTATATATATATTTTTATTAGTAAATTCGATATAATCATAACATAATACACTACGAGCCCCTACGACTCCTCTGATATGTATTTCTGCTTCGTCTCTAACTACTAGCCCATTTGATGCAAAATCCTGGTTGCACCCTGTAGACAAGCACGTTAACAACTCACGAGAAAATGGGTATGACTCATGAACTCAAGTTAAGACCTATATGAAACGATCAAGCTCCTTCACACATGCAAGATGGAGAAGGTTCGGTTAGTGAGTTATCATGTTCTGAAAAATGAAGAGCTATATCAAGAAACAAAATCGTTAAGAATTTAGAATGATCCGATACACTTTCATGTTTAACATGGTATTTGTAACAAAAGCATAAAGGATAAGTAAACATTAAAATCGTTATGTTTGATGATCGTTTCATGAGGCAAAACTTGCATATGTTGGGTTCTTTAGTAGCATTAGCATGTTGCTAAACACTAATTAATATGCCTATAGTTACCTGGTTTTGTACATTACACAAGAGGGAATCTATAGAAAGAATTGTGTGCTCGGTACAACATACAACTATACTACAAGATACATGATACATGTAATCTTATACGGTTACACACTTAGACACTTCAATTCTATTTTAACTATATAATGTTGATAATATATAAGTAACAAAGAGGTTTGGACTAGTTTTGTCAAAGGAATAATAGTTTGTGTAGGGTATTCAGGAAAAAGAAAAAAAGAGTGAGTTGAGTGTAAATAAATAAAACCCAACAGGGAGACCACTCCTACACTTGTCCACCTGCTCCTTGTACTGTTTCTGTTTCTGTTTCTGTTTCTGTTTGTTGTTCACGTGCATCATCCATAAACACATCTTTCTTTACTTTACTTTCTAATTCAATTCAATCCAATGAAGAACAAGGTAATACTAATCTTACACCTTTTCTTTCTTTTTTTGATAAATAAAGTTTGTTTATTTGATTTGTATGTCTGCAGATCAATGAAACCACACAGATGTCTATTAAGAATTCGGGACATCATGGTTAAAATTGGTAATTATATAACTTTTATTTCATAACATAGTTTAAGAATGTAGAAAATGCGATGTTGATTTAGAGAATAGCTAACTAAGGTCAGTAACGTTTTCCGGGGAAATTGTGTGAAATATGATTCTCTAACTTGGGACATATGGAGTATTTCGGAAGGAAGAGAAAGGGACTGGAAAATGTAGCATCTAAAGTCATTCGATCACACGTCTCATTAGGAGACTGTTCAAGGAGAATAAAGAGATGTAAGGAACTAGCGGCAGTCCAAGTTCAAAAGGGTAATAATCAAAAATGTTTTATAACCGGAATCGTGACAGCACCGCCTTTTGTAAGTGTTTGTTCGGACCTTCGTGGTAGGGGTCTAAAGAGGAAAATTGGGTGTCTTGATTCAGCTACTAAAATGGGCAGGAAGAAGAAAATTGAACTAGATTTTGAACCGGGTCAAACTATTGGTAAAGGAAAGTTTGGATCCGTGGTTAAGTGTCGGAATAAGGTCAGTGGAGAAGAATTCGCTTGCAAAATCTTAACTAAAGGGGAGGAGATTGTACATAAGGAAGTTGAGATTATGCAGCATCTTTCTGGTCATCCTGGTGTTGTGACATTGAAGGCGGTTTATGAAGATGCTCAATATTTTCATCTGGTTATGGAGCTTTGCTCTGGTGGGCGGCTGCTTGATCAGATGAGGAGAGACGGTTTGTTTTCAGAGCAAAAAGCTGCTAACTTAATCAAGGAATTGATGTTGGTTCTTAAATATTGTCATGATATGGGCGTTGTTCATCGTGATGTGAAGCCTGAAAATATCCTTCTCTCAGCTTCTGGTTTAATCAAGCTTGCTGATTTCGGGTTGGCTGCTAGAATCGCTAATGGTACCAATTTCTATATTTGAGCTTTTTTAGAGATGACAATATCTACGCACCTACTTACGAGTGGGTTGATTTAGTTATCATTTCTCAAATATGTTAAATGGGTCAATTTGAAGATTTAGCTAAAAGGGAGACACGTCAAATTTATTGAAACTGGCCCAAAGTCTCTTTTAATGTGTCAACGCCTAAACTCATTTTATTCAAATTTAGATTGGACAGAAAAATGTCTGCGGGTCAACTGAACCTGCCGACAAAAATGATATGTTTCAACTTGACTGATCCACTCATCTTGCCATCTCCAAATTTAGTATATTACAGAATCACAATTTCACAATCATTGCTAATTGTTTGTTTATACCTTTACCATAGGTCAAAGTCTACATGGTTTGGTTGGAAGTCCTGCATATGTTGCCCCTGAAGTTCTTGCTGGAGGTTATTCCGAAAAAGTCGATATATGGAGTGCTGGTGTGGTCCTCCATGCACTTTTAGTTGGTCTCCTCCCATTTGGTGGTGATTCTGTGAATACTGTGTTTGAGGCTGTCAAAAATGTGTCTCTTAATTTCCAAGATGAAAAAATTTGGGGCTCTGTATCTGAACCTGCGCGTGATCTTATTGCACATATGCTCTCAAGAAACGTATCCGAGAGGTACACTGCTGAGGAAGTACTACGTAAGTTGTCGATACTCTTGTTTATGTTCATATTAGGAGGTGTTTGGATTTGTTAGTTAGATGATTATTGCGACTTGAAGCGTAGTAATCAGTTTTAAAGTGATTCTATAATTGATTATTTCTTCATCCTTTATTAAAAAAATATAATTTTTGGATACCTTTTTTTCTTAAATATTCATTAGTGAATAGATATAATAACACATTATATTTGATAAGAAAAAATATAGATTTTTATTTTATAAACACATAAATAGGTGATATCGACACAACTTGAAAGAACAATAACACATTCACACACACTCTCCTACAACAAGTTTGCTTACAAGTGAATTTGCTATAAAAAGTGATTATTTTATTATGATGATTTTCAAAATCATTGCTGATTACAGAGCGCACATCAAAACGTCCGCTTAATTTTATGTTCATGAATCCTTGTTCCTTTTTCTTTCCAACTACTCAGATGTTCTTTTTGTTCATTAGGACATCCGTGGATCTTATTTTACACGAATCAGTCATTAGATTTTCTAACGTTCAGTTCCAAAATGCAAACTCGTAGTACCTTGACTTCGCGACAGCTGACAGACATGATAGAAATGGAGTCTGAGAGGAACGTTTTTTCCTTCAATGAAAACTGTACTCCAATGTTTCCACACGATGTACCTAAAGAGGAAGATTGTTGTATGGTTGATGTGCTTGCTTTGGCAATTTCACGTGTAAGGATCTCAGAACCAAAAAGAAGCAGGATATGCAGTCCTACCAATAATTCTGCACAACAAGAACATTCCTCTAACATAACAATAAAGAGTCTGTGTAGAGCATGTTGATGGCATTCTTAACCTTTTGACCATGTTGTATGAAAACATGGAACTTATCGATCACTGTGTAAATAGAATGGTTGTTTCTCTTTTCTGAATATGCTGTCTCTAGGTTTCTAAATTTTATGTGTTCTTGAAAGCTGTAGGGATTGTAATTGCTGCCCTCTTATATGAATAAAAACATATAAGTAACATGTTTTATAAAAACAATCCAAATTTCACTTTATGAAATATCGTTGGGAAATAAATAATATTCTCAAAGTTCTCATAGAAAATTTGCGTTATTTATATTGATTTTCGAGTAGGTTTGAGCTGTTGGTGTTTACATGTAAATATCATGCTAGAGTTTGAACTAGATCAGGTGTTTGAAGGCTAGCTATAACATAATTGTACTTTGAATTTTTCTTTTGTTTTGATTATATTAATCATATTATAGAAACGATTACATTTCCGCAAGGGAAGTAACAGTACAAAGGATATTTTGGAACATATTTGGTAGACACCAATCATTCGACATATAAGCTTTGTTGAACGTGTTCATCAGTAAAGCAAATAAGCTATTGAAACCTTATATAATCAGACACATGTTTACGAGGAAGGAGGGAGTATCCCGCCAAGAAACGATGAAAACAAGGTCAATGCACGTTGCGGCTGGTAGCTTGGAACCGTATGGCCTGCACCCCTAACAGTTATCAGAAGTAGTCCTTTGTATGCCTCCAAATATCCTCCAACCTGTTTAGTGTTGACCATAATTTGCTTAATTAGTAAGTCTTAGACATCATCTCCTGATCATAATTTTATTTAATAAATAATAGTACTAATGCAATACTAAACTAAATAAAATTGACTGGCTACCAAATATTGCAGATACATCATTTGAAAAAATATGATTTATTTTTGGAGAGTATGCAGAGTTCAGATATTTTCTAGGATTCAAGCAACATCCGTTATTAGAATACAACAGGGATAACTAGATATAGAAAATATTGTCTTAGCAACGCATTTTACGTTGCAAAATACCCTTTTTGATGGTTTAGAACAATAATGTGACTAAGCAAGAAAATTCAGGGGTCACCTCCTTGTTGAGGTACCATGGGCGCCAAGGTGTCTCGATGGGAAGATTGAGGGTGTTAATTGAGTATCTAGAAGCAGTAATTGGAACCCGAGCATCCGTATCCCCACTGCAAAATCAAGAAACAATCAGTCATAAATTATTCGTCTCTTTTCATTTCCATCAATGGAACTTATATAGAGTAATTCCATGTGCCGGTAAGCTTGCCTGAATACCCATAGACGTTGGCCGTTTGCTATCAGATACTTGATTATCGGAAGAATAGTAACTGCACTGTCATTCCAGCCCGGGATAACATTACTGCACACATTGTTATAAAACATTATAACGTGTTATTGACCACTAACCATATAACAAGTTGATTCATATTACAAAAATGATCTAGGTTTTACCTGCATACATCCCATGATGTAGGTTTTGCATTAAATGACTTTTGCACCATGGAGTCGTTGAGATATGATGTAAGGATATATTGCCAGCATGGATCAAAAACGTTAATCTGAAAGATTTAAATAAAAACAATGACTATTTTGCCATTCCAGTTATTTTCGTATCGTATAGAATGTGTATAGAGGCCTTACAGAACCAGAAGTGGCAGATGCATTTCTTTGATCAGGAGTCAAACAAATTGGCGCATAGATGTTGTATATATCAACATTTCCCATCTCATCCCAAGCCTTATCGGTAATATTGTCGCACATTGCAGATGAAGTCTCACTTGCAAAGTCACAGTATTTCAAGATGGCATCATGAGTTGTATCTGAATTTATAGCATGAGTCCACCAATAATCATACAAACCTTTCAAGCTCGTTTCATCATCAATCCATGCATTTCCTATCTGCAGATTTTTCACCGAGAATATTTGAAATGTGTTTAGAGAATAAACAGCAGAAAGTTGTAGAAAACGTGCAGTCAAGTGAACATACAGCTATCCCTTTGATATTGACAATAGTCTGGTTAGCTTTCTTATTGTTAAGAACGATAGTATACGCAAGCTGAGGTACATAATGTCCGGCATAACTTTCTCCAGTAATGTAAAAATCACGGGTTTTGTATTGAGGAAATCTCTCTAGCCAGTTGACAAGAAAAACATAAGCATCTTCCGCAGTGTTTTTGTCACCAGAATGAATATAGTCAGAAGTCGTGTTTGAATATGAAAAGCCTACTCCAGCCGGGGACTCTAGGAACAGCATATTTGCAACTACACAGAGTATTTTTGGTGTCAATGACAAATGTCTAGTAAGCAAAAACATAAAGAAAAGGCAATATTCTCTAACCGTTGCTCCATGCATAGTTATTTCTGAAGAGAGTTTTGCCATCACTATTAATTCTGAAAGGTCCAAGTTCTGACATGGCCCCGATCATCGAAGAACATCCTGGTCCTGTACAATGACAAAGATTGAATATATTTGAAAAAGTTAAACTCGGTATAAGTCGCAAAATATCTCTTTTTGAATCATCTTCTGCAGAAATGTCTAGTCTCCAGCTAGATAAAACCAACTCTTCTGTCGTTTCTAGTTAAGTAGTAAAGTCTTGTGCCCACATATGTGATTCTATTAGCTACATGATAACAATGCACAAGAAAATATTAATTTGATATATTACCTCCATTTAGCCACAAAACCAATGGTTTAGTTGAAGAGTCGGTGTGAGACTCAACGAAATAATAAAAAAGAGCCCTGCCAGCGCTTGGATTGACAGTAACATATCCTGAGTACTGATTAAAATCAACACCGGCAGGTTGTCCTGACAATCCTAAAATCTTGTCGAGCTGTGCCAAACCAGCTTGAGGGGCAATGTAAACTGGAGAGTACTCATTAGTAGCTTCCTCTGAAACAGACCATGTATTAGAAACAGGGGAGTTTCTAGATCTTTTTGATTTTAGCAACTCGAAAAGCTTGTTTGCCTGAATATCGGCGTTGCTTAAACTAAACAAGGCCAAAAGGCATAATGTTGTTATAAGTTTTATCATCTTGGTTGGTACTTTCTACTTTTGTTCAAGTGGTTCTATTTATAGCGGATGAGACGTCGAGTCTTAGGGACTGTTTTATCTCGTTCTGATTAATGATTTTGAAACTTGCATTTAAGAAACAGTTAAACATTCACTTTAAAATATGAAATAAGCCGGCCATTTTCGTAAGTATCTTTACGGAGTTGAATAATTTATACTTTAGAATGATGCTCTGGGGAAATGGTCCGGTTCTAATCATTTGAATCATGACAAATTGTGTCTTTTATTGTGTCATAGTTCTTGATGTCTCTTTCTGCAAAAACAATTGCGAGAATTTGAAGTTCGGGATTTAGTCTTGAATTGTTTATTCTTCCAAAATGGTACCAAATCCAGCCTATGCACATAGTTTACTGAGTCGGAAAACTCACTCTCACACCATAAGCTAATTAATCAATCATATTTAGATGAAAATGTTAATCAACCAAGCATCATATACATAAAAGTAGTTCATATATAATCACATATCCGTTTTAAAATATTAGACACAAACGGAATTTGCATAAAGGAAAAGAGTTTGACAATACATACTTTCGACACCATAAAACTCAGAAAAGGACTTAGAAATAAAAAACAAGACAGCACTAGTGGCGGAACTTCAGTATATGTAATCATGGTATCTCAGATGGGATAGGAAAGTCATTGGGAAGGGTTGGAAACTTTGGAAGTGGCAAAGCTGGAACTTCCAACGATGGAAAATGAGGCAGTTCAGGCTTTGGAATCTCAGGAAAGGCGGGGAGTTCTGGTTTGGGAAGCTCGGGTAAGGCAGGCTTGGGAATCTCAGGAAAGCTAGGAAGTTCTGGTTTGGGGAGGTCAGGTAAGGCAGGTAGTTCAGGCTTTGGAATTTCGGGTAAACTAGGAAGCTCGGGTTTAGGAAAAGTTATATCTAAAAGGTTTCGTGCCTCTGCTACAATGATGCCCGAGGTTAATGTGATGATCAACAATGGTATGACAAATGAACGGTATTTGAGAGGCGACATTATTATGAATTGATTATTTTGTTATATTTAGATATCAATTTATAGTAATTAGATTTGTTCATCAGTTGGTAGGAAAATCTAAAGCTTGTTAGCTCAACCTCTCATCTATATATCAACAAATCTTACTTATACTACTGCATGAAAAATCTAAAAATCTTTATGTATATATAATAATAATAAGAGTTAATTACATAAATCGTTCCTATGGTTTACTTCAAATTACGGATTTCGTCCCTAAGCTTAAAATGTTACATAAATCATCCATTTTTTGAAACTAATTACGCTTTTCGTCCCTAATTTCTAACGGACATCCATTTTAGGGACGAAATGTGAAATTAGTTAGCGATAATTTTAACGGAAATTATTAACGAACATCCATTTTTGGGACGAAAAGGGTAATTAGTTTCTAAAAATGGACGAATCATGCAACGTTTTAAACTTAGGGACGAAATCCGTAATTTTAGGTAAACCATAGGGACGATTTATGTAATTAACTCTAATAATAAGTTAAAATAGGTGTCTATTGACACAAAATAAGAATTCATCTTTTAAAATTTTTTTAATTAAAAATGAATTTAGTCCTCTTTTTAAAACAAATTCAACAATTAAGCTATTTTCTTTTTTTAGCAAACTAAACAAAATAATTTAATAAATCAATTTATTTCTTTATTTTTAACAAATTTTATCTAATTCTTTTCAACTAGTTATTAATAAATCTTTAAGAAAAAATAAAATCAATTAAACTAAATAATTTATTAAATCTATATCCAGTTAATTCGTTTATTTTCAACCAATTATTAAATAATCTAACTTACACAATATATTACCAATATGTTAAACTAACTACACAAATGGTCATATTTATCCCAACATATTTGACGAATATATCCATTCTTTTCGACATATTTGCACAATGAATTCATTTATTTTCAACTAATTACTAAATAATCTTAATTTTAGTCATTTATTTTTAATCAATTACATTTAAAATTCATTTTCGTTCAACCTATAACTTAAAAACAAAATTTTTAAATTCTTCATGTATTATTAAACATCAACCGAAAATTATATCTCTTAACCTCAAAAAGATTTATGATTGTATATTAATAATAGTGATTAGTAGAACAATTATGAGAATGATAAAGTGTTTCTTTTTATTTCCCTAATATTAAGTTGTTTTATTTATATTGATTTATATTCACTGTTAACTAAAAACTTTTCAATATTTTAACTAAAAATTATTATAAAATTAGTAAAAACCCCTTATTTAGAAAACCAAAATCAATATAACCCCCTTTTCTTTTAATATGTTTTAAAACTTTCTTCTAAAATAAGCACAAATTTGCTCTTTAACTTGGAAAAAATTAAAACCCAATGTAATGGTTTGTTATTTTTTGTCACATAATAAATTCAATACTAATGAAAGTAACAAAAAAGCATATAAAATTCTAATGTCGCACGAATTAAGAATTTATACATACTACAAAAACAAAATCTTCAATACTCCATAATATTTACTAGTTACTTAAATATTTAGAAAAGAAAAAGACAAAGGTTTAAGACTAGACTAGTTCGGTTCGGTTATTGCAAACCGGTTTCGGTTTCGTAATAACCGGTTTCGGTTTTTGGTCCGGTTCGGAAAAAAACCGGTTTCAGACTTTCACCTATAAGACTAGTATTGAATATAAAGAATCAAAACAACAATGTATAAAAATAAATATTTACTGAACCACCAAATAATCGAACAAAATTAATCACCTGATTTTGCATTCTTTTACTTTAGAAAAACCTAATTATCAAATAATTTACTGTTATTATTAAAGTAAACTCGAGACAAATCTGCTAATGATACACATAAAGGTACATAAATTTCACTATGCTCATATCATGAACTATAGAAACAGATAACACCCAACAAATTCTATCTAATAATACAGCACATACAGAACAAACATCAAATGAAGACAACATCAAGACCAAAATTCACGGTTCTTGATGGCATATCCACCGGTTTCCTTCATTGGACTGCTCCTCTGATAATCGAGAGTCCACTTCTCGTATGTACAATCTACGAAATTATAGTACCCACCATGGACAGAAAGCAGACCTTTCGACACTCTTTCTTCGACCCATGGGTATGTTAGCAAATTCAACAGTGAATTATTTATAGATTCCTGAAAAGTTTATTGAAACTCGAACAATATTAGAAAGAAAGAAAGAAAAAACATATTTTCAGAAGTCGTCATCTAAAAAGAGAACAAGCGGAACGGTATGCATATTAAATGCAACACAGAAATAGGCCACCTAAAACGATTACTGCCAGCAACTAAATTTTGTTTCACTTTAAGTAAAAATGGAAAGTCAAATCTACTTATGAAACTTAGCTCTTCAATTGTGGCATTCAAAATGATGTTTGATGTGGCATGCATACCAATTGAAGTTTTGAAATTTTTGTTTGATTAACCTCGAGAGTCAAAGAGTAAGACAAATTAAGCACCTTTTCACAGTGTTTGCACTGCTGGTCAAAGCTAAGGTTAGACGTGGTGGCTTTTGTGCTTGATCTTGCTGCCTTTCCTACCACCACCCAGTTCTTGATAAAGCTACTGTAAAGCAAACCGATTCATATGAGATTGTGCGTCCAAGAAACATTCAGAGCAAACAATAACACAAAGAAAAAAGCTGAAGCAAAATGAAAAAGATTATGACAGTCAAACCTCGATTTTTCTTCATCCTCCATGCCCATGAGGGCACGGATGCCCCCACAACAGCTATGGCCAGTCACTAGTATATTTTCAACCTGAAATTAATTTTATACTCACATTATGTTGATTCACCATCATCACCAGTACTCATGTATCCAAGTTCAAGAGATGAAAAAACATGAGCATTCACTTGAGTCAGGATTATTCAAACATAAATGGGGTCACCAAAAATGTTGCATATTTTGACCAGTTTTATACGAGTTTCTTTCGGTCAATAGTATTTTCAACAGTATATTGCCTATCCTAAAACATTTGAGAAACTAGGTTTCATTTTTATGACATTAACCCATTGAAAGAGGTGGAAGTTAGCTGGTCGGGTGACTTACTTTTAGTACGAGTTGACCCATAAACACTTTTTTGTACAATTTTCTTATTCTTTTATTACAGTTTAATCCAAATTTTTGAATTAAGTAAGGAAAATTTTGGCGTTCAACCCCTTTGACCCATTTAATTCTAAGCGACTTTTATATATAACCTATTTGAAATAAACAAAAAAAAAAAAAAAAAATTGACCCGTCCATCAGTAAAAGGGGCTACATTGCCACCTCTGAAAATTAAATATGATAATAGATGAAAAAAGTCAAAATAAGACTTCCTATAGAGGTTCCATCCCCCTAAACTACTGTGCAAATTGCAGTGTAGGTAGAAAACTTGAATTAACATATAACAAAATAATTATGGGGATGTAAATATTGTTATCAAAAAGTATTCTTACTTCAAGAGCATTAACCGAAAACTCTAGTGCAGCGTTTGTTTCACATGGTCCATTCTGCACATGAAATCAGGAAGAACATAATACTCTTACTAGAGAAGGATACAACTCTCAATATAAAAATAAAAATTGAAGGAAATTAAACTTTTAAACGCATTCAAAAAGTATTACCAGAAAAAGAAAGAAAAAAAACCGAGGTGAGGTGAAAAACGTAGTGTCAATGTAAACAATACCTCAAATGGTGGAACAAGATTAGCCACATTACGAACCACAAAGGCTTCACCAGGTTGAAATCCTAGGATATAGGAGGGGCAAACTCTTGAATCTGCACAAGAAATCACCAGGAACTGTTCTTACAATTGTCAGTCAACTAAACAGTCAATAAGGCTGGATAGTTAAAACAGAACAATAATTAATAAATAAACAAACACCTTCGGGGCTTGCGCTTGAGCTAATTCTTGATAGCACTCTAAGTTTTCCCTGTCCAAGAATAACGTCTCGCGTTAATGGAAGCAGTAGACTTCATCTTTAAAAGAAGGTTTGCCACTTACAAGTATTTTTGTTTCTTAAAACTCAGGAATCTATTTTTCATCTCAGTGAACGAATCACTGCCATCGTTGGATTTATTTATAAGATTTGGTGTACGTTCTACAGTTTCTTGAACCAGACCAACTCCTTCCCTTGAGGCTTTCAATCTTAAAGCGAGATTGCTCCTGTAAATGTGCAAGGCGGATTGTTTTAGAAAAATACCATATATTTGTTAGTAAAATGCAGTGTTAGTTAGCCCTTGCAGATAACAGAAACCAAAATAAAGACATGCTTATCTCTTGGGCTCAATCCCGAAGGTGGCATTGATGTCTGTAATAGGGTAATCTTAAAAATATGTTTTCCTATAAATAAATCATCAAACAATCAAATCAGAAACTTGTGGCATATGAACCAACTGGTTATTCCAATTTTATCCAATTAAGGCCATCCACGAAAAAGAGATCTCTAGAGTCTAGACAAAGTTATTAGTGTGGTAAATAATAAACGGTAACAACCAGACTCATGTTTAGCCTAATCGGAGAAGATGAAAACCACATCAAATTTAAAAACCAGATCATACTCAGACATGCTAAGATGGAAACAATTTAATCTTTTCTGCAACTAGAGGTGGCTAGATGGTAGGGTAAGGTGGGTTGGACAATGGGTCATAACATTTCTGGTTGGATTGGCCCTCTGAGAATTTTTTGATCATTTTGTAAATAAAAAATTATAAATAACGATTGTGTTCATATTTATTACAGAAACAATTTTATTACAAATAATAATCTAGATCTTTAAATAAAACGTATATTCAAAAAATAAACTTCAAGCAAGTTTCAACCCATTTGACAAGTCCCTTTTAGCAAGAAAATATATCATTTGACCCATTCATAAGGCAATGGATGAAAATTACCACCTCTAATTTGAAGTAACATGACATATATAGATTCAAGTTTCCCTTTCATTAGAGACCCACATTAAAGCAATGATTAATTAGATACAGATCTTAAAAAGATCAATCTGCTTAAGAACAAGTAAATACATTGTTATACTGAAACTATACCATGTGAAAAGGAACCGGGCCTAAGCGGTACATATTAAAAAACAACCAAAGTGGGCATAAGGCATAAAAACAAACCAGCACACCTTGCTTATGCAACCTCTAAGCTCATTTTATTTTCCTTAAACGAGCACAATTATGGTCGTAGCTTAACGGATGAGTGAAGAGCATTATACTAAGCATCAAACACCTTATATTTTGCACATCAAGTGGTATAAAAAACAGAACATTTTGGATTCTGCTGAATTCCTTACAAAAAAAATCAGAAAATCAATCTTAATTATTTCGTATTGTTTATCGGTATGCACTAATATAGGAATGTAATTTAAATAAGTGGCCTTATGGCTAAGCCAACTTTCTTTTACTTAAGATAACGAAAATTCCTATGTAATGTTTGAAACCGTAAGGAGGATCACTCAGAATAGGGAGTGAAAAGCAATAAAGAAAACATTAAGGATATTTTTACAAGACATACTTGGAAGGATTAAGAAATCCCAAGCGCGTCTGCTGAATTTCGGAAAACTTCAACTTGGAACCAGAGATCTGCATTAGAAAACAAAAACACGCATTTCATCAAACATCTTATCTGCATATATACATAGAAAGAGAGTGAGAGAAAGAAATTACAGTTGATGTTGATCTGGGAAAATCTGATTTGTTGTAAACAGGGGAAGATCCGAGAATTGACTGCGCCATTTTGAAAAGATGATTATACTAGTAAGATAGATATAGATATGTATATATGTATATGTATGTATATATAATGGTGGGGAAATGAAGCATAAATATTTGATTCCAAGAAAGGCGGAGAAATCAAGATTACTAAAATTAGGAAAAGCTGTCTGATCAGATCATGCCAACTAAGCACTACTACAGTTGTAACTACTGGTGCGATTATTACCAAATTCAAACCTTTTATTATTATATTATATTATATATTATTATTATTATTATTATTATTATTATTATTTGATCTCACAAATATATCATTGGTTTTCAAGAAAAATATTTTTATATATAAATGTACTTGTCATAAATGAAGTTAGAAGCTATAGCTACAAGTTGTGGATTAAAATTTATTTTAAGATTTTTATTTTTAAATAACTCTTAATTTTTTGAAAGAGTTTATGCTTTCGAGTTAAAAGTCTAAAACTCTTGGTAACAAACAAAATTATACTTTAAGAATTTCTTTTATTTTAAAACTAAAAGTATGCCCTTAAAGCAAGTAAAAACTCGTAAAACGCCCGTACCAAACACACTAATAATCAAAAGAAAATTAATTAGGAAAAAAAAAATTCATAACCAAAACATAAGGATTATTCTTAAAATTTTTGACACACATCAATTTGTTGTAACTTTATATAAGAAACTAAGGAGTGCAATGTTAGTGTTCATTAAACTTCTTCATTGTGGTTGTCTTATTATCAAGGAATGTTAGTATTCATTAAACTTCTTTATTATGGTTATCTTCTTTTATAAACTGTTATTATGGCATAAAAATTTTAAAAGTTTATTAACATTTAAAAATGTTTACTATCGTAGTTGTATTTGCTCTAAGGGACGTTAGTTAGAACTACTAAATAACGCAAAATCTTGATTTTTATAAAAGCTAGATATTTTTGCCTCGCATATTGTTGCGAGACAAAGATTTACCTAGTGTATAGTTAGTTGCACGATAAAAAGAGAAATGAAAATGTAGTCTTTTATTCAATTTACTAGTTTATTTTCTGAGTATATGTGGATAACTTTATTGAAAAAATACAAATATAATATGTAGAAACTGAGTGAACATCGTGTGTCATTAACAATATATGACAATATGAGTTGTGATATCATATATTTGTTGTTTCGTTTATATGTATGTGTTTCAGCTTCACCTTTAAATTTGTATATGTAGAGAACTCTATGGAAAATAATACAATAATAACCTATTAAAAAATTGTGGTCGGGTGTCTATAAATTTAATAAAAGAGTTGAATTCTGCTAACTTTTATATGTGGGTCATTCGGGTGTTTTAGATGATTATAGTCTATCACACTTTTAAAGTTTAAATTATATTTTGGGTTATATCATGTTGGTAAAAGTAGGTATTGAATAATTTTTTATTCAAATTTACTTTATTTAATGATATAGTCATAAAGATCAAATTAGATAGTTTTAATATATAATTTTTTATAGTCTTTTGTTAATCTATTATGATTGTATGTATCAATACACAAAATGTGTGATTTTGTATGTCAACATTCACTTTTATTATTTGTTATAGTTCTTTCGTACTCGTACAATATATAGAATCCTTGTGACAACCGTGATTTTCGCGATTTATTTTCTGAAAATTTTTATCATTTTTATTGGGGAATTATTGATCTACGATTAATTCGTTAACATTTATTTCGATTATACGATTTTTGTCGGAATATACGAATGATCTACGCTCGTTATACCTAAGTGCCTACAATTAGTACGTTCTGACGATAAGTAAACCCGAAGTTTTCGAAACTTCACTCACAATTCCAAACTCATAAAACATTTCATTTGATCCTTTATTTAAAAGATAACAATTATTCTACTCTAATATTCGTCTAAATTACGATTTTCGTCCTCGGGAATCATCCGTTAAAAATCCGCGAAAAGTACGTCAAAGTGCAGACTCTACGCCGCAGTTGCTTTGAGTTGCAACACAGTGAACTGCCCAACCGACGGTTGAAGCTGGCACGTAACGGACTGCGCCGCAGTTGTGGTCTCTGGCAGGATTTTGTACTTTTGTGCTTTTGACACAAACACCTGATGGGGGCTAGATTTCTGCATGTTTGACTCCCTCATGTGATCCCTCCTTGCCTTGAAGCCAAATGGGACAACTTTTAGATCTAAACCATTTCTCCCATCTCTTTCATACCAAAACTAATTCTTTACCTTTTCATTTCTTCATCTCTCTTTCATTCATTCACACTCATTTCCTCCATTCTCTCTTAAATTTCCAGAAAACCATGGGGGGAAATCATCACATATATGGGTGTGTTTGAGTTAGGAAGAGTATTATATCACCTTTCATCAACATCTTCTTGAAGTTCTACCATTTGGTAAGTGATTTCATCATGAAATCTCCATCTAAACTCTTCTTTTCTTATTACTCTTGTTAGAGACTTCTAACATGTTGCTTTTGAGTGAATTATAGGGTGATTCCTTCCACTTTCATCTTTCATAATCAAGATTTCGGTTACCACCTTGAAGACTAATACAATTCGAGTTTTGGTAAGTGAAATCTTCCACCGATTTTCTCTACTTTTCCTATTCTAAACTCTCATACTAATGGTGTACTTTTGTGTGTTTGGAGTTGGAATCCTCACAACCACCATCACTTGGAGTTTACTTCTGATTTTGGTTATTTTGTGGAGGTCTTCGGTACTCTCTAATTAATCCCTTGAATCTCCTTTTCGTTTTAATAAAACTCACTAATTTCGCCTAAATATTATATAAAATGGTTGAACATGGTTAAAATTGGATGAAAACATAATTATTAACATATTATACATATTATTTACATATTATAAGTTATTGGTAATTTATAACCTAAAAAATGGTATCATATGTACATAAACATATAAAATGAGTGACAATAAGTAAAATATGTATAAATAGTGAAATTACACCAAAAAGTAATTATTTTGGATTCTTGGACTATTTGGACTAAAATATACATATTATGATTATTTAAACTCTTATTAGTATTATTACTTGCTATTATATGCAAACTTACATATATAACATGTTAATAAACTTATATAAATATATATATAAATATATATATATATATATATATATATATATATATATATATATATATATATATATATATATATATATATATATATATATATATATATATATATATATATATATATATTCTGGACATATTAATATTAAGACTAAAATATAAACGTAAAAGTTAAAACTCATTTTTGGCCACTCACGGCCTACTGCAACGCGGCGACTATGGTCACAAGCTCACTGCGAGGCAGTGCAGTCTTGGTGCGCCGTAGTGAGCTCCAGAACCTAAAAAATTGCGTATTTTGAACGAACATAAGTATATATACATATATTATTATTCATAAAGTAGTATATATTGACAAATATACGTTTTTGGTCTCAAAAACGTAATCGCAATCATAAACATGATATTTATTACTATAATATTCACTAAACGTATATATTTTCGATAAATATACTTTTCTCAAAAATGCGATCGTAATCTTAGATTTTAATAAATATTATATCTTTCGTTAAACTTTTATAAAATCGTTTTAAAACTATTTTTACTCAAAATATTAAAACTTTTCAAATGTCGAATGTTGTCTTTTTAGTTGACTTTGACTCTTTTTGTAACCGCCGACTTTGACTAAAATCAACTATCCCATAACGTTGATTTTAGCGAACTTCGACTAAATTTGGTACCCGTATTCAATCTTCAATCGATATTTCTGTTAGTCATTTTCGGCTCGAAATATCATTCCACTCTAATCGTCATTTTGACACGAAATATCGTTACCTTTTTCTCATCATTTTGACACGAAATATCGTCTCAACCTACCTCATTTTCGAACTATAATAAATTTTATGGAACTACGAAATAACGAACGATAATATATTGAGCTATCTCGAACTATATCAAACCCTGTAACTATAACCGGCTAAACTTAATCCTAGAGTTACTTATATTACGATTTTTTATCTAGGACACTTAGGAGGCGGCTTGTACATTGGTTCTATCCCGACACCTTTTTACTATGAGTTTTATGTACCCCTTTTTCGCTATGTTTTGGGGTGAAAAACGTACCTATTATTTGAACTATTTTATTTATCTCAATTAAATGTGGAACTATTAGAGATTAATTTCTAGAGTATTATTATTATCACCATGTATACCTGTGTGGTATACACGCCCCTAAAACTATACACCTGTTAATTCATTGAGCCCCCGATTCTTATATATAGATCTATATGGCACGACTAGCCCTCATCTATCTGATAGAAGTTGGGTAAAACACTAAACTATCGATAGATGTTATGACCTGTAACTTATTATTATTATATTGTCATTGGATTGATAACCCGATGGTGGGGGAGGCACATAAATTACATGTCAGGCTCAAACCATAAACTCTATAACAATTGCTCTACACGTATTTGAACTATTAAATTGAGATAAAACAATTTCTTAATATCTTTTTATATATGAACAAACTATTGGTTTATATATAAACAAACTATGTTTTAAAACAAATAAACTATGTTTTCACTCTTTAAAAACCGTGTCATTTTTACTTATGAACTGCGAAAGATTCACCAACTTTTGTTGAAGTATTTTTTAACACTTTTTCAGGAGATTCAGGATGCTGATTTTTGAGACATACCTTAGTGTACTTGCTTGGATTGTTTGTGCTATCGTGAAACTTTATTTTGTTTATTTAAGTTCCCTTTTGATCCATTTCTTATTTTGTATGATTTTGTATTCGATGATTTTGAACTATTTATTTTCGTTGTAAACGTTTGTAAACTTATATTAATTAATGGCATGTTAGTGTTTGTTATTACCTTGTCTCCTGATATCATATTGTTCGCACCATGTATATCCGCTTTAGCGGGGTGTGACAATCTTAGAGGTCAAATCAAAGTTTTTTTTGTTAGTCTAGTGTTCGCTTATTGTTAAACAAAAACGAAAAGATAGAGAGTGTCTCTTTTTGTATGTCAACGCTAATTTTCTTTTTCTTACGGTTATATGTTTTTTTTTTATTTTCTTAGAAAGAAAAACTAAAAAAAAAAACTAAAAAAAAAAAATTGAAAAAAAGAAATCCTTTATTTTTTTTTATAAAAAAGTTTAATAAATAAAATTTTTTAACATTTAAAGTAATAGTGTCAACTATGTTTTTTAAATATGTAGTATGGTTGAAGGGTTAAAATTATATTTAAAATGGAAGGGTTAAACCGAATATAGTTAATTATGATGTCATATGAAATCATCATTTTCATCTAAGAGTGTAAAATTAATCATCTAATCAATCCAGTAGCTCATACTTTGCCATATGACTTTTAATACACTTCTTTTAGTATATATTATATATTGTCTAAAACAAAAATACAAAAAAATAAAATCCAAAAATTAACAAATAATACAAATAAATTTGTAACTACTTTATTTAACAAAAAAAGTTAAACTAGTTTGAAAAAAAAGGTAACCCAAAAATAAAGGGCTTAATTAAAAATTAACAATTAATCGAAATAAAGATATACTAATCTTATTTAATACTTTAATTAAAAAAAATGAGAATAGATATAAAAAAAGAAACCTTAAAAGAAAAAGAAAATTAAGAAGGAAGGTTTGTTGCTTACTTTGAGCGGGGACACGATTCTATTTAGCAAGATTTATATTATTATTTTAAAAGTTCATAAATATAACATGACTGCTACAATATTCATAATTTATATTATTAAAGAGTGCATTGTTAGTGTTTATTAAACTTCTTCATTATGTTGTCTTTCTTTATAAACCGTTATTATGGCGGAGAAAAGATCAATTAAGATCCATAATTTTCTTGAGACAAAAAGACATCATTTTGGCCCTTGATCTTATTTTAATCTAATGGTTAAAATTAAAATCAAAACCTATTTTTCTTTTATTTTTTTAAATTAATTAATCTCACAAACCGTTGATTGTTAGACGAAACAAAATACACCGTTGCGATCGTCTCGTTTTTATCTTTAATTAGAGCAGTGGTGTTATATACTTTCAACGACTTTTTTTTTTTTTTTTTTTTTTTTTTTTGGGTATTGAAATTATAACGATAATATCATATATGATATTTACATCATTACGTAAAATTGTATAAAAGAGAATTACTATAAAATGTATAAACTACCTAAATTTAGAAAAAAAATCGAATTTTAACTAGTTTTATTTTTTCTCGTTTTTTGACATAAAATGTGATATACTAAAATCACATATGATACTACTATATCATATGTGATATTACTGTAAATCATATATGATATGAATATAAATCATATGTTATATATATTAAAATCGCATATGATAATATTATATCATATGTGATATTACTGTAAATCATATATGATATGAATATAAATCATATGTGATATATACTAAAATCACATATGATAATACTATATCATATGTGATATTAGTGTAAATCATATGTGATATGAATATAAATCATATGTGATATATACTAAAATCATATATGATAATACAATATCATATATGATATTACTGTAAATCATATATGATATAAATATAAATCATATATGATATTATGTATATAAAAAATTTAAAACTTAAAAGACAATAACACACATGATTTTAACTCTAAATATGAATTTTAATACACAACAATGTTATTCAATGTATAACCTATCTAGACCCAGAAAAAAGTTCGAATTTTGACGACTTTTATTTTTTCGTTTATGGTCAACTGTTGAAATTCGTAAGACAATATCACATATGATTTGAACACTAAATACGAGTTTCGAAACATAGATTTGTTATATTACATACATTCAACTTAAATTAAAAAGAAAAACAAAAAAATAATATGTCAAACTACTGATATCACATATGATAAAACAGTGATTTGTAATATAAAATTTCAAAACTCGTAAAAAAACCCGAAAATAAATTTCGTCAAAAGTATATCGAGTGGGTACTCTATACAAAGGTAATTGAATGCTCGTTACAATGGTATAATTTATTCGTTTAATACATTTACGGTTTTTGAGATATTTAATTTTTAAACAAAATTATATTTTAAGTGGGTTTTTAAAATTGAGTGTTATGATTGGGCATTTTAGTCTTAAATTTTTTTATGGTCTTTTCTGATCTCAACCCTATTATGGCATAAAATTTTCCAAAATATATATAAACATTTAAAAATGTTTACTATCGTAGTTGCATTTGCTCTAAGAGACTTTAGTTAGAACAATTAAATAAAGTAAAATCTTGGTTTTTAATAAAAGCTAGATATTTTTGCCTCATATATTGTTGTGAGAAAAAGATTTACCTAGTGTGTAGTTAGTCGGAGGATAAAAAAAGAAATGAAAATGTAATCTTTTATATAATTTATTGTATAAAAAAATATACAAAAAACTAAAATCCAAAATTTAACAAATAATAAAAATACAATAAGGACGTTCGCAAATGACTCAAAAATTATAGGACTCCTTTTTCGTATTACATATGTATTCTAGTTTTAATACCCGTACGATGTAAGATAATCGAAAAATTAACATTAAACGTGATAAAACAAAGTTATAATTTAGAAAAAAAAAAGTTTTAACTTCTGTATTTGAATGTAAAATTATTTATACGTATACTAAAGATTGACTAATGTTTGCTTAATAAATATCAAAATGGGCTATTAAACCAAATTATTAATAACATTGCAATTCTAGAAAAACAAGAATTAAAATAATATAGTAATAAATAAATATGATATAAATATAATTTTTATAATAATATTAGTATTTTATCAACTTATTTATATTTATATGTTAGTATATAACATCATAATTATCCAAAATATAGATAATGATCGTTTTTATTTTTATTTAAAAGTAATATAAATGAGACGTATCGTTTAAAGGGTTGCCATATGACTTCCCAAAAATTGTGTCAATCCTCTTTTATATATAGATACAGTTTAAATCTCAGTTTTATACATATAAGTATCGTAGTAGTAAATTAACTTTACTTATATATATATATAAATCATCGACTATTGCAACTTGTTTCGAAAAACATATGAATTATAATGTATTTAGGGGGCTTAATTTTATTTTTTTACACAGGACCTTCCGATTCTCAGACACGACCCTGATCGATGCACAAGGTACATTCAGTTTACAAGCAATATATTAGACCAATTTATAAATCTATAAGTTATAAGTCAATAGAGCTTAGTATTTAGTATAACGAAGGGGAAAAACTTTTCCATAAAGAAGGATGTTACGTGAAGGAGGTGTTGAAGTAATTATTACTTAAGATAAGATATTGGTTGGCTGATTTTCACTAACATATATACTATTTTCTTTTCTTTTTGTATTTCTTAATTGACTAGAAAATGATGTTTCTAATTTAGTTGCTAGGCTTTCCAACCCCAAAGTTGATATACTTATATCAAAGAATGGGCGTTTGTTTGAGTTTATATGTGATTTTGAGTTTTCTTTAACCTCTATTAGTTGTTCTTCATGATTAATAAAAGATCTGAAACCAAGTTTAACATATTGATTTCCCGCATGTCGCATGTTGTGAGAGATATCGCGTGAGCTACTTTTTAAGAGTATCCGGCCAGCGAGCTAGGAGCTGTTAAGATTATGGAACAATGTTTTTCCAGTGAAGCAATTATATATTCTATGGGTATTTGGTAACTTATTGGTTTAGTGACTTTAGTCTTATAGTTCAGCTCTAGTGTTCAAAATAATATCTAATCTATTATACTATGTTTAAGCAGAAAAAGAAATAGTAATACTTACAAGTGTAATAGGACGCAGAAATGGTAGTTTATTATGTATACCAGTACCAAGTAATGATCTTAAACCAGCCTTCATCTCTTCATTAAGAGTACTACTTTCAAACCACGATGTGCAACTTTTTCTCTATTCTCTCCTCAAAACTTGGGATGATGTATTCCCTTTCTCCATCTCTTTATATACTACTACTAGTAGTAGTCCATTCCTATTTGTCAACAAAAAACTATTTCTTAAATTACATATTAATGAATATTGAAATAATATTCTAGAAACTCAAATATCGAATCTTAGATTTTTTTTCTCTTAATTAGAATAGCTATAGAACAATATAATTAGACATCCGACAGTGTTTTCATGTTTTTGCGTCACAAATTAAAGAGTAAAGCTTTAATTCAAATTGATGACATTTTATCAACTGAAGTCCTTAATCAGTAGGTCAACTGAACTTTCCGGATGAATATGCTATTTGATTAATTGGGACATAGGTCACGAATCAAAGAGTAAGCCTCAATTCAAATTCATGACATTTTATCAACCAAAGTTCTTAATCAGTCGGTCAACTGAACATTTATAACTTGTCAATATGTCATTTGATTAATCGGGACTTAAATCTGAAACCTATATCTATCATAATTATAGCTTATCTTATTACATTCTTTTGTTACAACTTTTAATATATAATTTAAGGATAAAATTTGTGGAGGTTTATTCTTATAATGAGTTAGTAGCCAACTTATCCTGAATTATTTTAAAAGAAGACATATATAAATAAAAACCTTTTGGGTAAACCCATATTGCACGATATAATACAGTAAGACATTTTAAAAATAGATTTGATGGAAGAAAAGTATTTAGGACGTCAAGAAGAGAAGGATAATAAAGACAAGATATTCGAATAGATGTCGATAACTACTATTCCACCTCAACACGATAAGATGTACACCTCAACTATCAATCAATAATTTCTTATTAACCATCTTCTTCTTTTAAGTCTGCCTCGTGTTAGGATTTAAGTATAAAGATTATCTAAAAATGTTAGATAACAAAAGTTAATAAGAGCCTTTGGTTATTTGTTAACAAGAGGTTTTCATTGTCGAAGATCTCATTTGTTAAATCTTTACGGTGGAAATTAATATAGAAGGTCTAAAACTATTGTTTTAGTACGTGTCAGATCTAAGATCAAAATTAAAGATATTTAAAATATCTTTTATTATTATTAAATCTATTAAATTAAGTAATAAAAAAGATCTCCGAAGTTTTTTATATTACGAAAGTAAGTTATTCGGTAAGTTGAGTGATATCTATAGCTACTCCGGAAGACAACTATGATTCGCCTATGCTTTTACTATGGCTTTAACTAAGGTAATGGTGCGCACGCTTTATTGCGTGTTTTCAGTTATCAATAACTCTAAAAATAAGTAACTTTGTAATTTCAATCCTTTATTTTAACATAATCATAAATTAAGAATAATAGTAATAATCATAAAAAAAATAAAAGAAATATGTAATATTTCAAGAAAGAAAATATATTTGATTGAATAAATAAGAAATCATTTTGACAAATACTTTATGTTTAAAAATGTTTTACGATTGACATCAACCACTATAAGAAAAAAGAAATACTTATAGAGACTCTAAAAAACGAGAGACGACACTATACACGATAAACAAATTCAACATTTTTTTAAAAATGTCTGACTTTTACCTACTGACTTAGTAGGTAATTCTAAATTAATTTTGATTTTTCTATTTTCACCACACAAAAATGTTTTTCCTCCAAATCTAAATTTCTCGAGTTTATCTATTCAGACGACATTTCATCTCAGTAGATAATTCCCAAAATTTGTTTTAATTTTTTCATATTTTCTCTTATTTAAAATGCTTTCGAGTTATCTATTTAGACGACATGTTGTCTCTGTTAATTTAAGTCAATATTTTCATTTAAATAAATTTTTATATGTAATCAATATCAAAAAAACATATTAATAATTAACTTATCTAACTATTTATCCCACAAAGACGATATTTCTTTTCTACAGATTTTCTTAAGTTAATTTAAAATCACATAATAAAATATATTTTATTAAATATAAACCTATATAATAAGGATAGACAACTTTTCTCAATTAAAAACTATTACAATAATAGTAAAAAATAATTATATTTTATTGTGGTTAATTAAGCTTTTATGGATTGGCGTTTAACTAACCTTTCGATTATTGATTTTTTAAAGTTTCAACAATTTTAATGATTAGCAATTAGGTTTTACTAATTGGTTATCGTTGATTTTATTACTAAAGATGTTATTGCTCTTTTGTGATTGATGTTTACCAAATATTTTCATGTCTTAAGTATCCATGATCGTCAAAGTCGTTTGAATCATGTGTCGTTCAAAATAGAATACCTTTACAACCAAAGTTTAATACTTTTTGAAGATTTATCAATTAATACTTACCAATTATAGTATGTGATGAATGATTTTCTTATTAGGGTTGTGGTTGGCTTTTGTGGTTTGACGGTTTATCAACTAGTGTTCAATATTCATGATCGTCAAATTCGTTCGTATCATGTCTCAATTCAAAATAAATATTTTTATAACCCAGCCGTGATCTGTTTTGAATGATTAGAATTATAATTTGACCATTAAGGTTGTTCGAAATAAATATATACCTAACTACACATACAAGTCGGTCAAATCATATATTGCTAAAAAAGGAATCCTTTTATAAAAAACCTTAATATGTTATGAGGATTTACCAACTAGATTTGTGATTTGATAGTTAAGATCGCGGAAATTAATACATACATCTGTATAACAAAACCTTAATATGCTTTGACGATTTACTAGTTAGATTTTTAATTTGATAGATAGATGCATTGATAACTACATAGATACATGTTCGAAATGAATAGATACAAATATACATAGATACATGTATACGATCGATAGACAGATGCATAATTCTATATATATACAAAGACAGAAAATTTGTCCTATTGACAACTACTGTTCATAACGTCTATTGCTCACGCGCTGAAACAGGCGTTCAGATTTTACCCTTCTCATTCTCTTTTTCTCCCTTCTCTTCTCAAATCCAACCAGAAGAAATCACCATGGCGGAAAAAAAAATAACGGAAGCCATTCAGTCAAATCGAAATTTACCGGGGGTTACCGGAACTGACACCTTCGTCGTGGCAAATACATACAGATACAAAAACGGTGACGGTTGGGCTTGAATGTGATCGGCTTCGACAAAGTGGACCTCCGACCGATGCTCATAGCTATAATTTACCGTCCATACCACCGCCGCCGCTTACAAGCAGAAATCATATATTTTGAATTCGGAAAAAAGAAAAAAAAAACTCACCACGCTCGATTTTACCAGCACCGTCACTGATTTAATTATATAATCTAAGTATGATGCAATATCAAAATATATCTAATTTTGAAGAAAATGATAAAGATGAAAGGATAGGTGAATTTTATAAGATAGAGAAGGAGAGATAAAAAAAAGCTGTAAAACAAAACAACATTATCTTGAAAGTTTATGATAATTTATCATGTAGGTACTTCATCTATTTTAAAATATTCTTATTAATTAATTTATTAATATTTTAAAACACGCCTCATTTTTTCATACATAGGATACACATATATGTGTTTTTTTTGTTTAAACCGTGTTATATGTCACTTTTTCTTTGTATTATTGTTTTTATTTGGTAAGTAGATTTTGGTATCGGCATGTTGCGACAGAACAAAAGTAATTTATAAATTCTTTATGTAAATGTAACCCAAATAATTGATAATTTAGAAACAAAAAGAATTTGAAAAGTAAAAGCTAAATTGAGAATTAACAAATAATCAATATGAAAAGATCTCTACTCTATTTAATAGCGTAACCAAAAGAAAAAAAAATGAAACCTAAAAAGAAAAAATAGTTAAAAAACAATAGTTCAAACGTAAAATAAAAAAATGAAATATAATAAATTAAAAATAATATTGTTATATAAAAAAATAAAATATTTAAACGGATAAAGTAAATGATAAAAAATAATATTATTATATAAGTCAATAAACATATACTTTGTATAGTACTAAACTACAAATAAACCATTTGAAATATACGTATATGCCTTCAAATTTTATAAGACCACCTTTTGGATAGGTACCTTCACTCACATTTTCTCATTTTTTGTTTTTGTGGTGTTGTGTATTTTAAATTTGTCTACTCCAAGTAGATTTAGTTTTGGTTTGTTTAAATAAAATAATATTGCTTCTACAAACATATAAATAATTTATGTCACATGTGATAGAGAAAATTGAGTGGTTCAAGAAAACTTTGTTTTCAACCTAAATCAATATAGTTGGATGTAGAGGTGCAACCATGTAACCGGTTTTTTTCGAAGGTCACCGGAAAACCGAAACCGGTTATCGTCGAAACCAGTTTTGTGATAACCGAAACCGGTTAGGGAATTACCGAACCGGTTAGACCGGTTTGAGGTTTGGCAAAAAACCGGTTAAATACCGGTTAAACCATCGGTTAAAACCGGTTAGGAGAGAAAACCGGTTAAATACAAGTTACCGTTACAGTTTCGTTACTTTCCGTCAGACTCCGTTACTTTCCGTCAGATTCCGTTAGAAATCCGTCAGTGACCGTTAGAAATCCGTCAGTGACCGTTATATGTCCGTTAGGAGCATGATTTTTGAGTTTTTTTTTGAGTTTTTTGAGTTTTTTTGATTGCCTTTAGATACCTCTACTAGATTATGTTCAAAACACACCAAAATCTCAATTCTTCATCTCTCTAAATCATCCAAAACTCACAAAAATCACCAAAAACTTACAAAAAAACTATATATATTCTACTTTTTTCTTCCAAAAACACAAAAAATATACTATTTTTCTCTCATTCTTCTCTTAAAAATGGAATCCTCACAATCACAACAAGCTTCCGCTAGTAGCAATGTTCGAAACATCAAAGTTTACACTAACGACGATATAGCGAAAATCGTACCAACTACTCGTAACAAGGAAGTTTGGGCTTTTTTCGATTTGTGCATCATGAAAGACGGGAATGAAAGAGCTCGTTGCAAGAAGTGTGGGAAGTTTTTAGGCTCTAATTCAAACGCAACACTAAAAGCTCACAAAAACGGGGCATGTAAAGTGGTTCTAGAAGGTTCACAATCGGAACTTGGTGCGGATGGGAGCGTATTTATATACGATAATGATGCGGTTCGAGAAGCATTTACGAAGTTTGTCATTCAAGAGGGGCTTCCATTCAACCACTTCGACAACCAACGACTTACGAAAATTATCAAACAAAGGCTACAACCGCGATACACACAAGTAAGTCGTACTACCCTTAGAAATGATGCGTTTAAATATTGGGAAAAATCTAAAAATGACATAATTAAGGGTTTTCGAAACTATAAACATGGGGTAAATATTACTTGTGATGTTTGGACCGCACCACATGGTACGGCAAATTCATATTTAGCCATAACGGCCCATTGGTTTCATGATGACCAATATCTTAAATCTTGGTTATTAATGAAACGTACAATTGCTTTTAAATTGTTTGGTTATTCACATACGGGAAATAATTTGAGAAAAATATTACATGACACACTAGTTGAATATAGTTTAGACGATAAAGTTTTTACAATTTCACTAGATAATGCGTCAAATAATACTAAAGCGATGAATTTTCTTAAATTACGTATAAAACCAATTTTAGAGGGCGCTTTTTTTCATTCTCGTTGTGTTGCTCATGTTATAAATTTGTCCGTGCAAAGTGCATTATTAATATGTGATGGTTTACGTCAAAAATTTAGAAAATTATTAGTAACTATATATAGTTCAAGTAACGAACGACAAGCTAATTATAAACGTTTTTGTCACACCCCGCTAAAGCGGAAACACGGAATGTGAAGAGCAAAGAATCATTTCACGAGTTATACCAAAAGTCAACGGTTCAAGTCATTTAAATTGAAATTAAAAAGGTAACCATATTCGAAAGATACAACCAAGATCCGTAAGTATAAAACGACAAATACATAATAAAGTATTTTAATAAAAATTCCCAAGTATCAAAGGTCTTTTCCCGTATTACTCTTCACATAACTAGCTTGACCCGCCTGAGCAATGCACTTCATAACTTACGCTTAGTTTCCTGAAACATGAGATAAAGTGTCAACTACGAAAACGTAGTGAGTGAGTTACAGTTTATAAGTTGATCAATGGTTTCAAATAAAAGTTCGACGAGTATATGTATAAGTACAAAGTTTTCCAAAAGGAGTAAGCGGATAAGCAATCGCTTAAAGGTAATTTATATACTGTCGTAAAAGTTCAAGTCAAGAGTTTAATGTTCGTAAAAGTCCGAGTCAAGTTCAAAGTTCATAAAGGTTCAAGATAAGCTCAGAGTTCATAAAAGTTCAAGATAAGTATATAAAAGTAAAATGGTTTCCCAAAAGGAGGTTAGCGGAGAAAAGTCGCTTAAAGTTTATATACTATCAAAGTTTCAAAGTATCGGGCGTATCAATGCCCTAAAGTTAGAAAAGACCAAGTAGAGTCAAATTTAGTCAATTCATGGTAGCGGAGTCAATCGCTAAAAGTTCGTAAATTTATGCGTAAAGGTAACTAATTAGATTTCTTGTATCAACCTCTTGGCATCTATAACTTAAGTGTTCACACTAATCCGATTGTTCAACCGTGAGGCCCCTCTTCCCGCCTCTCAAACGGGAAGTTGTTCTAGTTCTTAGTAATATGTACTTAGACTGCCATCTAAGCAAGGAACGGTTCTTTCCTAAGTATCGATACCCATAATTACTATACGGCTATGTAGTTAATAGTGTGTAAGTCTAAGTCCAAAAAGTAGCTGGGCACTAAGTAGTTTTGTTTTAAAGAGAGAGAGTCGTCCGCCACTTAAGATCATGTTATAGTTCCATCAAGGGTTGGTCCGTATACAAGCATCAATGATTAGTTTAGTTCAAAAGAGAGCGAGCCACTAAGTTCAAGTAGAGTAAAATGTTTTACGCATAAGAGTTCAAATAGTTCGTACAAAATAGTTCCAAAGTTCAATAAGTTCCAAGTCAAAATAAGTAACAAGTCAAAATAAGTTCAATAAGTTTCAAAAGTCAAAATAGTTCAATAAGTTCAAAAGTCAAAATAGTTCAATAAGTTCACAAGTCAAAATAGTTCAATAAGTTTCAAAAGTCAAAATAGTTCAATAAGTTCAAAAAGTCAAAATAGTTCAATAAGTTTCAAAAGTCAAAATAGTTCAATAAGTTCAAAAAGTCAAAATAGTTCAATAAGTTTCAAAAAGTCAAAATAGTTCAATAAGTTTCAAAAGTCAAAATAGTTCAATAAGTTCAAAAAGTCAAAATAGTTCAATAAGTTTCAAAAGTCAAAATAGTTCAATAAGTTCAAAAAGTCAAAATAGTTCAAGGACAATTAGCTCATAAGCATTGTTCGCTAGTTTAAGTGCACACATCAGTTTCGTAAGAAAAAGTATCGTCCACAAAAGGTTTGATCTCATGTTTCCCCCAAAAAGAGTACTTAAAAAGTAAAAGTAAGGAGGGGTGTAACTCACGGGTTGCGAAGATAAGAACTTGGAGAAATGGTCGGAAATGAGAGCAGGGAATCACCGAACGCCTAAGGATACCAAGATTTGTTCAAGTGTTATTATTATATTAAGTTATTATACTTAATATATAATAAATGAAATTTTTGTTATATTATGTAATTTAAGTAAATTTTTAGTCAATCTTTAAGTGTCAAGGTTCATTTTGTCCAATATTGTCCGAAACGGTTAACGTTTTGTTTTAGTCAAAAAGTCCAAGGTTGATGTTATTGTTGTTATGTTGAATATGTTTTGTTTGCCAAAGTGTTTTATATTTCCTAACAAAATTTGGGCAGCGCTTCCGCGCCCAAATTCTATGTCCAAAAATATCAACCACTTTCCCGCTTACAAAACACATATATATACATAACGTTTTCAAACATGTTTATCATAGCCAATTAAGTCCACTACAAGTCACCCATATGTTCATTTTTACCCAACTCAGTCCCAAATGTCAAGTCTCAAAAGTCAGAATGCGTAAACAAGTTTCAAACGGCCAAAACGACGATTTTCGGGAAGGACAGCAGGCCGGTGCTAAGCACCTGGGCATAGGTGTTGCGCACCTGCCCTGCTGTTCTTCCCCTTTTTGAGTTTTTCTTGCGAAATCGTTTATGTAAGTGATAGATCTTGACATGCAATCGGTATAAACCTTATTATTCAGCATTATATCAGTTTATAAGTAACTTTTAACCATAAATTTGAAGATCTAAGCATCATTAATTAAAAACCCGTTTTTGTATAGAAATGGTTATAAAAGTTCATCAAAACTTGTTTTTATAGCTTAGATCATACATGCAATGAGTTATAATAGTAATATAAGTAAAAAGGAATATTTCTACCGGATGAAAATGCTTAGATGATGCCTTAGAAGTGTTTTGAGCTCCAAAAATGGTGAAATAAGCTTTTTAACCGAAATCCTTTGATTCCTTATCTTCCTCTTGATGTTAAAACGTTTTTAGATGGTGATTTTGGTGGGTTTGATGGTTGTATTTTAATGGTTCTAGTGGAGAAGAAGATGGGTTTGAGAGAGAGTTAAGGAAATGGGTGTATGTGTGTGTTTGTTTATAAGAAAAGAAAATGAAAATGAAAGGGAAAAGCTGAAGTAAACAATTAAAGGGCCTAGGGGCTGTAAAAATACAGTATTGGCAGTCAAATCCCGTGTGGGATTGGTTTTTAGTTTGTGTAAAAACGAGGCAAGGACTAAAAATGTAATTTTTTTGAAATCTGGCAAGAGGTGCTGCACACCGTGCACTAGGTGCTGCGCACCGTGCATTTTATCAGATTTTCTGATTTTTTTGTTTTTACGTTTTTGCTTCGTTGGACCTTTTTGTTAACCGAAAGTTCTTAGTTATGATATGTTATGAACTTAGGAAAGTTCATTAGGTGTTTTCTTGGTATTAGGACTTATATAAATTGATTCCGGGTGTGATTCCGACACTGTCGCGTTTCCCGTTATTGATCAGTTAAAGGTAACGGTAGACAATAAGAGAGACATAGAGTATAAATTGCACCTAGAATTTGACGGTTGTCACAGTTTTCGAAATCAATGTGGTGAAATTCCCCTAGGACCTTGCTATGATAATAATACTAGGTGGAATTCTACCCATACTATGTTTGAAAATATATTACGACAACGTGCTACTTTAGATGCTTTCAATGACCTTTTAGTTGCAAAAGAAAAGTCCGTACATGTTTACGAATATGAATGGGAGCGTCTAAAAGAAATAACTTCGTTTTTATTAGTTTTTAAAAAGGCTACGACTATATTATCGGGTGTATATTACCCAACTAGCCCTTTAGTTCTAAACCAAATTTGGATTATGACCGAAAAATTAAAAGAATTTGAAATGTCCGAATATGATATGTTTAGAAAAGTGGTTAGAGTTATAAAAAAGAAGTTTATAAAATATTTTAAATTCTTGCCATTGGTTTTTACTTGTTCCGCCGCACTAAATCCTTGTTTAAATGTTGGCGGTGTACAAAGTTTAATGAAATCAATTTTGGAAAACTTAGGCTTACACTTTGACCCAAACCCGAAATTTATTGAAGAAGAACTAAAAAGATTTGAAGATAATTTTGATGCATTATTTGCTATATATTGTGATAAATATAATCAACAAAGTGTTCCAATTATTAACACAATGTGGGAGGGAGCGGGTACATCTTCGAGTCAAAATAGTAATCAAAACTTAAATATAAACCTATATAACCCTTTACCTCAAGACGCTATAAGCGTCAAAGAACATCCGCTCCAACAAGTGAATTGGGACAATATAAGGCTACAAATTTCTTTACCACTCTCGGTATTGATGGATTTGTTAGTTTTGACATGTTGGCTTGGTGGAAAGAAAGAGAAATACAATTTCCCATTTTAGGCGCTATGGCTCGAGATTTATTAGCCGTCCAAGATATGACGGTAGCTTCCGAATCGGCCTTTTCCGTTAGCAGTAGAATAATATCGGAAAGAAGGTCAAGACTAACCCCTCAAGCCGTGGAAGTTTGTGTATGCTTGAAAGATTACTTGGACGGAGTCGAAAGGATACAAAATGTAACAATATTGGAAGGCCCATTATTAGAAGACGTTGAAGAAGGTATCGAACTAGAAGAAGTCGAAATGGGATTTCACCTACAACTACCGAAACCGAACTAGACGAAGGTGAATTTGAAGATTTTGAGGTAGAGGAGGAAGACGAAGAAGATGTAGTAGTAGTAAACGACGAGTAGTTAAGTGTATTCGGGTGATGGCAATGCCGAAGCTCGATATACTTAATACACGATCGAAATAAAACTTATGTTTATCTTTTATATTTTTAGTTGTAATTGTATTATTTAAACTTATGTTTGTATTATTTTATAAAACTTATGTTTTTATTATTTTTAGTTGTAATTATATTATTTAAACTTATGTTTGTAATATTTTTAGTTGTAATTGTATTATTTTATAAAACTTATGTTTGTATTATTTAGAATCCGAAAAAAGCCCAAAAAAAAAACCGATTAAAAAACCGTTTCAAAACCGAAAAAACCGATTTAACCGAAAAAAAAACCGGTTTCAAAAAAACCGAAACAGAAAAAAACCGGATTTTTTTAACTGGTTTTTTTTAAACCGAAAACCGATAAAAACCGGTTTTGTTGCACCTATAGTTGGATGGTTTTTACTTTAGGCCCACAATTTTCATCCCTCCACTTCTACATGTCTATAAGTCCTTTTGGGTTATCATTTATTTAATTTCTATTAAAACACAAAACACACCCTTAACATTTAGATTTCTAAAAACATTAATAACCAAATTATATTTATTTATTTCTACTACGACCATTACATAAAATTAAGCCACCTATTAAAAGACGGTTACCTAACTTTACATGCGTAATAAACGCTAATACGTTGCTCTTTCATGTTAATTATGTCATTTATTAAAATATTGTAATAAGTAATACAACCATTTTTTTCCTTTTACATTATAGTTACTATTGTTATTTACAATTTTTAATGATATTAAATTTAAAAATTTAGATTATAAAGTTATTTTTATATCTTAGAGACGTTGATTAATGAAGACCCGCAACGAAGTGCGGGCACCATTTCCTAGTTAACTACATACATAGATATATTTATATATTTATTAACATATATATATATATATATATATATATATATATATATATATATATATATATATATATATATATATATATATATATATATATATATATATATATATATATATATATATATATATATATATATATATAATATATATATATATATATACATATATATATATATACATATATATATATATATATATATATATATATATATATATATATATATATATATATATATATATATATATATATATATATATGTATATGTATATATATATATATATATATATATATAGTGAATATGGGGGTGTTATTCATGTAAGATTACATGCGAAACTCGTTAAAAACTATGTCGTTTTGTGGTTTAAATGATTTTCAACGCTTGATTTGTCCTATATTCATCAAGGGAGAGGTGATCCCCAAAATGCAGGGGGTCATTGTTATTATGAAGAAGTTATAAAAAGTGACTTCGATAGATGCCCAGTGATGACAAAAAAACTTATATTTTTGAAAGACACGATTAATGAATAAAAAGATGTGAATAGATAAAAATTTGTAAAGTTATTTTAATAAATATGATTAAAATTATATAGATTTGAAGAATTTTTAACGAAACGACATATTTTTTTGATGAGTTTTGCATGTAACCTTACATGTGTAACAACCCCATATTCACTTTTCCATATATATATATATATATATATATATATATATATATATATATATATATATATATATATATATATATATATATATATAACAATGCATAGCTACATATATTTTATAATTGTTGGGAAACAATTTAACCCAAGTTATAAATCGGTTAGTTAAGTCTGAGTGAAAAAATCAATCTAAGTTATTTTGAGTCTGAGTGACTTGAGTATTACTAAGTGGTAAGACTCAGAAAGTGTCTTGTATCGAAAGTTAATGTAGTTTGTTAGACATATCTTCTATCTTATTAGAAGATTTGTTTAGATTCGATCTTATCAAGCTCTCTAGGATTGTGTATAAATAGAGAGCTTGAGTCTTTGTATACGGTGACGTTTTTATTGATAACCTTATTGAATCAACTCAATGTTATTCATTTCTTGTTTAAATAACAATTCCGCTATATATTTTATAGAAGAACTGTGTATTTATCAAACGTGATATTAACATTTGAATACTGATTTGCAATTGATTCAATTTTAAAAGATTAAGTTAATAGACTTATTATCTAGTCATTGCGATCTTACTAAGACCTAAAAACTGGTATTAGAGAATATAAGATTTAATTATTAATAATCATAAATCTTAAATGATCAAACAATGATATCTTAATTACTAAAAATGTCTTCATCTTCTTCACAAAATCAAACTCCCATGATGGCTGGTAAATTAATTCTAATCTTTACCGGACATAACTTTGCCCGCTAGAAGCTTCAGGGTGAATGGCATTTGTCGGAGTTACATGATGACATGATGAGGACAATAACTGAAGGTTCTATCATTCCCGGAAAAGAAATTACATAGGTGAACAAAGGTGATAAGGTGATTCAACGTGCTAAATTGGTCCAAACTAGCAAAACACAATGGCCTGATGACTCCTGTTTAATATAAATCCTAGAGCAAGGAGAATACTAGGAAATTTTGTGTCTGAGCAAATTTTCTCCAAGATTGCTGGATGCAAACTGCAAAAGAGATTTGGGATACACTCATTGTATCCTATGGAGGTGTGCAAGTGGTTAGAGAACAGAGACTAAACAACCTCATTAGAATTTATGAGAATTTCTATGTAAAGGTAAATGAATCTCTTACTGATATACATACTAGGTTCCAAATTCTACTAAATGATCTATCATCTCTTGGTGTTGACAAGACAGATGATGAAGTGTGCAAGAAATTTGCTGACATTCTTCCCAAAAAATTTGAATCAATAATCACTTCATTGGTGGTAAGTGAGAAATTGACGAATTACAAACTCCCAAGAACTATTTGGACTTCTATTAAATAATGAGGAAACTCAAGAAAGAAAGAAGATCAATTTGAGAAGAACTTTAAGAGATACTGAAGGTGCATTAGTTGCAACCAGCCGAAGGAATAAATAAATATTCTCAAAAGCTGAGACTGACACTGATGAGTCTGACTCAACCTCAGACTCAGACTCTGACAGTGAATATGAGTTCAAGAAACTGAAGAATCAACTTGCTTTGCTTACCATGAAACTTGAGCAACAATCTGGATACAAGGGTAAGAAACCATTTAACTTGAAAAGGTCAAATGCTTCAAATGTGGTGATTTTGGACACATTGCTGCTCATTGCAAAGTAAATAATGCTCAGACTGACAACATGGATGAGATTTCTGAAAGAGCTAAAAAATATAGAACGAAGTATCTCAAGTACAAAAATGGAATAAACCAAAAGCTCAGAGATCTCAATCTGGGCAAAAGGCATTCTTTGCTGAAGAATGGTTGGATGAAGAGCTGTCCTCAGATGATGACGAGGAAGTGGTAGATCATTGTCTAATGGCCATAAATGAAGAAAAATATGGATCTGGGTTGTCAGGATTTTACAAACCAGGAACGCATGAAATCAGTGAATTGCTAATCAAATTGAGATGCGAAATCTCTCAATTTGATAGAATCTAAGCTATAATTGAATTGAGAATTCGTAAAATTGAAAGAGACTGATTTGATTTCATCATAGATTGATTTTGGGGGAAAAGGCTTTACAAAAGATTACACAAAGAGAAGCTCATGGTACTCTCTCTAAGAGAGACCTGGTCTGAAAGAAAAATGAGTCAATCCACCCATCGATCTATTTATAGAACTCATTACAGACTCTCCAAAAAAATAAATAGAACCACGTATTTATTTCAAAACACTTTTGGCTCTAAAACACACACTTAGCATTAAATATGATGTGTCGATCTTACTTCATTTAAATATGATGCTTGATCTTCTTCATCAGAGGTAAATACTTCACTTTATTAATCAACTACGTCATCATCTTGATTTAACTATGATGTTGTTTACTTTTACTCTGAAGTAGAAGTTTGTTTTTCAGTGATTTAACTCTGATAAACTTTACTTTACTTGGAAGAAGAAGTTTCATCATCCGAGTTAAATCTTCAACGTTGACTCCAAGCTGATTGCACTGGTTTTAACTTGGATGGTGAAACTTTGTTCACTCGTGTTAAAAACTTACATAGAAACACATATTTGAAGATTTCTTAGCTTCGTCCATACTTTTTAATTTACCCAACAATCTCCCTTTAGATGATGCTATGAATCTTCAAATCATCAATTGATGATTCTCCAAGGTTTCCTTAAACTTCTGACACTCGAAACTCCAAAGACAGATTCTCAGCTATTCAACCTTGAATTCCATAAAATTCATAGAATATTGATCACACAAGCAGATTGTCTTCAATCTTATATAAACTTCAATCCTTCTTCCGACTTAAACTCAAATTCTTCAAAAATATTCAACTTGAATGACTGAAGCTGATTCAATTGATGAATCACTAATCTAGAGGTGGGTAGCATGCAGACTTCAATTATGAGTAGATTCTTAGTTTCGTGATCCTCAGATTCAACCTTCTTTTCATCAATCCGAGTTAATTAAAATTAAACCTAAAACCTCAAATCTATCCAAAACCTTCATATAATCATCTGACCTTTGTAAAATCTTCATGTATTCATCAAAAACACCTTCAAATACTGATCATCTAACCAACGACAAGCAATTCCTCCAAAATATTTGAATAACCTTCACGAAAATTTTTCTCAATTTTCAATTAGAACTTTTCGATTCAACAATACAACGATAATTTGACTAAAAACAAAAACTAGAACCACGTGTTTATTTAAAAAAAACTTTGGGATCTAAAACACATACTAAGCATTAACTCTGATGTTGATGGTCTTCATTTCATTTAAATATGATGCTTGATCTTATTCATCAGAGGTAAATACTTCACTTTATTAATCATATATGTCATCATCTTGATTTAACTGTGATGTTGTTTACTTTAAATCTGAAGTAGAAGTTTGTTTTTCAGTGATATAACTTTAATAAACTTTACTTTAACTAGGAAGTAGAAGTTTCATCATCCGAGTTAAATCTTCAACGTTGACCCCAAGCTGATTGAACAAGTTTTAACTCGAATGGTGAAACTTTGTTCATCCGAGTTAAAAACTTTCATAGAAACACACGTTTGAATATTTCTTAGCTTCGTCCATACATTTCTATTTGCCTAACAGTCAAACTGACAAGTCTTTATGTCATAAATCCAAAACTACTCTGCCTATCAACTTGAACACTCACATCAGATCAACCACATTAAACAAACCAAAGGTTAAGCCTCAAGTCACTCCCAAATATCATCAAGTAAGTTCCAAAAATAAAGGGTCAATTAAGGAGGGCAAAACAATAGACCAGTTAGGAAGTCAACTATTACAACTAACCAACATAGTAAAATCCTTAGGTAGAAATAAATCACCAAACCAAGTCAGACCTAGGACTCCTCCAAAAATAACTTGTTGTAACTGTGGTGAAAGAGGACATGAAGCCGTGTTTTGTAAAGAACACACTCAGAACAGACCTAGATACACTTCTCCAAATGTGTCTCCACAGAAGAAATCAACATGTCCACAAAACTATCAGTTTCAACTCCATAAAATGGGTCAGTTTCAACTTCTAAAAAGGTTAAATCAAACCTTAAAAATGAACCTTGCAAATACTGTGGAATCATAGGTCATTATTACATGAATTGTATGAAATAAATTAATAAATGGAATTATGAAAATCCTCAATTTGAGTGGAAAAGAGTATCCGATTCTGAACTTAAAAAGGTAGAAAAGGAATTAATTCATCTTGTCTATCCATGAAGGACTCAAGAAAATGGTTCTTAGATAGTGGGCCATCAAGGCACATGACTGGAACCAAAGTATATTTATCAGAATACAAGGAAGAAGCATGTCTACAAGTTAGATATTGTGATAATGGAGTATCAATGACAAGTAGATATGGGAAGATTCATGCTGGTTCTATAACCTTCAAGAGAGTAGCATATGTCGAAGGTATTCAACACAACTTACTAAGTGTAAGTCAGACCAGAAATAGAGAAAATGAAGTAAGATTCAGAAAAAAGATAGGAATCATCTACAAATCAAAAGGAAAGCCATTATTGTTGGCTAAAATAGAAAGGGATGTGTTTTCTATGTATATGAGTACAACAAAAGATGAAATTGAAACTTGCCTGTTCACTGAGACCAAGGAAGAGCTGAATTGGCTATGGCACAAAAGGCTCTCACACTTGAACTTTAAGAATATCAATATTTTGTCAAAGAATAAGCTGGTAAGGGGATTTCTATAACTGACCTATTCAAAGGACAAAGTGTGGTCAACTTGTGTTTTTGGAAAGCAAACAAAACTATAGTTTCCTTCCAAAATGTTACATTCAATTGAAGAACCCTTTTTTATGCTACACATGGATCTATTTGGGCCAATTGGTATTGCAATTCAAGGAGGCAATAAAAAAACTCTAGTGGCAGTAAATGAGTTCACAAGGTTCAATTGGGTATTTTTCTTAAAAGCTAAAAGTGATGCTGCAGAAGAAATCATTAGTCTGATCAAAAGAGAGCAAAGACAGAAGAACATCCCGGTCAAACAAATGAGAAGTGATCATGGAACTGAGTTAAAAAATTCCACCTTAATTAATTACTGTGATAAAAGGGTAATTGTTCAGTACTTTGCAGCAGTTAGGACTCCACAACATAATGGAGTTGCAGAAAGAAGAAACTGGACATTGATAGAAGCAGGAAGAACTATGTTGTGTAATGGAAAAATGAAGATCAGCTTCTGGGCAGAAGCTGTGAACACTGCTTGCTTCACTCAAAACAGGTAGCATCATTATGAAGAAACATGTAAAGACTACTTATGAGATGTACCACAAGAAAGTTCCTTTAATTCACTATTTTCACATCTTTGGAAGCAAATGCTATATACTGTATCAAAGAGATCAACTCTGCAAAATGGCCCCAAAAGCTGATGAAGAATTATTTTTTGGTTATTCAAGTATCTCCAAGGCTTTCAGAGTTTATAACGAAAGAAGAAAACTGTTACCTTTGATGATACCACTTAGTCTGATAACGATGAGCTGACTATTCAGACTTATCTTGACTCCATTAATCATCTGTGTGATGAATTACTGACAACATCCTATGAGTCTGATCCAACTCATACTGAGGATCAAGAAGATCATTTTCAACAACATCAAGATTCTGAGAGTGAAGATGATGAGATTCCAAGAAAAAACTCTACAAAGCTCAACAATGATGAGTATGATGAGCCTCAGACTGATACAACTCAGAATGGTAACACTCAGACTGAAGAAATTCCTCAGACTGGCCCAAGTATACTTACAATGAATGTTAAAGATCATCCATTGACTAACATCATTGGAACACTAACTGATGGTGTTAAAACTAGACACAAGTTTGTAACTGCAAATTTCTATTTTTACACCAATTTTCTGAGTCTGATGCAACCTAAGAAAGTTGAAGAAGATTTACTTGATGAAGAATGAGTAGAAAGAATGCAAGAAGAATTATCAATTCATCTGGAAAAATGTTTGGAAGAAAGTACCATGTCCATTGAACAAGAACATCATTGGTATCAAATGGATCTTCAAGAATAAAATGGATCAAGATAGTGTGGTGATAATAAAAAAAGCAAGACTGGTAGCTCAGGGGTACAGACAAGAAGAAAGGATTGATTACGATGAAACCTTTGCTCCTATGTCAAGAATTGAAGCAATCATACTATTCCTAGCTTATGCTTCATTCAAGGACTTCATGGTATATCAGATAGATGTCAAAACTGCTTTCCTGAATGGAGATCTGCAAGAAGAAGTATATGTAAAGCCTCCAAGTTTTGTTGATCCAAAGTTTTCCGATCATGTTTATAAATTAGACAAAGCTTTGTATGGTCTCAAACAAGCTCCAAGAGCTTGGTATTAGACCTTATCACAATTTCTTCTTCAAAATAGTTTTAAAAGAGGCTCCATAGACAAAACTCTTTTTATAAAGAAGGAACAGGGGCAAGTCATTTTGGTCCAAATATATGTTGATGACATCATATTTGGGTCTACAAATGCAAATTTATGTAACTGGTTTTCAAACTTGATGTACAGTCAGTACAAATGAGCATGATGGGTGAACTTACATTTTTTCTTGGTTTACAGGTGGATAAAAAATAAGATGGTATTTTTATAAATCAAAGTAAGTACATCCATGATTTGTTAAAGAAAGTTTCTTTTGAATCATGCTCGAAAATGAAAACTCCCATGAGTACTTCTGATAAGTTTTGTATAGACAAAATTGGCAAGTTAGTCTGTCAAGAAACATATAGAGGAACGATTGGGTCTCTGTTATATTTAACTGCAAGCAGGCCTGATATCATGTTTTCAACATGCTTATGTGCTAGCTATCAAGCTGACCCAAAAGAGTCCCACTTAAAAGCTGTTAAAAGAATATTCAGATATCTTAAGGCTACTCCAAATCTTGGGTTATGGCATCCTAAAGAATCTTGGATTATGGTATCCTAAAGAATCTGGATTTGATCTAATTGGTTTGACAGATGCAAACTATGCAAGTTGTAACCTAGACATGAATAGCACTTCAGGTGGATGTTGTAACGAACCAAAATCCATTTTTATAAGCTTTTGGGTTACAACGTATGCATTAGAGGGCTTACGACATAAAAACACGATGTTTCGGTCAAAAAGTCAATAGTTGGACCTTTACGGCGTAAAGCTTGAAATTCAAAAATTTGATATTTCCCCGCCCCTTTTCGGCGTAAAGGGGGGCTGACAGAAAACATATTTAAACATATTTAGGGTTTTCCATTTCATTTCTTAGAACCCTAACTGCGTTTTTTTGTGTGTTTCGACCAGAAAAGATTAGTAATCCATACTAGAGTGTTTGTGGAGCAATTGGTGGTGTAATTCACGCGTTATATCGTCCCGTTCGTGTAATTCCTTCCGTTAATCAATTCGGTTTTCATTCGGAAATTAAAACGCTCACACCCGTTTGATATTACAAATCATTTTTGATATTTTGATCATTTCATATAGATCGTTTGAATCTAGATTCGTTCATATCGGTTTGATTTACATTTTCGATTGATTTTCGAGTCCGATTGATTTAGAGTTTCGTGTTTTCAATAGGTAATCGTTTGTGATCGATTGGGGGCTATTTAGTGATCATCTTGTTTGCTGATTTTTGATAGATCATTCGTTGATTCCTTGCTTTCGATTTTACGGTGAGTACATACGTATCCAAAACCGAATGCATGATAAAAACGGGATTTTGAGTAACGAGTATTGATTGTTATTAGATTGTTTATTTGATGTTGTATGATGTTAGACCGGGGGCTTTTTTATTAGATGTTTAGCCCTCGATAATGTGGGCAAGCGGTTTGGGGATTTATAAGCTTGTTTGGTTAGATGTTTAAATTGTGATAATTGTGGTTTATCATATTTCCATGTTTTAGATATATGCATGCTTTAGACGTTTAGAGGTGGATTGATGTAGGTTGATCATGGACTAGATAAGTACATGACTAAACCACCTAAGATGAGGATGATGTAGGTTAGTTATGATCTGGATAAATTGCAAGAATTAACCATAACGATGACTGGTCGACCTTTAAATGTGGAGATAATATAATGGCCAGGGTAGAAGAGCGCAAAAGTACCTTTACAACTGTAATTAAGATGCTACTATTGGAAATCTAGACACTGCCGATAGCATGGGTATGCGGGTGCTCTCGGGTACTTGCATACTCGATGGCATGTGACGGTACGACGTGAGTCGTATTATAGAATGGTCACACATGCATAATGTCATCCTAGGCAATGGAGAGGATCAGGTAGATGTTTGGGTCCGAGATTATCCATGCCATAACGACATGTGATGTATTTATACATTGCGCAGTTGGAGTAGTGGGACTCGATTACTAGGGGTGGTTCTAACAACGGACTTGCACCCCGATTGTTGGGTGACCAATAGTTTTCGTGGTACTCGCAAAACCCCTGCTTGGTCAAAGTCGTGGCCTTGAGGAACTCGGGGTCTAGATGCGTTTCCCGAGAGCGTTCTATGCACGTTTAGATGGATTAAGATGTGTTAGATCAAGATGAATGATGAAATATGAAAGATGAAAGTTATATGGATTGATGCTTAGATGGCTTTAAGAGATGAGATGAGATTGTTATAATAATGATGAAAAAATGAAGATTACAAGTTGATTATGTGATAAAGAACAAAATGTCTTTAATAACATGTTTCTTGAAAACTAGATGATTTGGTAATTAAGTTCATGATTCAAAGGTATAATGATGAGCTACATGATGAACTCAGTTGAAGACTTGATTCTGGTTGAAGATTCTGCAAGTGAGGGGGAGATTGTTTGTATTTATCATGAAGAAAGTGTGCAATAAAAGCAAATCACTTTCTTGCTGAAATAGGTCAACAAGGATCAACGATCAATATGAAGTGGCAAGTGTTCCAGAGGTTTCTTCGAAGAGTAAGTGTAGAGATTATGGAATTACTTGCCTCGTTATCTGGAGCATCTCACTTAGGAAATATGATGTTGGCCTATGATGGGGAAGAAAAGTGCATTTGTTGCTGGTTTATTGCTTACCATGGAGTATCAGATTATGAAGAATCAATAAGAAGAATTGTATAAAGCTAACCATGGAGAATCATAAGTTAAACAGAATTAAGATTCATAGCATCATCAAAGGGGGAGATTGTTGGGTACTGAATTCAATAGATGAAGCTATGAAGTCTTAAAAGGGTACTTGAATAAAGATGTTTAAGTTCGGGCAATATCCGAATTAAACATGAATAATCTTTCAGTGAAGAATTCAATTCGGGTGAACATGTTAGTTCATCCGAACTGACTGAAGTTCATCCGAACTGACTGAAGTTCATCCGAACTGAATGTAAGCTGAAGATAACTTAAATCAACCACTAATCAACATTGAAGATATTAATTCGGGGAAAAAGACTTAGCTTCCGAGCCAAAGTGAACTACTCCAGAATTAAAATTAATATGAAGACTTGTTGTTTAGTGTAATGTATTAGTTTAGATTTCTATAAATAGACTAATAGGTTGGTAGAATTAGATGTATTTGAACGCGGACTCATCTTGAGTGCCGTTGAGCTTAAACAGTTTGTTGTAACTGCATGTCTATCCAATTCCCACTATCAATGAAATCTAAACAGTTTAGCTCTAGATCTATTAGATCTTCAATTTAAATTACTCTTTTTTTTATTCAATTTAGATCATGAGATTCCACATCATGATCTGATCATACGATTCACTGTTTTAGAGATGTAAGGTCCTGTCACTTTGATATATTTAATGAAGAATTTGAATTTTTTTTGTAAAGGCTGAATTTTGAAAACTTGGGTGTTACAAGTTGGTATCAGAGCCCTCGTTCAAGTGAATTAGTTGTCCGATGCCGACGACTAGTCTTGAACAACGAGGGGCTCACATAGGATCTTTTAGGAATATTCTTAAGTGGGGCGGGTTGAGTGATGAGTGTTTATTTGTTATACTTGTCTCGTTATCCCGTATTCCTTATTCGATTGTTTTGATCTTATTTTATCTTCGAAACTTGTTTCGAATTCGAGTTGATGGTTCGAGCGTTTGATTTTGATTGTTGTCTATTCGAGCTCGATACTGTGTATCTTGTTTTGACTTACAACGTATAGAAGTGTCTTTTTTTTCGAATCGTGTTTTGGGACTTGACCTTCTGTTTTCCAAATTCGATGTCTACGAGTAATTTTGATGTTTTCCGTTCGTGCGTTTAATACCGTCTCGGATAAGTACTTATTAGATAGAGTTTCGATCTTGTTCTTCTCAATTGGTTGAATCTTTGAGTTATGATTCGATTCTAATTCTTCTTGAGAGATCAGTAATATATGTAAGATGATTCGACGTCCTTTTTCAAGACCTTGGTGTTATCTTATGGTGGGCTTGGATATGAAGTATCCTTTGGCTCGCGACGTTGATTCAAGATTTGATGTTTTTGACTACATTACGATAGTTGAATATTCCTGGACGCGAAAGATGGTAATACGTTGAAAAAAGTCGTTGTACTCTAGTTGTGTGTAGACCGCGAAGACAATTGATACGAAGACGACATTGAGGGATTTAGGAGACAAGGATGCGCTTATATGACTTTCATTAAGGAGAGTTCATTATATAACTCATAGATAGTGACGAGGCGATATTCGTTCCCGTAGTCTTCTAAGAAAGATCACAGGTATCGAGACCACTTTTGGTCAAATGATCCCGTTAGGGTGAGGTATGATGACTATTCCTCAACGACCGACGAGAAGAAATACTCTTTTGAACTTGATTCCATTGGGAACTCAAGAGTTTGAAATAGTGATAGAGTGGATTGATTTTTCCTGCGTGGAGTCGAATTAGCATGTTCGAAGAAATTGTCTGAATTGCATGGCAAGAATGAGGACGTGTGATTACTTGTAGTGAGGAGAAGTAAGAAAGATCGAACCTTTTTCAGATGATGAAAGAAAGATGTTGTATGTCGAGCATATATATTTTCCAGCATGACATACGTCAATCGAAAGAAGGAAGAAACGACAATTTATCGGATGTTGACATAGTGTGAGATTACTTAGATGTTCTTCGAGAAGACTTGATCCGACATTCTACCCAAGAGGCATGTGGAATTCTGACTATTTTGGGTACCTAGCGTAAGCCGATCTCAAAGGAACCGTACTAGTTAGCGCCGAACGAGATTAAATAGATGATGTCGTAGTTGCAAGAACTGTTTGACAATGGATTCATTCGGCCAAGTTCCTCTCCTCGAGGATCACCGGTTGTGTTTGTGAAGAAGAAATTTGGGTCGATGAGGATGTGTATCGACTATCGAGAATTGAATAATGCGACGATAAAGAATAAGTATTCGCTACCGAGAATTGGCGATCTCTTTGATCAGCTTCAGGGAGCAAGTTACTTTTCGAAAATAGATTTACGATCAGGCTATCACTAAGTGAAGGTGAAATAAGACGACATTCCAAAGACGAATTTTTGAACTCTCTATGGACATTATGAGTTTTTGGTAATTCCTTTTGGATTAAGCAATACCCCGACAATATTCATGAATTTGATGAACCGTGTATGCCAACCCCTGCTTGACAAATCGGTCATCTTATTCATTGACGATATCCTGATATATTCCCGTGATGCTGAAGAGCATCGAGTACACTTAAGAGAAGTGTTGGAGATTTTGCTAGAGGAGAAGCTCTACGCAAAATTCTCGAAGTGTGAGTAGGTCATTTAATCAGTTTAGAGGGTGTCAAAGTAGATCCGGCGAAAATCGAAGCAATTAAGAAGTGGGAATCCCTAAAGACTCCCACTAAGATTAGGTGCTTTTTGGGTTTGGCTGGATACTACTGAAGGTTCATCGAGAATTTCTCGAAGATTTCGTCACCATTGACCAAGTTGACAAGAAAGACGGAACCGTTTGTGTCGACCGACGTCCAGGAAGAGGCGTTTCAAACCTTGAAGAACCGACTATGTGAAGCACCGATACTCTCCTTACCCGAGGGAAGCGAGGACTTCGTAGCCTATAGCGATGCATCCTATTCTGGATTGGGTTGCGTATTGATGCTACGAGGAAAGGTAATTGCCTATGCATCGAGATAGTGGAAAGACGTTGAGAAGAATTACCTGACCCATGATTTGGAGCTTACTGCAATTGTTTTTGCACTAAAACTTTGGCGACACTACCTGTATGGGACCAAGTGTACTTTGTACACCGATCATAAGAGTTTGCAACACTTTCATAGTCAGAAGGATCTGAACATGAGACAACGACGATGGATGAAGCTTTTGAGAGATTACGATTGTGATATTACCTATCATCCGGGTAAAGCAAACGTCGTAGCTGACGCTCTAAGTAGAAAAGAACCTAAGACTATCTATAGTGTACGGGCAATGAGCATAGTGATTTTCTCTGATATCTTGGGAAAGATTCAGGCGACTCACGAAAAATCCTTGAGGGAAGAAAACCTCAAAAGCAAAGGAATGTCGAATGTGACAATCGTCACTCTTCCGACTTAGGTTAGTCTAGTATGCCGATAGCTCTTACCTAGTTTTACAAAAACTTTTAAATTAAAGTCCCTTGTACCCTACTTATGTTTGATTATTGCTTTAGACATGTGTGTATACCTATGTATGTGATTGATATCGTGTTGGTTTAGGTGCACAAGTAGTTAGTACCTAGTAGACGAGCTCCTAGATGATTTAACGAGTAATTTCCGTGTTTTGTGAACTTATCGTTTTGAATCATGTGTGTAGTGTTAATATTTGAGAACTTGCGATTTCAGAATTTTAACAATTATATATCTAGAAAATGTTCTAATGACATCTATTGTATAATTTCTGCAATTCAAGAATCGTCCGTTACTCGTCCGGGAAAATAAACGAATTTTCGTGTTGTGAATTGCTCCACCATGCCGCAGTTGTCAGGCCAACTTTATTGATTAGACACTTTCGAGGTAGTCCGAGTCTTAGGCCACTTGGGCTAGCTTTGGGGTGCATTAAACCCGAGTCGTGTTCCTCTTAGCCAACCCCACCCTATAGTTCTCCAATTAAATAACCACTAAACCATACAACCCTAAATTTTCTTTCCCAAACCGTCACCTTAATCCTCCCATTTCAGCCGATCATTTCATCCTTTGCAGCCATCGACTATTGATTTTGGAGGAGCATTATTCGTTTATCATCATCAGTTGTCATCTTGTTCATCATCAGTTTCGTATAGAAATCATAGTGTGTAGGTAATTGATGATTCATATTGTTATTCCTTTCATTTCTATCTTGGACGATTATCATCATAATCAAATTGTAAATTTGTGGTTTCATTGTTGTAATCAGCTTTCCATCATCCTCCCCTATTTGGAACTCGACTGCCTCTCCTCCCATACATTCATCATCATCAAAATAATCTACGAAGACAAGGTAATTGTAAGATTCATTTCTTGGGAAACCCTAGAAACCGAAACCCTTATTCAGCATGTAATTTGTGAGTACTTCATCAAATGGGTATCATCACCAAGTCCCGATCTCGCTGAAATTATTGATTGTTGTGGTGTATTTCTCATCATCATCCCCATCGTGAAATCCCTACATTCAACCGGTTTTGATCCTCCCTAGGTATAACCTTGTGTTCATTTCTATCCTAATTCATTCATTCATAATCTTTCGTGGGTGTATTCTAATATATGTTGTTGTTGTGTTTTGTTTGGGTGACCCGTGGACCGGTTCCAAACAGTTCCTTGATGCCTTGTTGTGGTCATTACATACTTTGGAGTGTGTGGTTAAAAGTTTGATTCAATCGATCAGTAGCGTTACAAAAGTTTAGTGTATGAACCCTAATTTATTTCATCTTGTGATCTTTCGTTCGTTACCTTATTGTGATTGTATAAGTTCGTATTTCTGACCTTGACTCATTCATAAACTGAATTTATCATCACATAAATCTTCCTACAAATTCATAACATTTAAAAACTCTAATTCAAAGTCTAGGTACATGTTAACATTGATAGCTTGCTGAAATGAAATGTTGGTCCGTCTTTCTCAGTTAATACCTATGAATTGAATTTGAACTTGTACCTATAGTCTAAATCAATATTGTGGCTCTTGGAATCTTGTTTTAAGAAACGTAAGGCTCGTTGTCCAATTCATCGTAAAACTTCCTAAAACTGTAAATTACTAATATGGGGTCAAATCTGAGTTTTAAAAACTATTCGTTAGGATTAAAGACATGAAATTGTGTAATGATATAGAAACCTTTTAGTTAGTGTGTAATTAGTTATCATCACTTATTAAATGGTATCGAACATATTAGAAATGGTTAACCTTGTTTAAATATACAATTTAGGACTTAAAAGTGCTTTACAACTCGACTTATAAAAGTGACTGGTTTTGGACAGATTGTATGACCCGTTTTGTATTGATCACAACTTACTCATAATTAACTCAAATTGACCAAAACCATAGTCTATAATGTAGCCCTCCGAGTCTAGTTTTCATATATATAAGATTCATCATTTAACTCTTCCTAAAACTCAAGTTATAACGGTTGGAATGAACATAGGTAATCGCTGAAAACTTTATCGTCATATCTAAACTTAAAGAATAAAATCTATAGTTTAACCTAATTAAATTTCTTATTTGGAAAACTTAAACACGATAATTAATCGAGTCCGAAACGCAATAAAATAATTGTTACGATTCTTTACTTATATTCATTTAGGGGAGCTCTATATCTAGTTGGGACTTAGCTTTGTGACACATATTCACACTACTAAAGTAGTGTCACGTACTTGCTTGACAAGGTGAGTCCATTGCCCCATCTTTACTTTTTTTTTACATATTTTAAACAATGGGGTGAAAGTAAAGCTCAACCAAACATGTTTACATAAACGTTTTAAACTTACTATAAATAGACGTTCTATTTATAGAAACGTCCCACTTTCAGGAACTTTCCATTTTTGGAAACTTACTATTCATGGAAACCTTCCAATTTCGGAAACTTGGTACTTTTGGAAACTTACTATAAATTTTTATTTATAGAAACTTGCTATTTTTGGAAACTGACCACTTTCGGAAACGTACTACATTTGGAATTCATAAAATGTGTAACATAAACCTAATGCATTTTTCAAAACTTACATAATATATTGGTTGTGAGAATTACTTACCAGTATACCTTTCCTACTGGTGAACCCGAGTCAGTATACCTTTCCTACTGACGTATCAATATACTTTTCCTACTGATACTACATGCTCATTAGTATATATTTCCTACTAATGAGGTGTGCTTACGGTAGCGTGGCTACTACGGATGTTGCAGTCAGTATACCTTTCTTACTAACATTACTTGATTACTAGTATACCTTTCCTACTAGTGATATTTGCTTATGATGGATGGTTAAGGATGATTATTTCTTATTACTTACATGCATTAGTTACACATTCTTTTACTAAAATGGTGATGAGATATGTTTTCTTACTATTATATTTTATAGTTACTCAATGAACTCGCTCAACTTTATGTTGACTTTTAAGCTTTACTTTCAGTTAAGGAGCAGGCATAGGACTGGACTTAGGAGTTGGACCCTAGCAGAGTTCAGGCTTGCATTTCATTGTGGCATTCCTATTTTGAGTATTTTATTTGGGATTTTATTTCCGGGCTTGCATGCCTATTTACTTGATACGATAAGTTGGTTATTATTGTTTAACATATTGCTTGTAGTGTTTGACGGATTCGTGTACCAAGGATTTTACCTTGAGTATGGCGACGTCATGACATACATTATTTTCTTTTATCATATAGACTATATTTCTATTTACTATTGTGTTATGACGATCGCCAATTGGCCACACCCTGCGTTTCCACCACTGGTGGGTGTGACATCGAAGTTGCATCTGAAGTTGGAAAATGACAGTCGCTGACTGAAGGTATTCAACGGTCGTGTTTGGGTACCGAAATATGGGGAAGTTCGAGAATTGATACTACTGTATGTACATCGATCTAAGTACTCTATACATCCGGGTAACACCAAGATGTACCGAGACTTAAAAGTCAACTTTTGGTGGCCTGGGATGAAGATTGATGTCCCAAAATTTGTGGCTAAGTGTACCACTTGTGCCCAAGTTAAAGCCGAACACCAGAAGCCCTATGGAGAACTCCAACAATTAGATATCCCGGAGTATAAATGAGATAATATTTCAAAGGATTTTGTCATGAAACTACCTAAGACTGCAAAAGGTAACGACATGATATGGGTCATTCTCGATCGACTAACCAAGAGTGCTCATTTCTTGAATACAAAAGAGAATGAGAAACTAGAAAAGCTGGCTGAGTTGTATATCCGTAATATTGTCATGAGACACGGCATACCAATCTCAATTGTTTCAGAACGAGATAGTCGTTTCGCCTCGCGATTTTGGAATAGACTACAAGAAGAACTGGGAACAAGGGTGAATTTAAGCACTGCGTATCACCCTTAGACGGATGGGCAGAGTGAGAGAACGATTAAAACCCTCGAGGACATGTTAGGAGCGTGCGTAATTGAGTATGGGGGAAGTTGGGACTCTCATCTTCCACTGATAGAGTTCGCGTATAACAACTCCTATCACTCAAGCATGAAGATGGCTCCTTCTGAGATGTTGTATGGAAGAAATATCGTACGCCTACATGTTGGTTAGAACCAGGAGAAAAACAATTTGCGGGTCCTGAATTTGTTCAGATTATCGCCGACAAAGTTGCAGTCGCCCGAGAAAACTTGAGGGTTGCTCGAGAGCGACAAAAGAAGCATTCCGACTAGAAGCATAGGCTGAAAACTTTCGAAGTGGAGGAAAGCGTAATGCTGAAAGTTTTGCCATGGAAAGGCATCATCCGCTTCGGAAAGAGGGGAAAGTTGGGACACCGATTTATTGGTCCATTCAAAATTTTAATACTAGTCGGTGACCAAGCTTATAGTTTGGAGTTACCAGCGGAGCTCGACGGTATTCACAACACCTTTCACGTTTGTTAGTTATGTAAATGTTTGGCCGAAGAGAATAATACTCTTTCCTTGGAAGAATAATACTCTTCCCTTGGAAGAATTACGAGTAGATGAAAAGAAGCGATTGGTGGAAGAACCGATTTCTATCTTAGACTATAAGGTACAATAGTTGCGTAAGAAGAGAGTAAAGCTGGTTAAGGTTCAATGGAGAAATACCCGAGGAGCTAATATGATTTGGGAAGATGAGGATGAGGTGAGATCTAAATACGCTCACCTATTCGATGTCTGAGTGATTCCGGGATGGAATCTTTTTAAGAAGGGGAGAATTGTAACGACCCGATATCCATTTTTATAAGCTTTTGGGTTACAACGTATGCATTGGAGGGCTTACGGAATAAAGACACGAAGTTTCGGTCAACAAGTCAAAAGTTGGACCTTTACGGCGTAAGGCATAAGGCCTTACGACATAAGGCTTGAAATTCAAAAATTTAGATTTCCCCGCCCACGCCTTTATGGCGTAAAGGATAAATCCTTTACGACGTAAAGATCTGCTAGAAAGAAAACATATTTAAACGTTTTTAGGGTTTTCCATTTCATTTCTTGGAACCCTAGCTGTGTTTTTGTGTGTGATTCGACCAAAGAAGATTACTAATCGATCCTAAAGTGTTTGTGGAGAAATTGGTGGTGTAATTCACGCGTTAGATGGTCCCGTTCGTGTGATTCCTTCCGTTAATCGATTCGGTTTTCATTCGGAAGGTAACACCGTCACACCCCTTTGATATTACAGATCATTGTTGATCTTTTGATCATTTCGTATAGGTCGTTTGAATCTAGATTCGCTCATATCGAGTTGATTTACATTTTTTTGATTGATTTTCGAGTCCGATTGATTTAGAGTTTTTTGTTTTCGATAGCTAATCGTTTGTGATCGATTGGGGGCTGTTTTGTGATCATTATGTGATCATTTTGTCCGCTGAGTTTTGATAGATCATTCGTGATTTCTTTTGATCGCTAAGGTGAGTACATACGTATTCAAAACCGAATGCATGACAAAAACATGATTTTGAGTAAAGAGTATTGATTGTTATTAGATTGTTTATTTGATGTTTTATGATGTTGGATCGGGGGTGTTTTGTTAGATGTTTAGCCCTCGATAATGTGGGAAAGTGGTTTGGGGATTCTCTTGTTTGGTTAGATGTTTGAATCGTGATAATTGTCGTTTATCATATTTGCATGTTTTAGATATATGCATGCTTTAGACGTTTAAAGGTGGATTAATATAGGTTGATCATGGACTAGATAATTACATGACTAAACCAACTAAGATGAGGATGATGTAGGTTAGTTATGATCTAGATAAATTGTAAGAATTAACCATAAAGATGACTGGTCGAACTTTAGATGTAGAGATAATATAATGGCCAGGGTAGAAGAGCGCAAAACTACCTTTACAGCTGTACTTAAGATGCTACTATTGGCAAGCTAGGCACTACCGATATCATGGGTATGTGGATGCTCTCGGGTGCTTGCATACTCGATGACATGTGACGGTACGACGTGAGTCGTATTATAGAATGGTCACACATGCATAATGTCATCCTAGGCAATGGAGAGGATCAATTAGATGTTTGGGTCCGGGATTATCCATGCCATAACGACATGTGATTTATTTATATATTGTGAAGTCGGAGTAGTGGAACCCGATTACTATGGGTGGTTCTAACAAAGGGCTTGCACCCCGATTGTTGGGCGACCAATAGTTTTCGATAGAGATGTTTTATAAGACTCTTTTTAAAGATGTTTTATTAAAAGATGATTTGATAAAGACGTTTTATAAACCTACGTTTTCTCACTTGGCTTTTAGCTAACACTTGTTCTTTTCATGTCTTGCATTCGTGTAGGTTGAATAGGTTGATAGCTTTGCTTTTAGACGGAAACCGTGTGAGATGGGTTGCTTTTGGGTAGCCTTAGATTGTTGATCTGATACTTAGTTTATATTATGCTTTGATTATTTTGAGGTTTAAACTATGTTGATTAGATTTTTGAAGTAACACTGGTTTACGATGTTGTTCACGTGCGTTTGGTTTAAGAGGCACGTGACTAATAAATGTTTTAAAGACTTCCGCTGAATGACTTTGATATATTTAATGAAGAATTTGAAAAGTATTTGCAAAAGCTGAATTTTGATAAGCAGGGTGTTACAGATGTCAGCTCTTGGGAGGAAAATTGGTTAGCTGGTCAAGAATGAAACTGAACTCAATTGCTACTTCCACTGCTGAAGCTGAGTATGTTGCTGCAGAAAGTTGTTGTGCTCAGTTACTATGGATGCAACATCAATTTTCAAAATTTGATATCAAAATTAAAGGAACACCAATCATGTGTGACAAAAAAAATGCTATCCAGATCACAAAAAATCTTGTATTTCACTCAAGAACTAAACACATAGAAATCAAGCATCACTTTATAAGAGACTGTGTTGAAAAAAGGAAGGCCAGACTGGAATTTGTAGCCACACATGATCAACTGGCAAACATCTTTACAAAACCTCTCACTGAGGAAAGGTCTTCTATCTTTTAGGAGAATTAGGAATGTTAAATCCTTAATTTAACAAAGTTACAAATATTTCAGTCTGACTGAGTGCTCAGACTGAATGAGTTTCAGTCTGACTGTGTGCTCAGACTGAAAAATAAGATCCAAAGCATTCTTATGTATACTAAATTTTTTAATAATACTAGTTTTGTTTTTAATTTGTTTTATTATTTATTTACTTTTTGACAGGATTTTCTTAAACTCAGAATCGACAACACCCAATCAGTGAATTGTTTGATCAATTCATGATGCGGAATCTCATGAAATGATTGAATCTACACAGTAACTGAACTGAGAATTTGTTGACTGAAAACAAAATGTAAAGATATCATTGATAGAGTTATTTGGCGAGAAGAGCGATTTACAAAATGTTGAAGCTCTACGGTACTCTCTAGCTTACAATCCAAGCTAGAAGTGTCCGGGTTCAAAGAAAAATAACTAAACACACACATCACTCTATTTATAGTCATCTTAACATTAAACAAAATACTGAAGTATTCATTTTGATTTTAACTCTGAAGTTGTTCACTTTAACTCGGAAGTAGAGTCTTCATCATGACAATTATAATCTTTAATGTTGACTTGTGTTGACAGCTAAATCTTCACTTTAACTTTAACTCTGAGGAACTTCACTTTAACTCGGATATTGGAGTTTGTACATTAGACTTAAATTCTTCAGTGTTGACTTCAAGCTATTCAACTAAGTTTTTAAGTCGGGTGATGAACTTGTTCATCCGACTAAAAAACTTAAGTAGAAACACACTTTGAAGATTTCTTAGCTTCATCCATAACTTTCAATACCCATCAATCTCCCACTTGGATGATGCTATGAACATCTTCAAATAAACTACAGATTCTCCATTGTTAGCACATCACACTTCAGATTCTTCAACTTAAACAATCCCCCCCTTACCAACTGAAACCATCTTAATTACCACTAGCTTCACAAATTAATCACACTTAGATTAGCTCCAAATTCACAATTAATTTCTTCACACAACAGCAACATTAAGCAGTTGCAACATTAGCTCATAATCTCATTATTCATATAAACTTCAACCTTCTGTAATAACTCTGAATAAGTGAAATGAATTCAAGTTCATTGAGCTTTTGAAAAAACATGTTTTTGAAAACATTTTGTTCTTCAATAACTTGTTGAACTTGTAAACTCCACTTTCATGTAAACTCCGAGTTCATTATCTGATCTATCTGAACTTCAGCTTCTGAACACATACCTTAACAATATTACCAGCAATATCAACACAGAACCTCATTACTAACAACTTCCGAGCTAAAATATGCATCTGAATCAACTGAAGTGACTTGATTGATTTGAATTGATAAAACACTTATCTAGACTTGGATAGCATGCAGACATGAATACTGAGTAGATTCTTAGCTTCGTTTTCGTCAGTTTCTACCTTCTCTTCATCATTCGAGTTAATTCAAACCTGAACTTTAATTCTTCATTTTCAGCTCTGATATGTTCAAAAACACTGCATATCACCAAAACACCTTCAAACTTCATAAATCACAGTTTCATCAACACTTCAACAGCTTCATATCTTCAATTTGATAACTAGCTGATTAGCTCCATACACATCTTAGATTAATTGACTTAGGCAACTTGAATTAACAAATCACTAATCTACGCTTGTATTAGCATGAAGAATTAAATTTCCGAGTAGATCTTTAGCTTCATGATCATCAGATTCAATCTATTCTTCATCAATCACAACTTCAATTTAGTTTGTAAGAACTTCTTCATCATCCGAATTAACACTTCAAATCATCAAATCTCAGATTTCCAATCTTCATAAACTGATAACTCGTAGATTAGCTTCAGATTTCAATCACCTCCAATTGATTACCGTAACAAAAATTCCTCCAATCAGAAAATAGATCTTCATAAATTGCTCAATAACTTTTCTCAGTTCTTAATTTTCAATCAAACTTCTGTGATTCAACAAAACACTAATAATTTGACTAAATTCATTTGAATCAAGTCAAATTGATGAACCGGAATCAATTGAATCTAATCAATTGGTTTATCCGGCTCTGATACCACTTGACAAGATATTCTTAAACTCAGAATCGACAACACTTAAATTCAGTTAATTGATAGATCAAATTGAGATGCAGAATCTCTCATTTTGATTGAATCTATGATCTAAAACTTAAGGAAACACACTTTGAAGATTTCTTTGCTTCATCCATAACTTTGAATACCCAACACTTTTATTTTATTATTATTTTTAAACTGACTTAAGTTTAGGGGTAAATATTGCATTTCTATGGAACTGAGGGTCATATTGTAATTCTTTTTTTATTTGTTTAAAACTAACTTAAGTTTAGGGGAAGATATTGCGTTTATGTGAAATTAAGGGCTATATGTGCAAATATTTTAATTGAGTCCCCTTAACTTCGCTCCAATTAGTTCAAATTCAATTCAGTTGTAATTTAACCTAAAAATTCTTGCTGTTTTCTTAATCTTCTTCAAACATCGTCAACGATCAAGAATGGCAGACAACAACATGATTCTTCATGTCACCAACAATATGGTAGCAGATGCTTCATTCACTCGAAGAGTTTAAGTGAAAGATAAGAACAAGGTGGCAAACGTAATCATTCCTGAAAATCAACGAAGCATGGGATTTGTGCAGATCTGATAATTTATGGTTTCTCATCCTCTTCACGGAGCTTACTTAAGAGAAACATTTCTATTTCCTCCATTTCTGTGTGAATGGTGGTATACATGTACAGAAATGATGATCATACTACAATTACTGGCACATACAATGATGGTGGGGCTACGATCTCAATCACTGAAGAAACAATAAGGGCTTCTCTGCTTTTTCCTACTGAACAGAAAGTTGGAGAAAGTGGTTTTTACCCAAGACTGACCAAAAAAAAAGCAAAGGACGAAGCCTTCCCATTGGTAGGTTACCCTATGGTAAAAGGTGTAATTGAGTATGAGATGTTCCAAGGTAAATGGAAATTATAGTTTTCCAGTATTAGAAAGAGCTTGGGGGGGGGGGGGGGGGGTAAAGTAGGTTCTTTAAATCAAATGAATGAATTTGAAACTCGCACATTCCATTCAATGGTAGTAGGTCGAAAAATTTCATATTCTAGACTTTAATTTAATGACTTATTATCCTTGATTTCAAAACCTCTAAGAATTTCCAATGTACCCTTCATAGGAGTCTTATCTCTATGCTTTGAGCAAGTCTTCGGGAATGTGGCACATGGGGAACTTGATCATATTTATTATGTATGCCCAGCTCCAAGACTAACCTACAAAAGTTTTTCCTACATAAAAATTACTGAAGTTGAGGTGGGGTGTCACACCTGTGATGCTTCAATGGATTGAAAATCCATTCATAGACACTTCTGCCACTGAGTCTGATAATCCAGACTTAGGGAATGAAGGATCTAATTTAGTTGCAGGGGATAACTTGAATAAAGCAGACGGTGATCAACAAATGATCAATGCTGAGGTTGGGAATGATAGAGGTGGAAATGATGGTGATAACCAAGGAGCAGACTCTCCACATGGAGACTCAATTATGGAACACACTATTTATCCACATTAGTCTGAGAGTAACCCATCTCAGTCTGATGATCTGTCCCCATTCCAACTTGAAATGCTTGCATATAAGGAGGCCAAATCATTGATTTCCCAAGACTCATTGGAGAATGATCATATATCTATCCCTTCACTAAATCAAGCACTAATTAACTCTCAATTCCATGAGGTTGAAAGTCAAGAACTACCCTCCTTTGCTGCAGTTCACTCCACACTCCCTCTGCTAGAGTAGGAGTTGGTTGTGACTGCTGAGACTACCCAAAGCCGAATTAGTGTAGTCAACCTAGAGAAAAAAGCTATTGCTTCCATACTGACACATGTGGTAAGCATTGAAGAAGATATATCACCCCTGGATATACTTGTACATAGTATGGGAACACCCCTTTCATTCGTTTCAAAGCCTATTCACAGGCTCGTTTCACTAGTTCAGTACTAGTTCACATTAATACACCACTTAATCTCTCACACTCTAATGCACAAGTTTCCATTGCCTTGCTTCAGAAACTGAGTGAGCCACAAACTTATTTTTTTCTGACCAAAGATCTCTGTCCTAGTCAACAGGATAGATGTGAGGTTACAACACCCATTCCCAAATTTGTGTCCTCTGATGTCTCTCCTAGTAAACATGGGACATGTGAGGATGCTACAACCATTCCCATAACAGGTGTTCCATCTGACTCTCAGTCTGAGGTTGCAATGACTGTGCCTATTCTTCTTAAGGCAATTAAGGACATGTCAAGTCAGTTTGATGACAAGTTGAGTGCAATGCAGAATAAGATTAGTGTTCTCAAAGAAAAAAAATTCAAAGGAGTTAGCTGATTTGAAGGTTTTGGTATTTAATCTGACCTCTGAAATTGGTAAACTAAGAAAGGAGAAGCAGACAGTAGGTGAAGGTTCTGTGGGTGCTCAGACCCAGGGGGGAAAAGTGGTGATATTGGTGAGTCTGATCAACACAATTGAAGAGGAAAAGGAAAGGGTCACCAGTTAAGGGGGAGAAAAAGGAGAAAAGATACAAGAGAAAAATGAGATATGATTTTGAAAATTAAAAAACTGAAGAATATATCATAACTGATAGTGATGTCACCCTAACTTCAACTGAAGCTAAAGAGTTCTGTGTGGACAATAAAATGGAATTATATGGAGTAGATATGGGAGAAATAATCCAGAGTATGGATATCCTTTGATTGACTATGTAAGAAGAATTAACTGGTCAGAATTTGAAGAACAAGTGGCTCAGTCTGATAATGCAAAGACAACTGATTTTGAGAGTTCCAATGGCAAAGGGAAAGAGAAGGAGGTAAAAAAAGAGGATGAACTGAAGCTTGAAATCGATAGACAAGCACTCTTGAGTAGGGCTGCGTTAAATGCTGGAATGTCTGTTGAAAGATATTCAGAATACATCAAAGTCTTGCACTTTGAAAGATTTGAAGCTGAGCCAAAAGCAAAGTCAGCTCATGAAGCCAAAGATTCATGTGATGTTGCAGCTGAAGAATTAGAGGCTGAGATGAAAGAAGAAGAGTTGTTGGCACATGAAGAAGCACAATTGAGAATCAAGGCTGATGAGGAAATGTCAAAAAGGGTTCGAAGAGAGCAGGTGAAAATGGAGTTTATTAAAAAATCTTTTGTCAAACAGAAATTGAGTGATGGAATTGTTCATCTTGATTGCACTGAGTCACATGGGATATTGCATCTGAAATACCTACTCAGAAATGGTAAGTTGTTTAATATTGCAGTGGAAAGAATGCAAGATCTTGGGTTGGAGGAATGGAAAGGATTGCCAAGCTGAGTACAAGATTGAGTAATGTTAAATTTTAGAATGTGGTGAAGAGAGAAGCAATATATAATGTTAATGCTGCATACTTCTTGGAGCTGATTCCTGAAGAAAATTACAAACATTTTTGCATTGCTAACAGATGTCACAAGGGAGCTGAATCTCTGGGTTTAGAGTCTCACACTGACCATCCAGTACCTGCAGTGATGACATTTCAAGAAAGAACCTATGTGAAGACTGAAAAACATGATGGGTTATGTTATATTGACTCTGCAGGAGTACCGATTAATGAATAACCAGTCAGATTAAGAGATGAAGAGGCATATTAAATGGAAGGAAGATAGAGAAGAATGGATAAAGTCTGCTATGAAGCCAAGTACTTGGGAGTCATCAGTTAAGCCAAAGTCAAGGTCCAAGAAAAAGTAGTTTTTATCACAAACTGATTTTGTTTCAATATTTTGTTGTTTGTGTTTGTTTTATACTTTGCGTTAGTAATTGTAAAACACTTTAACATAAACACATATGGGGAGATTGTTGGGAAAATCAACAATTTAACCCAAGTTATAAATCTGTTAGTTAAGTCTACGCTGACTGATTTTGAGTCTGTAAAATCAGTCTAAATTATATTGAGTCTAAGTGACTTAAGTCTGACTAAGTGGTTAGACTCAGAAAGTGTCTTGTACCGAAAGTTAAGGTAGTTTGTTAGACATATATTTTATCTTATTATTTGTTTAGATTCGATCTTATGAATCTCTCTATGATTGTGTATAAATAGAGAGTTTGAGTCTTTTTATTCGGTGACATTTTTTGGATAATCTTATTAAATCAACTCAGTGTTATTCTTTTCTTGTTTAAATAACAATTCTACAATAAATTTTATATAAGAACTGTGTGTGTTTATCAAACATGATATTAACATTTGAATACTGATTTGCAGTTGATTCAATCTTAAAAGATAAAGTTAATAAACTGATTATCTCGTCATTGGGAGCTAACTAAGACCTATTGTAACACCGTGCCCGAATCCGACCCGATATTTGACTTGTAACTTTAATTCGAACTTTGTAATTGTATACATTTGACGATTTATAAAAGTTCGATTTGAGTTATGTATATCTGGGTTATCTTAATTCTATTTAAACCTTGTTTATTATATCATGTAACATTATTAATGTGTTATCTTGCATGTGTACATTAATGTACACTAAAATGTGTTTAATACACATGGACTTATATAAATGCAAGTAATTCTAGTAATGTGTTAAGACAAGTAGTTTAATTAATACATGCATTCAAGGAACTATGTATGTATGTATGTATGTTTGCATTCATGGCAAATACTTTAAAACTTCCAAACATTTTCCTTGTTCTTAGCCTTCAAGTTTGGTGGTAGACTAATGGTTACACATTTCTTATTTATGGCTTTAAACACCTCTTTAACCATTTCTTTTTGTAACCTACAATAATTAAATTTGGAGTTGATTATTAGGGGAGTTACATTTTGACCTTTCTTTATCACATTTCAAACTCTATAAATTGGTGTCTTCTTGTCAAAAATCGAACCAACACAAAGCTCCATAATCGAAACTTCAAGCCTCCCATAATCGATTGTAAAGGTTCCCAATTCTATTGTTTTTTTTATCATAATAATCCATAATCATGTTTATCTTTTATGTTACTCAAGCTTACCATCATCATCTTATTAATCTTGTCTATTCAAACTCTAATCTAGAAAACTCTAATTTCATGATATATATATTCTTATTCATATTTATTCTTATTTCTAGATTCGTAAAGGCAAGTTTGGTGTTCCTTTCAACGTATTCCGTATTCATAATCTAGTATCCGTATCTACCTCCGTATTTAATCATGTGAGTAAACTCGTTGCCCTTTTTATTACATAAATCTTTGGGTTGTATCATGACATTCATATTCATACTTATATTCATACTTTTATGTTTAATTCATACTTATGTTCACATTTATATTTTATGTCTATATTCATACTTATAGTAATATGGTGATTCATATTCATATTTACGTTTATATTTATATTTATATTTATGTGTATATTCAGACTTATATTCATATTGAGATTCATACTTATATTCATATTAAAACTTATATTCATGTTTATATACTCACTTATAATCATGTTTATATGTATACTTTTTGTATTATATTCATTTGTAAAGACATTTATGTTTATATGTACTTATATTCATATTTGATACTTATTTTCGTATTATGGCAAACATTGGAATGAATCAAGTGACACAATCATTATGGGATGCACACACGATAAATCAAACATTCAAACAATCAATCATTCATTATATGTATATACTAAACGGGAAACGTGATAGATCTATTGGCCGTTATTAGACATTCCGACGTGTTACTGTGAATGTCGAGGCCCTCGACCGGACCCTATGTGACTTTGATCATATATGATATACATCAGACTTGATACAAACGCGTGTTATGCCATTATACACATATTATACTTTCTTGCAATATACAATCTTTATATATTCTTTTATTAAACATTCTTTTATACTACATTTTACATATTCATTTATATTACTTTTATACTATTTATTACGTAATCTTTTTAATACTTTATACTCGTGTCACACCCCGCTAAAGCGGAAACACGGAATGTGAAGAGCTGGAAGATCATTACACAGGTCATATAAAACATAACGGCAATCAAGTCATTAATTAAAAATAAAAAGTGTTTACAAATTCATAAAACGACCAAGTCACGACATTTTAGTACATCGATACACAAATTTAAAGTTTCATTAAAAATTCCCAAAAGAAATGGCCAAGTCTTTTCCCAATGAGGTTCTCACACGACCGCCTCGACCCGTCCATGCCATGCACATCATGCTTACACTAATTTCATGAAACATAAGATAAAGTGTCAACTACGAAAGTAGTGAGTGAGTTACAGTTTAAGTAGTTCGGCAAAAATATAAGTAAAGTATATAAAAGCAGAAGTTTCCAAAAGGAGGTTAGCGGAGAAAAGTCGCTTAAAAATTTATATACATTTAAAGTTCAAGTAACGGGCGAACCGGTGCCCTAAGTTTGTAAAGACCAAATAGAGTCAAATTCAGTCAAATAGTAGAAGCGGAGTCAATCGCTAAAAAGTTCGTAAATTATGCGTAAGTAACTAATTAGATTTCTTGTATCAACCTCTTGGCATCTATAATTTAAGTGTTCACACTAATCCGATTGTTCAACCGTGAGGCCCCTCTTCCCGCCTCTCCTACGTGAAGTTGTTCTAGTTCTTAGTAATATGTACTTAGACTGCCATCTAAGCAAGGAACGGTTCTTTCCTAAGTATCGATACCCATAATTACTATACGACTATGTAGTTAATAGTGTGTAAGTCTAAGTCCAAAAAGTCGTTGGGCACTAAGTAGTTTTGTTTAAAAGAGAGATAGTCGTCCGCCACTTAAGATCGTGTTATAGTTCCATCAAGGGTTGGTCCGTATACAAGCATCAAAGATTAGTTTAGTTCAAAAGAGAGCGAGCCAATAAGTTCAAGTATAGTAAAATGTTTTACGCATAAGAGTTCAAATAGTTCGTACAAAATAGTTCCAAAGTTCAATAAGTTCCAAGTCAAAATAGTTTATAAGTTCAAAAGTCAAAGTTCAACAAGTTCAAAAGTCAAAGTTCAACAAGTTCAAAAGTCAAAGTTCGATAAATTGCAATTTGATTCATAAGGTTTTCAAATACAATTAATCTTATGTTTCCCCCAAAATTCATGTAAAATATATAAGATTAGGGGTTGTAACTCACTGATTGCGAAGAAACGAGAACTCGAAAACTCGGTCGGAATATGAAAGCCGGGAATCACGGATTGCCTAATATTACCAAGATAGTTTAATTAGTTGTTATATTATTATGTTCTTATATAATAATATAGACAAAATTTTATTAAACTTTAAGTGTCAAGGTTAAGTAAAGTTAAAATAGTCCGAAAAGGTAATTGTCACGTTTTTGTCCAAAAGTCCGATTTAACGTTTTTGATTATTATGTCTTAAGTGCTTTTGCTCGCTGAAGTGATTTACAATTTCTAAGGAGATTTGGGCAGCGCTGCCGCGCCCAAATTTCATGCCCAAAAATTATACAATCACTTCCGCTCACAAATCACCTAAAACGCAATATCATATATAATATAGTTCAATATAGTCCAAATAGTCCAATATAAGTCACCATTATTATTAGTTTTACTCATCTCAGTCCAATGATATTATTCACAACAGTCCAGAATGTGTGTACAAGTTTTAAACAACCAAAACGACGATTTTCGGGAGGAACAACAGCCCGGTGCGCGGCACCTGTCAGGGGGGTGTTGCGCACCTCCTTGCTGTTCTTCCCCGTTTTGTGATTTCTTTGCTAAAAACATTTTGTCACCCATAGATTCCAACATGCAATGAGTTTAAACTTATTAAAACATTTTTTTAACAGTTTATAAAGCATTTTTGGTTACAAAACCGTGGATCTAAAGGTTATTTCAGTTAAAAACGTTTTTGACCATAAAAAGGAATAGATTTGTATAAAAACACATTTTTAACCGTTAGATCTTACATGCAATTGATTATTTGTATAAAAACAGTAAAAAGGAAGAAATCTACCGAAGGAAAAGCTCGGATTATGAGTTTTGGTCGGATTTACGCTCCAAAAACCTTTACAAAACTAGTCCTTTTTCGAAATAAATGGCACCCCCTTGCTTCTCTAGATGATTCAAACGTTTCTTATGGATTGAAATGGTGTTTTGATGGTGGAAAATCTCTGGAAATGGTGTTTGTTAGAGGGAGTTTAGAGAGAAGGTAGAGAGAAAATGAGTGTGTGTGTGTGTGTTTTCAATTTTGTAAAATGAAAATGAAAAGAAAATTAGATGGAGTGTAGTGATAATGGTCTTGGGATAATGCTATGGCAGTAATGGCAGGTCTAGGCTCGAGTTTGATTGGTTGGTGATTTACAAAAACGAGACAAGGACTGAAAATGTAATTTTTTTGAATTCTGGCACTAGGTGCTGCGCACCAAAGCATCAGGTGCTGCGCACCTAGCCCAAAAATCAGTATTTTCTGACTTTTTTGTTTTTACGTTTTTGCTTTGTTGGACCTTTTCGTTAATTGAAAGTTCTTAAGTATGATTTGTTATGAACTTAGGAAAGTTCATTATATGTTTTCTTGGTATTAGGACTTATAAAATTTGATTCCGGAAGTTATTCCGACATTGGTTCCGACAAGAACAGACTCAACAATTACAAACTAGAACAAAGCGAACACGATAAAAGAGTAACTAATGTTCTGAACCGATATAGTAACTGAACAAGTACCTGAATTTTAGACGGTTGTCACATTCTCCCCGGGTTGAAAGAAATTTCGTCCCGAAATTTAGTGCGTCCCATCAGGAAGAAGAGTTCTCGAAAAGATGTGGATACTTCTGACGGAATTGGTCTTCACGCTCCCATGTGAATTCGTGACCCCGTCGGGAATTCCACCGAACTTTGATTATCGGAATACGGCTCTGCCTGAGTTGTTTGACCTCGCGGTCAACAACTTCGAGCGGTTCCTCGATGAAGTTTAGCTTGCTGTCGATTTTGACCTCGTCAAGAGGGATGACGATGGTCTCATCAGACAGACACTTCTTCAAGTGTGAGACGTGGAATACATTATGGACACTCGCGAGAGCCTGAGGGAGTTGGAGACGATAAGCCACGGGACCGATACGCTCAATGACTTCAAATGGATCGGTGTACCTTGGACTCAGTTTACCGCGCTTTCCGAAGCGGACTACCCCTTTCCAGGGCGATACTTTGAGGAGCACTCGGTCGCCAACTTGGAACTCGAGGGGTTTCCTTCGGTTGTCAGTGTAGCTCTTCTGTCGGGTACGAGACGTCTTCAGTCTTTCACGAATAGTGGTGATCTTGTCAATGGTCTCCTGGACGATATCGAGTCTCGTAAGTTGTCGATCGCCAGCTTCTAGCCAGCATAGCGGTGATCGGCACTTACGCCCATAGAGAGCCTCGAATGGTGCGCACTTGATGCTGGCATGGTAACTGTTATTATAGGAAAACTCGACCAGGGGAAGGTGGGCGTCCGAACTTCCTCCGAAGTCTACTACACATGCTCTCAGCATGTCCTCAAGTGTTTGGATCGTCCTTTCGCTCTGGCCGTCGGTCTGAGGGTGTTACGCAGTACTGAGGTCTAGTCGAGTACCTAAGGACTTCTGAAGAACATTCCAGAAACGGGAGGTGAATCGACTATCCCTATCGGAGATGATGGAGAGTGGTGTTCCATGACGAGAGACGATCTCGTTGATATAGACCTGTGCTAGCTTCTCCATAGAGTGATTTTCTCGAATTGGCAAGAAATGGGCGGATTTAGTCAAACGGTCCATGATTACCCAAATCGTGTCGTTACCCTTAGCCGTACGGGGCAACTTGGTGACGAAGTCCATAGAAATCTGCTCCCACTTCCACATGGGGATTTCGGGTTGCTGTAGTAAACCTGAGGGCTTTTGATATTCCGCCTTGACCTTGGAGCAAGTGAGGCACTTGGCTACATACAAGGCGATATCTTTCTTCATGCCCGACCACCAGTAGTATTCTCGGAGGTCCTTGTACAACTTGTCGGATCCCAGATGGATGGAATATCTAGATCGGTGGCCCTCGTCCAAAATGAGGTTGCGAAGATCCCCAGATCTTGGAATCCATGCTCGGCCCTTGAAGTAGTAGATTCCGTCCGACTTGCGTTCGAATTCCCTCTCTTGGTTATGTAGCGTCTCAACCTTAATGTTCTCGGGCTTTAACGCCTCTTGCTGCGCGTTTGCAATCTGCGTGCGAAGGCTCGTCTGAACTTGCATACCCAATGCTCGAACTCGAGATGGCTTTACCCTTTCCTTCCTACTCAGGGCATCTGCTACTACGTTTGCTTTACCCGGGTGGTATTTGATCTCGCAATCGTAGTCGCTTAGCAGTTCTATCCATCTACGTTGTCACATGTTGAGCATTTTCTGATCTAAAATGTGCTGGAGGCTCTTGTGGTCAGTATAGACCGTACACTTAGTGCCATATAGGTAGTGTCTCCAGATCTTCAAAGCAAACACGACGGCTCCCAACTCTAAGTCGTGCGTGGTGTAGTTTTGCTCGTGGATCTTCAACTTCCTGGAAGCGTAAGCGATGACCTTGTCCTTCTGCATTAGAACACACCCAAGTCCTTGGTGGGAGGCATCGCAAAACACTATAAAGTTGTCCGTGCCCTCTGGCAGAGATAAAATCGGTGCGTGACATAATTGGTACTTGAGTTTCTGGAAAGAATCCTCCTGATCTTTTCCCCAGATAAAGTCCTTATCTTTCTGAGTGAGCTCGGTGAGGGGTTTTGCGATTTTTGAGAAATTCTCAATTAATCTTCGGTAATAGCCTGCCAATCCTAGGAACTGACGGATTTCAGTCGGGGTTGTCGGAGTTTTCCATTTCTCAATCGCTTCGATTTTGGCTGGATCTACATGAATCCCTTCTTGGTTGACCACATGACCAAGGAAATGTACCTCTCGGAGCCAGAATTCACACTTCGAGAATTTGGCGTATAACTTCTGATCTCGGAGGAGTTCTAAAATGAGCTTAAGGTGTTTCGCATGATCTTCCTTGTTCCTCGAGTAGATGAGAATGTCGTCTATGAATACGATTACGAATTTGTCTAGGTATGGCCTACACACTCTGTTCATCAAGTCCATGAACACTGCCGGTGCGTTGGTCAGACCAAAAGGCATGACGAGGAATTCGTAATGGCCGTATCGAGTGCGAAAAGCGGTTTTCGGAATGTCGTACTCGCTGACACGAACTTGGTGATAACCCGAACGGAGGTCGATCTTGGAGAAGTAAGTTGCACCCTGCAACTGGTGGAAGAGATCGTCGATCCTCGGTAGAGGGTATCGGTTCTTGACGGTCAGCTTGTTCAGCTCTCGATAGTCTATGCACATACGGAAGGATCCGTCTTTCTTTTTGACGAAGAGGATTGGGGCTCCCCAGGGGGACGAAATCGGGCGAATAAGACCATGGTCTAAGAGTTCCTGTAACTGTTTCGACAGTTCTTGCATTTCGGGTGGTGCCAGACGGTACGGTGTGTTGGCAACCGGTGCTGCGCCAGGAATGAGGTCTATCCGGAATTACACTTGTCGTTGTGGTGGCAGCCCTGGCAAATCCTCGGGAAAGACTTCGGGATGATCCTTGACTACTGGAATATCTTGGAGTCGAATCTCAGAAGGTTTACGCTCGACGACATGGGCAAGGAATGCGTCATAGTCCCTCAGAAGGTACTTGCGCATTTTGATTGAAGATACGATGCGAAGTTGTCGTCCAGGCTTGTCTCCCTGAACAACGAGAGTCTCTTTTTCCGAAAGAGGGATACGGATAAGTTTATCGAAACAAACTATTTCTGCTCGGAAGCGAGATAGCCAATCCATTCCGACAATGATGTCGAAACTTGAAAGCTCAATAGGAATTAGATCAATGGGGAAGATTTTATCGGATAGGCATAGTGAACACCCTAGAATTATGTCCTTAGCTTCAAACTCTTGGCCGTTAGCATATTCGACGGTAAAACTATCCTTAAGAACTTTAGATTCTAATTCAATGAGGGGTCTAAATTCTAAGGAAATGAAACTTCTCTCGGCTCCTGAGTCGAATAATACGGAAGCAGAATGATTGTTGAGGGAAAACGTACCAGTAACTGCGTTGGGGTCCTGACGTGCTTCCTCAGCCGTTAGTGCGTAAGCGCGACCCCTACCTTGCCCTCCTTGATTATGTGGAGTCCGATTGAGCTTGGGGCAGGCATTGCGGAGGTGTTGGTCGCTTCCGCACTCGTAGCATGTCAGTCTCTGGGCTGGAGCAGTTGTCTTGTCAGGGCAGTACTTGGCAAAGTGTCCCGCCTTTTGGCACTTGAGGCATAACGGGCAGTTCCCGAGATGATGGAGGTTGCACTTGTTGCACTTCGGGTGTGGTCCGGAGTAATACCCAGATTTAGCAGGTGGTGCTGGTGCAGGAGTAGCAGTCATGGCGTAGTTTCGGGTCTTCTTCTTGTTGCGGTCGCTTCTCCTTGGGGTTGACTCAGCCTTTCTCTTCTCACCCGACTCCTTCTTGGAGGATCCGGGGGGTGAGGAGGTTGCTGGTGAGACGGTGAGCCAGAATTATTGCACTTTGGAGGGTTTCAGGCTCGGCTGACATGACCATACCGTGGATTTCCGGAACTAGACCAGAGATGTACAGGTCGATCCGGTTCTCCTCGGGGGTTACCAGTCTTGGAACCAGTCGGGCGAGCTCGTGGAACCGAGTAGTGAACTTCTCAATGTCATTTTCGACCATCTTGTGGTCCCACAGCTCAGCCTCGAGCTTCTTGATTTCCCCCCTCGGGCAGTACTCTTCGATGAGTAGGTTCTTGAAGGTGTTCCAGGGAAGAGCATAGGCATTGACACGTCCTCGGGTCTGGACAACAGCGTTCCACCAAGACAGAGCTCGGCCATGGAATACACAGGAAGCATACTCCACCTTGTTCGCCTCAGCACATCGGCTGATGTGTAGGACCGATTCGATACTCTCGAACCATTGGACCAATCCTACAGCACCAGTTGTGTCGTGGAACTCTTTTGGCTTACATGCCATAAAGCTCTTGTAGTTGCATGGAGGAGGGTTCGGGTGCTGGTTCTGGTTCTGATTTTGGTTTTGATTGTTCTACTGTTGCTGTTGCTGCTGCTGCTGTTGCTGTTGCTGGTGGTGGTTGTTGACATTGGCGTTGATCCCGACGGTGATCTGAGCGATCATGTTGGGCATAGCCGCATTCAACTGTTCAGCAACTTGCTCGGCAATGATGCTAGCATTAGCGCGAGGAGCCATGATTCTACAATCAGAAGAACAGATTTAGTTTAGAACGCACGAATGGAATATGGTAAGAATGCAATTTAGTGACCAAATACACTTATAGCACGAGATTAGGATGAATGATCAAGTAGTACACACAAGATTAGGATTCAAGAGATATAATTATAATGATCGTAACAAGCACAAGATTCACAAGACACGATAAGCATAATGATAAAAGATAGGAATTTCATTAATAATAACAAAGTTTGGTACAAGTACTGAACTGAGAAATACTGATACAATACATAAAAGGAAAGATGATAAAAGTCTACGTCGTGTACAGAGAGAAAATTACGACTAGACTAAGTACAATACAATAGAAGAAATAACTAATGGCGCCTATCCAGAAACATCTTGGCTTCCATAACCACAATCAACGTGCCCATCACCAGGCACATACCAATGAGGCGCTGCACAGTACGGGCCGTAGCTCGGGTCGATGCGATGAATCGCAACGCCTGCTCCGATAACCGTTGTGCAGAGTCAGTAACCTCACTGATGAGATGTCCCTGGTTCTGGGTCTCCTGAGCCAGTCCACGCACTTTGCGGTGCAAGTGAAGGAACGCGGCCGGTGGGGGAGGTTGAAGGGTAGGAGGAATCCTCTGCCTCGCGGCCTCGGCGTCTCTGGCGCGCTGCATCTCTTCGCGCTCGAACTGTCTTTCCCAGGAGTAGTGGTCCATAGTAGGGTTCCGTGGGACCTCTGGTGGGTGTCCGAACGGTAGGTGCGATGGAATAGGCTGGGATGGTCCCTCCTGGAGGGCAGCCATCCTATCCGGCAGACGGCCCGGGAGGATGACCTGCTTTCGCGCGGTCAACCTGGTACGTGGGCCCCGGTAGTGGAGTGTGGCGACAACGGGTACCGGTGGCGGGGGTGGTAGCACATCCCTCGGGCTGGACCCGATGCTGCTCGAGATCGCCATGGAGGTATCCTCCGTGGGATCGGTGGTCTGGTGTCGCTGGCTTTCTGAAGCGGTGCGGCCCTCGGAAGGCGACGCGGCTCTAGGTAGGGAGCGAGACTGTGAGTGTGACGGTGAACGCGATCGTGAAGAGTGAGACATGACGGATCTGTGAATAATGAGTTTCATGAGTACTAGAAGATACAAAAGGATAATAAAGGAAATGTGTAATGAAATGCATGCACGGGTCAGTCGCGTGAGAATCGGGAAAAGACAGTACCGGGAATTTTTGACTCAAAACCGTTAACATTAGTAATTACGTTCCGTGATTGCATAATCTCTTTTGAACTAGGCATGGGTGATCAGGCCATGCGTAGTTAATAATAAATATGCGATCGTGAAATTAATTCTCTAAAGTTCAGACCCTTAAACGATTTTCCGAAAAGCCTTGGTTATAGTTTGGTTTCGAAAACTTTTGAAAATTTTTAAAACCGTTTTTCTCTAAAACCGGTGCTCTGATACCAAGTCTGTCACACCCCGCTAAAGCGGAAACACGGAATGTGAAGAGCTGGAAGATCATTACACAGGTCATATAAAACATAACGGCAATCAAGTCATTAATTAAAAATAAAAAGTGTTTACAAATTCATAAAACGACCAAGTCACGACATTTTAGTACATCGATACACAAATTTAAAGTTTCATTAAAAATTCCCAAAAGAAATGGCCAAGTCTTTTCCCAATGAGGTTCTCACACGACCGCCTCGACCCGTCCATGCCATGCACAACATGCTTACACTAATTTCCTGAAACATAAGATAAAGTGTCAACTACGAAAGTAGTGAGTGAGTTACAGTTTAAGTAGTTCGGCAAAAATATAAGTAAAGTATATAAAAGCAGAAGTTTCCAAAAGGAGGTTAGCGGAGAAAAGTCGCTTAAAAATTTATATACATTTAAAGTTCAAGTAACGGGCGAACCGGTGCCCTAAGTTTGTAAAGACCAAATAGAGTCAAATTCAGTCAAATAGTAGAAGCGGAGTCAATCGCTAAAAAGTTCGTAAATTATGCGTAAGTAACTAATTAGATTTCTTGTATCAACCTCTTGGCATCTATAATTTAAGTGTTCACACTAATCCGATTGTTCAACCGTGAGGCTCCTCTTCCCGCCTCTCCTACGGGAAGTTGTTCTAGTTCTTAGTAATATGTACTTAGACTGCCATCTAAGCAAGGAACGGTTCTTTCCTAAGTATCGATACCCATAATTACTATACGGCTATGTAGTTAATAGTGTGTAAGTCTAAGTCCAAAAAGTCGTTGGGCACTAAGTAGTTTTGTTTAAAAGAGAGATAGTCGTCCGTCACTTAAGATCGTGTTATAGTTCCATCAAGGGTTGGTCCGTATACAAGCATCAATGATTAGTTTAGTTCAAAAGAGAGCGAGCCAATAAGTTCAAGTAGAGTAAAATGTTTTACGCATAAGAGTTCAAATAGTTCGTACAAAATAGTTCCAAAGTTCAATAAGTTCCAAGTCAAAATAGTTTATAAGTTCAAAAGTCAAAGTTCAACAAGTTCAAAAGTCAAAGTTCAACAAGTTCAAAAGTCAAAGTTCGATAAATTGCAATTTGATTCATAAGGTTTTCAAATACAATTAATCTTATGTTTCCCCCAAAATTCATGTAAAATATATAAGATAAGGGGTTGTAACTCACTGATTGCGAAGAAACGAGAACTCGAAAACTCGGTCGGAATATGAAAGCCGGGAATCACGGATTGCCTAATATTACCAAGATAGTTTAATTAGTTGTTATATTATTATGTTCTTATATAATAATATAGACAAAATTTTATTAAACTTTAAGTGTCAAGGTTAAGTAAAGTTAAAATAGTCCGAAAAAGTAATTGCCACGTTTTTGTCCAAAAGTCCGATTTAACGTTTTTGATTATTATGTCTTAAGTGCTTTTGCTCGCTGAAGTGATTTACAATTTCTAAGGAGATTTGGGCAGCGCTTCCGCGCCCAAATTTCATGCCCAAAAATTATACAATCACTTCCGCTCACAAATCACCTAAAACGCAATATCATATATAATATAGTTCAATATAGTCCAAATAGTCCAATATAAGTCACCATTATTATTAGTTTTACTCATCTCAGTCCAATGATATTATTCACAACAGTCCAGAATGTGTGTACAAGTTTTAAACAACCAAAACGATGATTTTCGGGAGGAACAACAGCCCGGTGCGCGGCACCTGTCAGGGGGGTGCTGACAGTAAAAAGGAAGAAATCTACCGAAGGAAAAGCTCGGATGATGAGTTTTGGTCGGATTTACGCTCCAAAAACCTTTACAAAACTAGTCCTTTTTCGAAATAAATGGCACCCCCTTGCTTCTCTAGATGATTCAAACGTTTCTTATGGATTGAAATGGTGTTTTGATGGTGGAAAATCTCTGGAAATGATGTTTGTTAGAGGGAGTTTAGAGAGAAGGTAGAGAGAAAATGAGTGTGTGTGTGTGTTTTCAATTTTGTAAAATGAAAATGAAAAGAAAATTAGATGGAGTGTAGTGATAATGGTCTTGGGATAATGCTATGGCAGTAATGGCAGGTCTAGGCTCGAGTTTGATTGGTTGGTGATTTACAAAAACGAGACAAGGACTGAAAATGTAAAAATTTTGAATTCTGGCACTAGGTGTTGCGCACCAAAGCATCAGGTGCTGCGCACCTAGCCCAAAAATCAGTATTTTCTGATTTTTTCGTTTTTACGTTTTTGCTTTGTTGGACCTTTTCGTTAATTGAAAGTTCTTAAGTATGATTTGTTATGAACTTAGGAAAGTTCATTATATATTTTCTTGGTATTAGGACTTATAAAATTTGATTCCGGAAGTTATTCCGACACTGGTTCCGACAAGAACAGACTCAACAATTACGAACTAGAACAAAGCGAACACGATAAAAGAGTAACTAATGTTCTGAACCGATATAGTAACTGAACAAGTACCTGAATTTTAGACGGTTGTCACAACTCGTGTCTTAAACTTGTTTATTCACCAATACTTTTGTATTGACGTTTAATTTTTACATGATACAGGAAATGGATAGGTTTGCTTGAAGAAAACATAAGAGCTTGGACCTAGTTAATGACATTAATGAATAATTTAAGTCTTTTGTCGTTTTTCGGTTACTTTTCTGTAAAACATTTATTTATCTTTAATACATTCATTCAAACCATTAAATGTGTCTATTATAACCTAATAGAGGAACACGAGTTAAGAACAATTGTAATGCCTCAGGTGTATTCCGCTTTAGCCGGGGTGTTACACCTATTAGTTATTGACATACATTCATACGTAAATACTAAACGATACGATATGATAGATCTACCGTAAGTTGTTTTAACACTCATGAACTAAACGGGTGATTAATCTTTCCATACAACCCGATATTCTCGAAATGAGCACACCGATTATTAATCTAAACAAGTAATATCTCATTCCCCATCCTCATCCCCATCGGGATATAGTTTACGTCCCCATCCCCGTCTCCAACGGATAACTGCGATTTTTCCCCATTTTAGAATACAATTAAATTGACTTGAGTAACACATAAAATAATAAATGACTATATAAAGTTTTATTAAAAGCTATATAACTTTTACAAAACTGTATAAAGTTTTATTAAACGCTTATTATCTATTATCTATATATCGTTTACGGTTAATAACTTCGTATATCAAATGATAAGGAACTATATAAAATTTTATCAAAAGCTTATATATATATATATATATATATATATATATATATATATATATATATATATATATATATATATATATATATATATATATATATATATATAGAGAGAGAGAGAGAGAGAGAGAGAGAGAGAGAGAGAGAGAGAGAGAGAGAGAGAGAGAGAGAGGTGGGTTCAAATAGGAACCACTAAATATTTGAGAACCATTACGAACCACATATACACTAGTGAATATAGACATATATTCACTAATGTATAGTAGGATCAAATAAAAGGTTGTATACATTAGTGAATATATATATATATATATATATATATATATATATATATATATATATATATATATATATATATATATATATATATATATATATATATATATATATATATATATATATATGTATATCCACCAATCCCATCATGCAAGGGACCCGTACCTGTAAATTACCCACCCTGAGAGAGCCTCGAACCCGAGACCTCCCACAGATAGACAAAATGCTATAACCACTTGGGCAAGCCCTAGTGGTCTATATATATACATATATATATATATATATATATATATATATATATATATATATATATATATATATATATATATATATATATATATATATATATATATATATATATATATATATATATATATATATATATATATATATATAATTTTATTATTATGTGTAAAATAATACATTTGTATTATTTTAGTTTATAGTTTATTTTTATAAACCAAATTCTTATTATCTGTTATTTATTTATATATATGAAAACCAAATTACTATAATAAAATATTTTCCTCTCAAATATTTTCCTAATTCCCGCCCCCTTACCCCCAAAATTTTGTTCTAATTTTTTCATTAATTTTATCCTTCGATCTAGATCTATTTTGGTTAATCTTAAATCAACACATATTAACATCTATTAACAGTGTTGCGGGGAAGAATTATGTTGTGCGGGGTTTTGATAAAAATTGTGTTGCAAGGGTTCCCGATAAGAACTATGTTGTGTGGATTCTTGGTACGAATTGTGTCTTGCGAGTTCTGGGTAAAGACCTTGTCTCATCGGTTCTTGGTAAAAATTGTGTTGCGGCGGATCTTGGTAAAACCCCTTGTTGCGCGGGTTTTTGGTAAAAACTATGTTGCTCCGGTTCTTCGTAAACAGTGTGGTGTGCTGGTTCTTGGTAAGAACTATGTTGCCTTGCTTCTGGGTAAACTCTTTTGTTGGGGAGAAAAATTGACTGGATGAAGCTATGAAGTCTTAAAAGGGTGATTGGAATAAAGATGTTTAAGTTCGGGGAACATCCGAATTAAACATGAATAATCTTCAGTAAAGAATTTAATTCGGGTGAACATGTTAGTTCACCCGAACTGACTGAAGTTCATCCGACCTGAATTTAAGCTGAAGATAACAGAAGTCAACAGAAGTCAACGTTGAAGATATTAATTCGGGGATGAAGACTTTGACTCCGAACTAAAGTGAATTTCTCCAAAATTAAAATTAAGATGAAGTCATGTTGTTTAGTGTACTTTATTTATTTAGATCTCTATAAATAGAATGACAGGTTAACATAATTATATGTCTTTGAACCTGGACTCATCCTGAGTGCCTTCAAGCTTTAAACAGTTTGTTGTAACTGCATGTCTATCCAATTCACACTATCAATGAAATCTAAACAGTTTAGATCTAGATCTATCAATCTTTCGATTTCAATTACTCGTTTTGGTTCACTTCAGATCATGAGATCCCGCATCACGATCTGATTGTTCGATTCAATGGTCAGAGAGCTTTCAGGACCTGTCAATTGGTATCAGAGCGAGACAAATCAATTGATTAAATTCAATTGAGTCTGGTTCATCGATTTGACTCGATTCGGTTGAAATTAGTCAAATTATCAGTGCTTTTGTTGAATCTAAGGAGTTTAAATTGAAATTAAAGAACGTTATTGAAGAATTTGTGGAGATTAGGTAGTATGTGGTGGAATTGCAGATTTGATAATAAATTGGAGGTTTTCAGAGCATGAAGCTAATCCACGAGCTATCAATCTATGAAGAGATGAGATTTGAAAGTGTGATTGATAAAAAGCAGTGTGAATATGATGATCATGAAGCTAAGGATCTACTCAGAAAGTGAATTATGCATGCCAATACAAGCTTAGATTAGTGATTTTTCAATTCAATCTGTTTAATTCATTCAGATTGAAGTTTTGAGAAGATCTGAGAGTATTAACGATCAAATTGTTCTAATGATGATGAAGGGGTGAAGATTACAAGTCTGTCATATCCTGTAGAACAAAATGTTTTCAGTAACATGTTTCTTCAAAGCAGGATGATCTGGTAATTAGCTTACTAATTCAGATTTATTAAGATGATCTAAAAGTCTTACTCAATTGAAGGTTGATGATGATTGTGTGAGCTTGTTTGTTGAGGGGGAGTTTGGTTGATTATGGTTGAAGAATCTGCAAGTGAGGGGGAGATTGCTTGTGTTTGCATTTCTTACCATGGAGAATCAGATTTTGAAGAATCAGAAGAATATCTTGAAGCTAATCATGGAGAATTTGTTCATGTCGAATCATTAGACGAATTGTTTGAAGCTAACCGTGGAGAATCATAAGTTAAACAGATTTAAGACTCATAGCACCATCCAAGGGGGAGATTGTTGGAGAGAGAAATTGACTGGATGAAGCTATGAAGTCTTAAAAGGGTGTTTGGAATAAAGATTTTTAAGTTCGGGGAACATCCGAATTAAACATGAATAATCTTCAGTGAAGAATTCAATTCGGGTGAACATGTTAGTTCCCCCGAACTGACTGAAGTTCATCCGAACTGCATTGAAGCTGAAGATAACTTAAGTCAACACAAGTCAACGTTGAAGATATTAATTCGGGGATCAAGACTTTGACTCCGAACTAAAGTGAACTTCTCCAGAATTAAAATTAAGATGAAGACATGTTGTTTAGTGTAATTTATTTGTTTAGATCTCTATAAATAGAGTGATAGGTTGATAGAATTAGATGTCTTTGAACCCGGACTCATCCTGAGTGCCGTCAAGCTTTAAAAAATTTGTTGCAACTACATGTCTATCCAATTCACACTATCAATGAAATCTAAACAGTTTAGCTCTAGATCTATCAATCTTTCAATTTCAATTACTCGTTTTGGTTCACTTCAGATCATGAGATTCTGCATCATGATCTGATTGTTCGATTCTGGTCAGAGAGCTTTCAGGACCTGTCAGCTTTGTTGTGCTGGTTTTTGATAGGAACTATGTCTCGGTGGTTCCATGACATTTTTTTGAAATCTTGTTCTTTAAGGACGACGACCATGGGTGGTGTTGCGAACAACATGTTCACAACTCGTTGACGTTGGAGGTTCAATGATTTTTCTTTCTTTTAATAAACCGAACTTTCCCGATTTAGGTTGCTTTTCAAAAGTTGTTCTAAGCTCATTCATTTCCTCTTCTAAACCAATGTAATCCTTTTCAAGAGATGTGCATGGTGATAAATGAAGTGTACTCCAAAAATATCAATAGAATTTAGCGGAATAGATTGAAGGGCACTAAAATATGATGCATGTTCGTGTGCACATAGTAAGCGAGAGGTTGTATGAATTTGGCATCCATAAGTTTCTGAGAATACACCAACACAATTGGATCTCATAAATTCTTTGTAGATTAGTTTAAGTGCATACTTTGAAACATTCCCACATAACTCTTGCAAATGTGGTATTTGATATTTATTTTTGAATCCAGTCCGACTATTTACAAAACTTGCTTTGATCAAAGTGAATTGTATTCAAATAAGTTCATATGTACAAGCCAAAGATGTATATAAATCTGTTTGTGGTGAGGGCAAGTAGAGTTTTAACCTGGCATGCTGAGTTTCAACTCGGTTAGTTGTGTGATTCCAGAAGTTGAGAAATTTATCAGTCCATACAGATACAAACATTTCTTTATATGGTTTCAACGACACATCATTCACAGAAATATGAACACCTGAAATGTCGAAAGAAACATAAATTAGTCTCAATAATGATAATTGTTTAAATAATATAATTATAAATTAGATATTAATGATCCCCGATTGACCAATTTTTCTATTAATTTTAGAAATATTAAACATATATTCTTCTTCTGTTTGAGATAAAATTAACGTATTCCACATTTGGTAGAAGGTATCACACGTTATATGACATTTTATGGATTTTGAGCACTTTTTTAAAACACATTGATTGATTTTCCATATACATAACAATCGCTTAGCTTTTGGAAATAAATTACTGTACGATTATATTAGAGCTAAGTCTCTATCCGTGATGATGACACGTAGATCAATGCATCCATTCATTTTAGACTTTAAGGAATTTAATGTCCAAGTATAACTAGATTTGTTTCGTTATACATATGTAAAAACGGTATGCAAAATGTCAAGTTAATTGATGTTATTCCGACAATCTCAAGAAAAGGCATATCGTACAAGTTTGTTTTATATGTGGCATCTGATATCACTCATTTATATCATTATTTCATCGCGATATTTGTTATGTTTTTAGTCCAAAACATAATGGATAGGCCCTTTTTGTACTTATGTTTGTGTAAAGAATGTATTTTAGGTTTTCGGTCATAATTAGAGTAAAAGGAGTTGTTTTGAACAAAAGAATGCAAGGAAGGATCAAGTAAAACATTTTGGATGTTGCAAGACATGGATGCGCCGCATCCACCTACCTATGCGACGCAGTCAACAACTGACACTAATGAGTTAGCCACGGACGTGGACTGCGGCGCAATGCCCTATGGATGCGCCGTAGTGGGCTATTTTGCTGTTACATGTCTTGACTTAATTGCCATTGATTGGGACACTAAAGAGACATTGTGACTGCATTTTAAAGACGAAAAAGCACCAGTTTGTGATCATCATTCATTTTACTAATCATTTGGAAGGAGAAAATAAGCAAGTAACATTGTAATCTCGAAGTTGGAAGTAATCGTTAAACAATTTTCCCAGTTTTTCATCATTTTGTCATTTTGGATACATTTGCAAGTTTTTGTTTCGATTGGTATTGAACTTATTCCCTATTTTTATTTCAATAGAATTAGTTCTTTTTCATATAATTTGTGTTTTGTTACCAACATGAGTAGCTAATTTCATTATACGTTTGCTTGGATATGTGATCGTTTGTGTGATTAATTTTAAGTATGAAATTGCATGATTGATGTGTGTTTGGTTAATTGGAGATCCGTTTGGGTTTAAGCTTTAAGGAATTATTAAATTGCTTATGTTCTTCTTAAAAAACCGGGTATTCGAATAGAACTCGCGATTTTACGAAAATAAGAATGAATATATCGACCGGTCTATAGTTGATAGAAATTAACGGTATTCGAAAGGAATCGTTAATAGTAATTAAAATAAATAAGATTAAACATGAACGCTAGTTGACAAATTAATCGAAATCGGTTTATTGACTAGTAGACTATTCGAAAGGAAGTTTATAAATTAATTCTCACGCATGACCTTGGTACTTAGGGAGCTGTTTGTGACCCGTTTCTTTCCGCCCATCTTGGGTAGGAAATTGTTGATCCAGATTAGGTGCTTTTATTAGTTTGATAATGAGACCACAACGGAAGCTTGGATTAGGCTTAAGGACCTTTTGAGACATTTTTCATGGACACGATCTTGATAGAGCGCAGATTATCGACATATTTTATCGTGGATTAGACAACCGTTCTCAGCATGATTTGGACCTTGCGGGTGGTGGAAATTCTCGTATAAGTCGCCGAATGATGCCTATATAATGATGGAGGATCAAGTGCAGGCCGAGATTGCAAGACATCGGGTTAGTAGGAATAGAAAGGTTCGGGGGTCAGTGAACCAAGTAGAAGGAGGTAGTAGTAGCGGAAGTGGTACTAATGAGATTGTGACTGAAATTAAATCATTGGCGGATGAGATGAAAAACTGAATGGGTCGGTTAGAAAAAGATGTGCATTTGGTTAGAAATGGGTGTGGAAAATGTGGACGACCACATTATACAGAGAAGTGTGAGCAGAAAGTCGAGGATGTTAACTATGCCAACTACGGTTATCAAAATCGCGGTAATTACCAAAATCGTCAGAGAGATGGAGGGAATTACGGGTATGGAAACCAGAATCGAGGGAATAGAAATGAAGGATGTTTTCAACCAAATCAACGGAAACCGAGAGGGGAGGAAGAGGGCTCGAGTTTGAAGGAGATGATGAAGGATTTCATTCATACTCAAAAGGAGAAAAACGATTTGATAGCAAATTTAATTAAGGGGATAAATGAGAAAATCGATCAAGTCCAAAGGAATACACAGGAGGGTGTTCAAGATTTGGAACGGAAATTTTAGACGATGAACGAACGGTTTTCAAATCAACCAATGGGTCAAATTCCGAGTTCTACCCAACCAAACCCGAGACCCACAAAAAAAACAACAATAATGGGGGTCAAACTAGTCAAGGTCAAAGGTACCAAGCACCATATAAGCGGGATGAGAATGTGAACGCCGTTGAGACACGATCAGGTTTTAAGTATGGGGGCGAGGAAGAATATGAGCTGAACGTGAAGAAAAATAAAAAAGAAGCTGTCAAAGCTCCAATGCGCTGCAGCCATGAGCCAATGCGCCGCATTCCAGACTCCGTGGACTCACCAGTTGGTACACATGACTCCAGTGCGCCGCATCCTGAGCCAATGCGCCGCAGTGAACCAGTTGACAACGATGACGATAAAGAGGAAGATATTGAAATGGAAAGGCGACCCGGAAAGGAACCAATGGTCCCAAACAAAGAGGAGGAGGTCAAAACGGATATTTAAGGGGCATACAAGCCAAGGATCCAATATCCTCAACGGCTTAGGAAAGAAAAGAAAAAAAAAAAGCAATATAGGAAATTTGTTGAATTAATGAATTCGGTTAAAATTAACGTTCCTTTGATTGATCTTATTTCAGGTATGCCAAATTACACCAAGTTTATAAAGGAGCTAGTGAGCGGAAAAGGAGATTACTTGGAGAAGCAAACTGCGTTTCTAAATGTCGAATGTTCGGCGATTTTGAGAAATAGAATCGCAACGAAACTTGACGACCCAGGAAGTTTTCTTTTATCTTGTACTTTTGATAATAAATTTACCTTTAGTTAATTAGCGGGTATCAATTTAATTCCGTATTCTTTATATTCTAAGATTTCTTCGGATTCTTTAACACCAACTAGAATGAGCATAAGATTGGCTGATCGATCTTATCAATACCCGTTGGGTATTGCGGAAAACATGGTAGTAAGGGTGGGCAATTCTTTATATCCATCTGATTTTGTTATTCTCAAGATGGAGGAGGATACTAAGGTACCTCTCATCTTGGGAAGACCTTTTCTTAACACCGTGGATGCTATCATCCGTTTTAGGGGAAGGGAAATTTCTTTGGGATTGGGTGATGAAAGGGTAACTTTTACCTTAGACCAAGCCATGACACACTCTTATTCTACTGATAAAACATGTTTTAGAATTGATGTTATAGATGAAGCAAATTATGATATGGATTGGGAAGGAATACTAGAAGAGGAGGCCGAAATGAAGATGGCTAATGCGATTGCTAAAGAGGTTGAGGAAAAAGAAACTGATGAGGTGAAAGAACTTGTGATGGATGGAAGTATGAGGATCAAAACATCAATCGAGGATCCTCCAAAGGATTTAGAGATGAAGCAACTACCGAGTCATCTAGAGTATGCATTTTTAGAGGATAATTCTTGTCTTCCTGTTATCATCTCGTATTCAGTTTTGGAAGACGAGAAAAATAGATTATTGACTATCCTCAAAAGCCATAAAAAATCTTTTGCTTGGCGCATTTCTGATATTTCGGGTATTAGCTTCGATTTTTGCAAACATAAAATCAATTTTTTAGATAACATAAAAACCGTTGTTCAACGACAACAGAGGCTTAATCCGAATATGCAAGATGTGGTCAAAAAGGAGGTTGTGAAGCTTTTGGATGCAGGTATCATTTATCCGATATCGGATAGCCCATGGGTTAGTCCGATACATTGCGTACCTAAGAAAGGAGGGATGACAATATTGTTAAATGATAAGAATGAGGTGGTACCCACAAGGACGGTAACGGGTTGGAGAGTATGCATTGATTACCGAAAACTGAACGAGGCAACAAGGAAGGATCATTTCCCCATCCTTTCATGGATCAGATGATTGAGCGCCTAGCGGGTAACAAGTATTATTGTTTTCTTGACGGTTTCTCGGGATATTTTCAAATTCCAATTGATCTTGAGGACCAAGAAAAAAAAAAACTTTTACTTGCCCCTTTGGGACATTTGCTTATAGAAGCATGCCATTTGGTTTGTGTAATGAACCAGGTACGTTCCAAAGATGCATGATGGCGATTTTCCAAGACATGGTGGAAAATTCAGTGGAGGTGTTTATGGATGATTTTTCAGTATATGGGGACTCGTTTGAGAATTGTTTGAAAAGGATAGGATGCTTGCAAGATGTGAGGAGACAAATCTGGTTTTGAATTGGGAAAAGTGTCATTTCATGGTCAAAGAGGGGATATTGTTGGGACATAAAATATCAAGGACCGGGATAGAAGTTGACAAAACAAAAATTGAGGTGATATCGAAATTACCACCTCCAACAAATGAAAAGGCGGTTAGGAGTTTTTTGGGGCACGCGGGATTCTATAGGAGATTCATAAAGGATTTTTCGAAAATCACGAGACCGATGACGAGTTTTTTTGAGAAAGATACAAAGTTTGATTTCTCAAAGGATTGTTTGGATGCGTTTGAGCTACTTAAGGAGAGACTGACGGATACACCAATTTTGGTCTCACCGGGCTGGAATTTACCACTTGAACTCACATGTGATGCGAGTAATTTTGATGTTGGTGCGGTTTTGGGACAAATGATCGGTAAGCACTTCCAACCGATCTATTTTCCAAGTAAAACGCTGAATGAGGCACAACATAATTACACCACAACCGAGAAGGAGTTGTTAGCGGTGGTGTTTACATTCGATAAATTCAGGTCTTACTTGGTGTTAAGCAAAACGGTGTTTTTTACGGATTACTAGGCCTTAAAATTCTCTTTCTCAAAATTGGATGCTAAACCGAGGCTAATTAGATGGGTTTTATTGTTGCAAGAATTCAATGTGGAAATTCAAGATAAGAGGGGAAGGGAAAATGTAGCGGCTGATCATTTAAGTCGTTTGGAAAACCCGGGTCTTGGAGAACTTAAAGAGGAGGAAATTGGTGACACTTTTCCGGGGGAGCGACTAGCGTTTGTTGGGAGAATGAATGGTGATAAGGGCCCTTGGTTTGTGGATATAGCAAACTACTTGGAGGGCGGAGTGGTAAATAAAGATTTAAGCTACCAACAACGCAAGAAACTGTTTTCAGATGTTAAGTATTATTTTTGGGAGAAGCCGTATTTGTTTAGGATGTGTGCTGATGGGATGGAAAGGAGACGTGTGCATGGAAGTGAGACAAGGAGGATTCTTGATGAGTGTCGCCACGGACCTACGGGAGGACACTACGGTCCGTCGGTAACTAGGAAAAAGGTCTTTGATGTCTGGTTTTATTGGCCCACAATTTTTAAGGAAGCACACTCTTTGGTTCGAACATACGATTCATGTCAAAGGCAAGGAACGGTGACAAGAAGGGACGAAATGCCACAACAAGGCATTCAAGTTTGTGAGGTGTTTGTCATTTGGGGGATAGATTTCATGGGCCCTTTCAAACCATCTAATCGGAATATGTATATTTTGGTGGCGGTGGATTATGTATCCCAAGGGGTCGAGGCAAAAGCTCTACCCACCAACAATGCTATGGTAGTTATTGACATTTTGAAAAGTTTATTTTGCAGGTTTGGGATGCCAAAAGCATTGATAAGTGATCGGGGAAGCCATTTTGCTACTTCCCAATTGGAGAAGGTGTTGAAAAGGTACGGGGTGCAACATAGGTTTTCGACTTCCTATCATCCCCAAACAAGTGAGCAAGTCGAGAATACTAATCGAGCTATCAAACGAATCTTGGAGAAGACATTGCACAATAATCCCGCTTTATGGTGTAGGAAATTGGAAGATGCACATTGGGCATTCAGGACCGCCTTTAAAATACCAATTGGTACGACACTCTTTCGCTTATTATATGGTAAAACTTGTCATTTACCTATGCAGATCGAACATAAGGCGTACTGGGCGTTAATGGAATGCATCACCGATTTAGTAGCAAGTGGAGAGGCTCGATTTTTGCAATTGCATGAGTTGGATGAGCTGAGATGGAACGCGTATGAGAATTCAAGTTTGTACAAAGCAAGAACTAAATCCATTCCCGACTTGAAGATACGCAGAAAGGAGTTCAAAGAAGGAGATAAGGTTTTTTTGTTCCAGTCGAAATACAAGTTCAAGGCGCCAAAGTTAAAATCCAAATGGGCGGGTCCATATGTTGTGAAAAGAGTTTTTTTAGCTGGGTATGTGGAACTTGGAACGAACGATGGAGGGATATTTATCGTGAATGGGCAAAGAGTGAAGTTGTATTTCGAAGAGGATAATGAGAATAGGATGATGGTAGAGGACGGGGTTCTACCCGTACTAAGTTTGGAGGAACAACGAGGAGTCAAGCTAACGACTCGAGTGAAAAACGAGCACCTTCGGGAGACATCCCAGTTTGTTGTATCTTTTCCCTTTCTTTTGCTTAATTTTCGTAATATTTGCAGTTTTTCTTAAATAATTTAGGAGTATATTGAGTCTAAAAAAAAAAAAAAAAAAAATTGTAAAAAAACTTCGGACCTGATCAGTGACTGCGACGCAGTCAATTAGAATTACAGCCCATAAGTGGCGCAACCACATAATACCAAAAGCATTCAAACCTAAAACCACACACACAAGCTCTCAAAACGAATTTTCATCCAACATTTTCTTCAAGAATTAAATTCATTAACATCATGGTTAGAACGGTACGTATTTCTAACACACTTAATTTGTTAATCTTAATTTCAATTAGGGTTTATAAATCAAATTGAATTGGGGAAAAAGTTACGGTTAGCTTAATTGATGCTTAATTTGTTGAATTAAGTTAGGAATAGGGTTTATTACGTTGTGTAAAAGTGTTTTGTGATGTTGATTTGAAATTTCTGGGGCTGCATAATGGAAAAACACGATGCTGATTTCTGGGTTTGCAGCCACATTGCAATGCGGCGCAGCGGGGGATCCGTGGGCATAATTTTTTTTTTTTTTCATTTTGTTTTTACAATTTTGTGTCATGTTGTTGTTGTTGTATATTTTTTGTAGGGAAAACGTCAAGCCGTGGAGGAGCCTTCGGAACAACCTACCGGAGTTAGGAGTGTACCCAAATCATGCTTACCCACAACCACGTCCATGGTTATAAGAACTGACACACACCCATGGCTCATATGCCCCGGGTGTTCAACAAATCGGAAAGTCCAACTAAACAATAACTTGGCAGCTATTCAGGACAAGGCCATTTGTCCTCCAAAGTTTCTGGATTGGAATTTAATTGAGAGTTTGGGGATTGGTGAAGAGTTGGATACTTATTTCATGACTAGCTATGTTGAACCGAGGGAGGTCTACCCCGAGCCATTTGTGATACTGGTATGGAGAAGGGCGTTTGATATTAGGGATTATTCATATCGGGAATGGTGTTTGGAGTTTTATGCCAGTTTGGATGTAGATACGCCTCCGGAACGCAATGACCTAATTTACTCGACCCCGCTAATCTAATTTCGTTTGGGGGGGAAGGAACATAAGGTTACGATTGCACAATTTGGGGTTTTAGCGGGGTTGTTTACCCGTTAGGAGGCGGAGAGTGTAAATGACATGGCGGGATACAATATAATGGGAAGTTGGTGCTCTAATGATGTGAGGGAAAGAAGGCAGAGGGTTTGGTTGGCATTATCTGGGAAATCACCACACAATGCTACGAGAAAGGCCGTAGATATCACATGTCCGATGCTTTGACTAATCCACAAGGCGATTTCTTACTCTTTTCTCCAACGGGCCACTCATCAGGGTAAGGTGTACATTGATGATTTATGGTTGTTACACTACTTTGCGAAGAGAAACCCGGAGCGTTATGTGAATGCTCCATGGGCGTTGGTGCAATACATGGCTGAAAAGGGGTCGGGGAGACAAGCAAAAGGGTCGATGTTACGTGGACACTTCATCACTAGAATAGCCAAAAACCTTAACTTAGTGACGGCGGCTAGTGTTAGGAGTTGTAGTTTGGGGGTTGGTTGGAAATTGATTAATCAATTAGACCTTAAGAAAGTCAACATAATCACAAAATCGTGGGTTTTTGTTGGTAACGAGGAAACAGATGAAGAAGCTGAGGAAGAAGAAGTCAGGGAAGAAAAAAGAGAGGATGGGGGTACATCACAACAACCACCTCCACCCGCCACAGGATTTGACCAATCGAGGATGATGAAGGAGATATACCGGATTGGCCGGGAGATTGATGGGTCGAGGAGGGGCATCCACGTGATAGGAGATTATGTGCATTATCACATGGAGCGTTATCAACCCTCGAGGGAGTACATGGCTCAGCAAGACCACCTCAATTCTCCAGGATCCTCAAGCCAATGGTCCGCTTACAACCCACCTACCATGTACCCGCCACCACCACCGCAAGATGAAGATGACGAGTGAAGACCCGCAATCTGTTGCTCCACTGCGCCACACTCACCACTTAGTGTGCCGCAGTGGTGACAGATGTTGTTATTTTATTTTTATTTTTTATGTTGAACTATTTTTTCTTTTGTCATGTCGTGTACTGGGAACAATTTATTTTTGTGTGGTTGCTTTAGTTTTTTATTGACGTAATTGATGTTTTTTACTTGTGTTGTATATTAGCGAAAAGTCTGGCAGTAAGTTCAGCACGTGTGGAGTTGAGTCGGAAATCAAGCAAAAATCATAACGACTACGCACGGTTTTTCTTCTTCTTTTTCCCTTTTATTTGTGTATTTTTAGTTTATCACTTAGATTTAATTTTGGTATTTTTTTGTGTTAGTGGAAAACACTAGGGACAATGTGTTAGTTAAGTATCGGGGGGGGGGGGGGGGGGGGGGGGGGGGGGGAGGGAACCACGGGAAATTATTTACATTAATCCCCTCCTATATCCATTACGTGTTTTTGTCCTATTTTGAGTCTTAAAAAAAAAACTCTTAAATGTACTTAGTAAAAATGATAGGGGCTTTTACATTTAAAAGCATTCCGGTACTTTAACGTGAAATTGTTTAGGAACATCACTTGTTAATAAAATATTTGTAAGTAAGAATTTAGGTTTTCTAGCTTTAGTTTCTTGAATTTCCCCGAAAAACCTTAAATCCGGATAACTGCTAGATATCCTTAGTACCGAGTCCTTGTAGTTACTTGCACCCTTTAGGGGGTAGTTAGGGAAACTTAGTATCACTTAATCCTAAGGAGAGTTAGAGGCGAAGAAAAAGGCCATAAGTCTTTCCCGTCAACAAATTAAACTCGACCTCACTATAACGAAGAATCAAATCCCGTTACCAAAACCGTTCACTTCAAAGAAAATATAGAATTATAAATCTTTAGTAATTGAAGTGAACGAAAGTTAGAGAAAAGCTAAAGGCGTAGACTAAACAAAAATTCTCAAAAGAAAAAAGAAAAAAAAAAGACAAGAAACAAAAACAGAAAAAGGGTTTTGTGATATTTTAGGTATTTCCCCGAAAGCAAGGTGATATAGGGGTCCGCCCAATGGTAGGTTGATCGCTCCAACTTAGGTTGGTGAGTGAGGGAAAATTGGTGGTTATTTGGACATATCAAAACTAGGGGAAAAAATAGGAATTGACTTTAGGAAATTGCGGTTTTTATTTACTTAAGTAATTTAGTAGCTTTTGATGTTCGTAGTCGGTTTAAGATCTAGCAATTTCACGCATATCTTTAATTTTGAACACCGAAATGTAGTTAAATGTTTGAGCCCGTGATTCCTTAATTTTTCTTAAGTTGTATATTTTGTAAAAATTCACGTTAGTTTGAGTCAAATTTGTTTAGGGACAAGCTAATGCTTAAGTATGGGGGCTATGATATCGCTCATTTATATGATTATTTCATCGCGATATTTGTTATGATTTTAGTCCAAAACGTAATGGATAGGCCATTTTTGTACTTATGTTTGTGTAAAGTATATATTTTAGGTTTTCGGTCATAATTTGAGTAAAAGGAGTTGTTTTGAACAAAAGAATGCAAGGAAGGATCAAAGTAAAACATTTTGGAAGTTAAAAGACATGGATGTGCCGCATCCACCTACCTATGCGACACAGTCAACAACTGAAACTAATGAGTTAGCCACAGAGCGTGGACTGCGGCGCAATGCCCTATGGATGCGCCGCAGTGAGCTATTTTGCTGTTACAAGTCTTGACTTAATTGCCATTAATTGGGATACTAAAGAGACTTTGTGACTGCATTTTAAAGACGAAAAAGTACCAGTTTGTGATCATCATTCATTTTACTAATCATTTGGAAGGAGAAAATAAGCAAGTAACATCGTAATCTCGAAGTTGGAAGTAATCGTTAAACAATGTTCCCAGTTTTTCATCATTTTGTCATTTTGGATACATTTGCAATTTTTTGTTTCGATTGGTATTGAACTTATTCCCTATTTTTATTTCAATAGAATTATGTCTTTTTCATATAATTTATGTTTCGTTACCAACATGAGTAGCTAATTTCATTATACGTTTGCTTGGATATGTGATCGTTTGTGGGATTAATTTTAAGTATGAAATTGCATGATTGATGTGTGTTTGGTTAATTGGGGATCCGTTTGGATTTAAGCTCTAAGGAATTATTAAATTGCTTATGTTTTTGTTTAAAAACCGGGTATTCGAAAGGAACTCGCGATTTTACTAAAATAAGAATGAATATATCGACCGGTCTATAGTTGATAGAAATTAACGGTATTCGAAAGGAATTGTTAATAGTAATTAAAATAAATAAGATTAAACACGAACGCTAGTTGATAAACTAAGAGAAATCGGTTTATTGACTAGTAGACTATTCGAAAGGAAGTTTATAAATTAATTCTCACACATCAGCTTGGTACTTTACGCACAATTATTTGGGGTGTTACCCGTATTCGAAAGGAACGGTTGCACGGTCGGGTAATTGGAGAAATTTAGTATTCGAAAGGAACTAGGTTTTAAGTTTATCGGCATTTCATACTAAGGAATGATCATACATTCATGAACGGTCCAAGCAAGGTTCCTTATCTAATATTGAATCAAAACCAATTTTCAATCATTGTTATCGTTAGTTAATTACAAACCCCCTCACTTGTTACTAGTTACTTATATAGCTAAAATAACTCAATTTAACAAAGTCCCTAAATTCGAACCCCGAACTTGCCTAAGCTATTTTACAACCGATAAAGGTACATTGTCCGGTGTTGTGATCTAAATTAAGCGTTTTCGGAAAACTAGATTTCACACATCAGCATCCATCAGCACCATATGCAGGAATGCACGCCATATATCCATTAATATTGTACACGGGTAAAGTAAATATACCCTTCTTGATGTCAAAAAGAGAAAAGAAATTCCATTGGACTTCTACCTACTTTTGTGTTCAACCGAATGTTTACGCGTGCATTATAGATGGTTTGGGGCATAGAGACTTTATCCGGATTTTGCTTTTTAAGTGTTGTTAATAGTCGTGGTTTGAGATTTTGCTCTTTCAGAGTTTGAACTAATTGAACTTCATGATTCTTCGATCGCTCAAAATATGGATGACCCTCATCATATGTTACTACACAATGATAATGTGCTTCACGTCATATAACCAATGTCGTAAAACAATCATACTCTTGAAAGTATTTCCTTATCAAACCGAAGGGACAATTAATTTCTTTGGTATCAGACTCTTTAGTGGACAATTAATTTCTTTGGTATCAGACTCTTTAGTGGAAATTGCTTTTGGTTTATAAATGCCTCCCCTATCACACTGAAATGTAATTCATGACATAACACCACTTGAGTTACATTTAGATCTTTTAATACTATTTACGTATCCAAGAGAACAACCAAGATTTTGAACCCAATCTATTAAATCTTAACGAGAATTAAATACTTGTAATGAGAAAGATGTTTAGCCAAATATGATATTTACACACATATATAATCATTAATGACAAGATATTTTATACCACGACAACGCTAAATCAGTGAGTTGAATGATCAAATGAGATGCGAAATCTCTCAATTTGATTGAATCTAAGCTATAGTTGAATTGAGAATTTGATGATTGAAAATAGAATGTGATGATATCATTGATAGAACGATTTCGGCGGAAAAATCCGTTACATGATGTTTACATAGATAAGCTCTGGTCTAAAGACCTGGTCCAAAAGACAAATGACTATTTCCACACATCATTCTATTTATAGACATCATTACATACAGATTACACTAAACATGACTAAGTCGTCATCTTAATTTTAACTCTGGAGTTGTTCACTTTAACTCGTAAGTAGAGTCTTCATCATCAGAGTTATAATCTTCAATGTTGACTAACTTAATCTTCCGTTTAAATTTAAATTTGGTGAACTTCAGGTAACTCTGGTGAAGTAACTTGTTCATCCGAGTTAAAATCTTCCTTGAGAGACTTTCTAAGGTTTAACTCGGGTGATGAACTTTGTTCACCCGACTTGAACACTTAGATCAAAAACACACTTTGAAGATTTCATAACTTCATCCATAACTTTCAATACCAACAATTAACTAAATTATAACTATTATGAAACGATATTTGATGTATTTATATACATATTATCATAAAACGTTCACAAACTTATGCATGTTTTCAAAATATTACGAGATTACGATTGTGGGTTACTTCAAACGTGCTCATTAGTAGATATCTTCTACTAATGGAGTCTTCTAAAGGTGTTCACTGGTAGATGGGTTCTACTAGTGGAGTCTTCTAAACGTGCTCGCTAGTAGAGATGATCTACTAACGGAGTCTTCTAACGTGCACATTAGTACTAATGGTGTCTTCATACAGTAGTTGGCTACTACTCCGGATACTTGTGGGTTTGCGATTACATTTCTTACATACATGCATATGATACATGTTTTCTTTTACTTACATTCATTACTACTGATTGAGATACAAATGCTTATGAATTTCCATTTTTAGAAACTTAGTATTTCGGGAAACTTACTAAAAATAGAACTTTCTATTTTTAGAAACATTTTGTCACACCCCACTTGAAGCGGAAACACAAGGTGTTCCAGTTACGATATCAAGAGTCAAGGATTAAAACATTACAACCGATAAACAAAGCATCGAAATAAAATTAATCATGCCAAATGTTTAGAAAGTACATTACAAAGTCAAAGGCGGTAAAACGCCAAGTACAAATACAACTTCAAAAGTCAACAAACGGATCATCATGGATATTACATCAAACGTTACAAATTCCAATTACACAAAACAAGCAATCCGAAAACAACATGGCATGGTTACTGAACTTCCTCAAACTTCTGAAAAGCGTTAAAAACGACATCAACAACAAACTGGTGAATTGTTCGCAATTTTAGTAAAAATTGACCCAACGACAAGTTTCAACAAACATTATAATTTCAAATAACATATCTTGTTATACAATCCAATAGTGAAAGGTACTATGCCTAAACTAGTCACACATCTCGCTCCTGGCCAACCACTTTAATCCCCTATCCTAAGGTGTGTCAAACCAAAGGCAAACAGTTTAATCATAACAGTTTAATAATAACGACCATAACATCCGCTCGTAGTAACAGCCTACAGAGGAATGAGGGTTAGGTACATAACCCAATATAGATCTATATATATATGAGAACCGCGGGCATAAGCTTAACAAGTGTATAAAGGGGAACCACCATGGCTTAATGGCACATAATCTAAGGCAGACCTAATTTAATGGGTAAACAAGATAATCAATAACATTCCGCATACATGCAGACATTTTAAAATACGCTTTCCAGCCCAAAAATATTAAAGAAAAGGGCTACGAATAACTCATAGTGAAAGCACAACAAATACTCGGGTATATAATCACGGAGTTACAACTCCACCATCTAAGTGCCCTAAAACGGCAAATAACATAGTCTCAGTATCTCTATAAGTCTAGTCCGGTTTAGCCTTGTCGGTTAAGATTAAGTTTATTAGAACATTCCAAAGATTATTAAGTCGATTCATGATGACGATTTAAGAAGACGATGTTCCGCGCCAAAAAGGGACGATCGGAAAGATATCGATATTTCGCGTCATATGTGACCATTGGAGAGTAATGATATTCCGAGTCGAACATGACTAACAGGAATATCGGTTGAAATCGAATACCTTTACCAAGTTTTATTGAGGCCGACAAAGGTCAACGTCGAAGAGGTTGACTTGGTCAAAGTAAAAAATGTTGACTTTATAAAAGTCAAATGTCAAGGATGTTGACTTTATAAAAGTCAAAGTCAACTTGAAGGAAAGTCAAAGTCAACGTAAAAGTCCAACTTTGACATTTTGAGAGTTTAAAGTCTTTACTTTTCAAAATACTAAAGTAATATGACTTTCGAAACCATTTTATAAATGTTTGTCGTAAAACGTCATTTGATGGTTTTAGATTATGATCGCATTTTGTAACAGAGGTTTATTTATCGAAAGAGGTTAAAACGTTCGTTTTAAGTAAATATTATGATATCTTTTGATGACGTTGACGTCTTTGAGTCCAACGACGATGTTCGTGCATAATAGGTTACTTTTATGAATTTTACTTATACAAGTGTTTATTGTCGTAAAAGTCGTGAAATATAAATTCGGGTAGCGCTTCCGCGTCATAAAATATTTGTCCAAAATCTGTACACTTTCCCGCTCGTTAAAAAATTGTATTATAGAAATAATTATGCCTTTCTTATAATACATAATACGATTATAAGTTAGATACGTTACTTTTGGTTAATTTACATTTTAACGTATTTTGTCCAAACTTAGTCCAAATCCGATAATATACCAAGTGTTGGTCTAATATTTATTCCTAACCATTTTCAAGGCTAAAACCGAAGTTAATAGGACCAATATATGAAAAATGAGGAATTTGGAAGAATGTCGATTCTTACAGTTAACAACCGCAAAGATAACAAGCCAAGAACCCAGGACAAAAGCCTTCGGTGGTGTGGTGATCAGATTTCCAACTCCAAAACACAATACACCAACCGTTAATACAGGTTCTTAAGATAACGAGTTTACGGTTACGATTAATAGCGAAAAAAACGGAAGACCACAATCTGTCCCCACAATGCGTCGCATCTGGGGATGAATGCGGCGCATTCGGGACCGGATTTTTACCGAAATCGTTTTCGTGTTTAGAAATTCATCTTTTGATGGTAGATTTGGACATGAAAGTTAAAATATCCTCAAAAACACTTTCAATTAACACTTTTTTAAGGCTTTCCCCATCATTTAATCAAAGATCCGTACACATTTTTATAAAAAAAAAAAACTTGATTTCATAGATTATTTACCATCAAACTTTTATAAAACTCATTTTTCTTTGAACTAGATTATACATGCAATAAATAAATCTTAGAAAATACAGTAGAGATTAGTCATTATACCCCAAAGAAAATGAAGGTGTGATGATCAAGCACGTTTTGATGGAGAGTAGTTTGACGGTGATTTCGACCCGAAAATGATAGAAATCGATGAATGTCACCAAAAGGATGAATAACCCTTGTTCTCCTTGATGAAAATGTTGACTTGTAGTGGTGAAATTTGTGGTTTACTTGCTAGAATTTACAGCCACAAGAAGGAATTTTGGGAGAGTATTTGTGTGTGTGTTAAGCTTTAAAGAGAAAGAGAGAAAAGATTTGATATGCGTGTGTGATTGTGAAATTGAATGAAAAGGGGATTGCATGATCTATTAGAGGGTTAAAACCTGTAATTGATGAGGTGTTGACACATCTTGGACAGGTGTTGAAGACCATAGCCACGTTTTTAAAGACTCACACACCAAACCCCAGATGTTGTCTGCACCACCCAATGCGGCGCATTGGGATCTAGGTGCGGCGCATTTGTGTGCCAGAAATGGCTTTTTCGTTTTTCGTTTAAGTTATCGTTACGTACATGTGTTTGTTTAGGGTTCCCGATTGTTTTACATATGAACTTAGGCAAGTTCATTATAGGTATTCTTGGTATTAAGATTCATTAAATGATTCGATTTCAATTCCGATTTTGAGATACGTACTTCTCGGTATAAGTATAAACAAGAGCAAAGCACGATTTCTCGAAGATAAGGAATACGTTAACCGACAAATTTGGCGTAAACACTCTAACTTATTATCACGAGAATACTAATTATTTGGCACTTAGGTAAATATAAAGTTTACGTCTCCGGAGTTTTGCTTAACTACCACTGGGGATAGCTCACCATGACGGACCGCGTTTTGAGTTAACGTGGTCGCAATTTCCACCGCGCTTTGGAACGTGCTCGGTTTTGAAGAAAGGGGTGTCAACCGCAAATTTTGAGGTACTAATTCCGAGTTTAAATTTCTTTATTCTTCGTTATTTCATTTTGACCCATTTTACTACTTCGATATTTCGATCTATTACACTTTCGTTTGTGTTGGATTACGTATATTACATATTTTTTATGTCCTTTGTGACTAAAACGTATAGTTAACTAAGTGCCTAGAAATATTAAGTATTCTTGTAGGTTAATATGGTATTTTAAAGCCTTCGTCTTTTCGAGAAAATTTAACGTTAAATATATTACAAAGTTAGTCCTCTAACTAAATTTTTTACAAAGTTAGTCTTTTAACGGGAACTAACGAAATCTGTTACAAATTCAGTCCTTTTAATGGACAAACTAACGGAGCTGTTTGGGACCCTAGTTATGGCGCATCTAAGGTATCATGCGGAGCAACTGAGGTGCAGACCAGGTTAGGACAAAATCTCTTATTTCTTTCCTTGAGATCCCAACTCACATGCAATCACGTGGTTTCTGCCCAAAACCTTCCCGAATTGGTGTGGGATGAGTGAATTGTGGATCCTTGACCAATTCAACTCATTTCTCATTCCAATTTCATCCTTAAACCATTTTTCACCCATTTGGTCAAAAGTTGTGTCTCTCTCTAAACTCAAACTCTCTCTAGTTTCCTTTCAGTTCCAGGAAATTCTAGAGAGATAAACCACATTCAAGAGTGGTAATTGAGTTGAGAAAGACCATTTGAAGAAATCATTTGAATTCTACATCCTTTGGAATTTACCCATCAAGGTTTCATTTCCGTCATATTCTTGAGTTGGAAGATTTCTATCTTTGAGAAACCGGTAAGTAAAGAACCTTTGTGAATACCTTTCCTTCCATTATTTTCTCTTTGAAATCCATTCTAACATACTCTTACGTTTATTGTTTGGAGTTCTCTTTCTCCACAATTTCCCTTGGAAACTTCTCCGGTTTATCCTTGGTTTTGAAGAGTTCCATCTTGGTGAAATTGGTAAGTAAATTCCTCATAAACGTTTTCTCACTTTCTCTTTAACAAAGGTCATATCCTAACGTATTTCCTTTTTCTTCTTATTTGGAGCTTGATACTCTCCAAAATCTCCTTGAAGTCTTTTCCGACAAGAATCTCGAGTCTTGCTTACCATTCCAAAGACTTTCCGGTAAAACTAAATTCTTACTCTTCTTTACGTTTTTCCGTCATTTCATCATTTCTCACCTAAAAACTATCTTAAAACTTGTTAAAATGATTAATATGGCTAAAAACATAAAAGTTACTATAAAAATTAATAACCTTGCCATGTTAATAGGTTATTAGAAAATTTAACCGAATACCTTATGTTTAAACATATATAAAACCGGATAATCACCTATATGACTATTAGTAAATTGTTTAGCGAAAATGTTCCAACACTTTCTTGAAATATTAGTCTACTCGAAAAATCTAAGTATTATATATCTAATCTATACTTTAAGTTTATCTCTCAATGGTTGTATCATCAACTTCCTTGAGCTTTATACTGCAGATAGTTTTCCGAGCTAAACTCTATCTCTGAATTCCTTATGGTCTTCGTTTTTCTCGAAACCTTGAAGTAACTTTAGATGTGACTCGAGACAGAAGGTTGTAACATATGATGACTATTACTTCCTCGCATGTAATTCGTGAAGCATGTCGGGATTACTCTCTTATACGTAATTACGAAGAGAGTACTCATTATGAGTTGAAAATCAATAAGTCGTACCACAGTGATACCTATGCGACCTTCATCCTGTATTGAAATCTTCGACCGTTATTTCTCTGTGCGTTAGACTTTTGATATTTCGAAATTAATTGCAAGCGTTGTGCATTAAAATACTGATTCATTTCATTATCCCGAGTTTGCTATTTTTGCAGCTTTTCATGCCCTCCTCGATTTAACTTGGAGATTTCTAGATGGAAATAATACTTGAAGAGATATTAATTTCTGATGTTAGTCGCTTAAGTCCTTTTGATCTATGATACTGTGTAGACGCCTCTAGCATGGAAAATTATTTGTTAATACATTCATTTATGTTACTGAAATCATACGATGACACCAAACGCTGATATAGAACTTGTGGAATTTTCTGGCGAAACTACTCATATTACTCATACTAATGCAACTCATTTAATACAAAGTTCTCTACGAAACTACTCATATTACTTTCTGTTCGTGATGCAGGCTTGAGATATTTTCTGGCGCACGTTTTCTTCACCATTTACAGGTATTCAATCTAGCTATTTATTCAAATTTTTGGTGGTCCATAAGTCGTTATAATGACATCGTTTTCCTTAATCTCCGCTTTGTTGATTATGGTTGTAATCCGATGTTTCACATTTAGTGGTGATCACTCGCAAGTAATGATAGCAATTCTCTTGTGTCTGATCAACATAAGAGGAAACTTATTGTTATATGCGATCTGATAAAACCTTTCAACCTCTATATTAATTTGCAAGCTTTCGAGTAGCTTTGTGCTTTCCACCCCCTTCCGTAGTAGTTATGAAGTTATTTCACTCTTATATCGATTACGTGTGATTCTTTTGTGACCAACAATTTTGTTCGTTAACCGTGACCCGTGACTTCTATTGTTGAATGTGTTTCAACAATTAAGTGTTACCTATCGAAAACTGTAAATGATACTTAATGATGAGTTTTAAGTTATGTATGGTCAACATAATGAAGAACTTATCGTTTACCATGTATCTACATGATTACATACTCTCTGGTGAACTGAACTTTGTGCATTGTTATACGATTGATCTAAAGCGCTTACACAACTACCCATGCCATGTATTCGTAATGTGAACATACATGTAGAATGTGTTTATAATTAGACGTAATTATAACTATATTGCAACACGTATCTGTTCCAGTATCGGACGAAAATTCAAACTATTCTAAATAGTGTCTGTATTCATGACACATTTCATAAACGAACCGTGAGGAATTGATATACGAAACCCCCTTGCATACCCATTTCTATGATACTTCTGTAAACAGTCATAACACTTGGATTTCGGGACGAAATTCTCTTAAGTGGGGGATACTGTGACAATCGTCACTTTTTCCGACTCAGGCTAGTCTAGTATGACGATAGATCTTACCGTGTTTACAGAAAACTTTTTATTAAAAGTTCTTTATAATTTACTTATGTGTGATATTTACTTTGACAAGTGTGTATATCCTATATGTGTTGTTACCGTGTTATTTTATGTGCTCAATAGTTAGTTCCCACTAGACGATCTCCTAGATAACTTATCAAGTATTCCGTATTGGATTCATTAGTATAAATTGGTGTATGAACTTGTTGTTACATTTATAATTCAAACTACCTTTGTTAAACTTAGAATATTCATCTAACTAGTTCGAGCCTTTCGTTTAGACTTCGTACTTCATTTTGAAACAAACTGTTCTCGTGTACCTTTGTAAACCACATTTGTATAATTGTGTATCCTAATAATCGGCCATAAGGCCATGTCTCAAGTCTCGAGTTGACCGGTCCTTAGGTCAACAAAATCACTCCTTACACTACTTGATTTATCTCTAATCCTATTACCTAAAATAAATACAAACCCTAATCATCTTTTTTCCTAAACCCGCCACCCAAAATCACCCCTTGCAGTCGGCCCTTTGCACCTCCATCCTCACCATGGAGTCCTCCTCTTCAGCCATTGAAATCGTCCATCTTGAAGCATTAATCAAACAAGGTATCATGTTGATTAATCTTGTGATTTTAGGCTAGCCGAAACCCTAATTTTAGTCCTCATTTCGGCTGATTTTTCCTTATTGCAGTCATCGATCAAGACAATTGAAGTCCTTGATCATCTTGTTCATATTCTAGTCTAGATCATCAATATAGAAGGTTTTTCAATTCAGTTTGTTAATCGTATACTCAAATCGTTTCTTTTGGCCGATTATATACATGAACGTGTAATAACATTTCTTGTAAATTCTTAAGCAAATCGGCCAGATTGTAATTGGTGTTTTTATATGTTTTTGCCCAATCTGATTGTGACCAATTTGTGGTTCTTGGCAGCTCGTACTCTTCACCTGATCTAGCCCTCATCGATTTCAAATATCACGGGTATATCATGTATGTGTTACACTCCTTAACCGATCCTTAATTTCATTTTCTAGTTTCTTTTTTGGTACATTGCTAATCATTTAAACCGTTGTGTTGATGTTATAATAGGTCACGTATTGGGATGAATCCAGTTCAGATTGTTGAGCTTTCATTGATCGAGTCATAATCTCTAAGCGAACTATAACAAATCGGGTTCGTTAATTCCATCATGTAAGTACATATATACATTAGCCGATTCATGGTTGTTTATGTATGCGTGATTACAAATTGATTTATGTTTGTTTGGCTTTGGTCACCATGACTGATTTTGGGCAGCTCCTAGTGTCGTCGTATTGTGTGGTTGCTCGTAACGGTGTTCTTCAAGTTTGGAAATCAAACCGTTGAAATTCTTGGTATACAACCCTAACTTTGCTACTCTACCTTATTCGTTGTTATGAAATCTTTTGGCGAATCTTTGTGAACTGCTTTGGACTTGTTTATAACTCGTGCTAATTTTATTGATCGTTACCTAAATCGTGTCTTTACGTTTTGTTGGGGTTAAACTATTGGTTAAGTAGTTTAATTTCATTAATACTGCTCATTACTACTGCTCAAAGTACTGCCAAGTGTATACTGCATGTATACCAGTTACTACGACAAGTAACCGGTTAATGCTTCTAAAGAGTGATGGTTAATACTACAGAAGACAGTTACTATTGCCCGCTTCTCATTGCAGTTGTAAAGTCGTTTCCTAGATTAGCTAGGTTAGCCTCATGGTTATATATACATAGATCCTTGTATTAAGAAAAACACATATATTGATCATTCCTTAAAGGTTAATATATTGAGGCTTAAAAAATTTTCAATAAACAATATTCATTTGATCAATAAACTTGTAATATCAAAGTGTTTATCCGCTGCTAAACTTCTTTGATAGATCAAGATCTCTATTCAACGTGTGTTGGGTTTACATAATTCATATCGATCCTGAAAAGTGGTATCAGAGAACAGGAGGTGGTCAAGATCTACTGATCTACAAGTTTTTGAAACCTCAACAAGAAGAAAATTACTATCAATAATGACTTATGTGGTGGTGAACAAAGTTCTTGTACTTAATAGCAACGATTTTGATACCTGGAAGTTGAGAATCAAATAACACATACTGGTCTCTGATTATGCATATGAGATGTTATTGTGAATGGGAACAAAGAATCTCTTGCTCTGTCAGTTGATGGAACACCTGGAGTTGTTCATCGTCCTACCACTGATCAAGAAAGAAGAGAAAAGCAGGCTGAAATCAAGGCTCTTAGTATCCTTCTAATTGCTATTCCTAATGAATATCAAGCACAATTTGAAGGATATAATGATGCATAGTCTCTGTGGGAAGCTCTTGAAAAGAGATTCAGTGGAACAAAGAACACCAAGAAGAACAAGAAGGCTCTTTTCAGTCAGGAGTATGAAAACTTCAAAGCCTTAAAGGAAGAAAGAATGAATAAGACCTTTAACAGATACAAGAAGCTTACAGGAGAGTTGAGCAGTGTTGGAGTAAGAATAGACAAAGATGATATGAACAGGAAGTTTCTCAGATCTCTAGGAGATGAATGGATTATCTACACAGTATCTTAAAAATAGGGTGATGTTCTAGAAGAGATGGAACTGGATGATCTGTACAATGACTTGAGGGTGTTTGAAGCTGAAGTTGAAGCCAAAAAGTCTGTCAGCAGTAATAGGAGTATTAATACTTTTAATACTGCACTAATTACACCAAGTGGAACATCTCAGAATGACAACACTATAGGTGTTTCCTTTGAAGATTTTTTGTCACAAAGTGCATGCTGAGGCCTAACCAATGAAGACTTAAGAAACGTTCATCAAGATGATCTTGAAGAGATGGACCTCAAGTAGAAACTTGCTTTGTTATCATTAAGGCCAAGAAGATTTGTGAACAGAACAGGGAGAAGATTTACTCCTAGAAGCAATGATAGAGTTGGATTTGACAAGAGCAAAGTCAAGTGCTTTGTGTTAGTGCAGATATAAGATGACTGATTGTTCTATTGCTTTGTATTTAGTATTTGTATTTACTTAGTTTATTTTGTACATGTTCGTGGACTTAGAGTTAGATGTTTTGCTCACGAACTTGGATGTTCGTGAGGCTCATTGAAGCCCTATCTGGCCGAACATGTCTCTCTATATAAAGAGACATTTAGGTTAGTTTAGGGTTGTTGGTTTTCAGGGAATTCAGAAAGAATACTTTGTTTATTGTAACTGCATTTATCAATCAATAAAGTATTTGGAATTCGGTAATTGTGTTTCTTATTTGTTCTTGCATTCGATTACAACAATTGATTACGAGTTTCCGCCTTGTGATCAATTCGTTTAATCCTATTGATCTGACCACTGGGACCTACAATTGGTATAAGAGAAAACACATCGTTTGCTCTCTATCGAGAATTGGTTCAGAATTAAATCTCAGTTTAATCGATTTGCAATTTACGGTTCTTCAATTTATGGCGGCTTTTTGTTAAAATTAGGGTTTTTTTAATTTTTGACGGCTGAGTTTTTGGAAAAATTAGGGTTTGGCGGCTGTGATTGAGATAAGTTTAGGGTTCCTTCAAGTTCAGGGAGAATTTCGGGATCCTAATTCGTGGAGTATTCGTGACGAAGATTGTTTCAAGTTCGTGGTGACTTTGAAGATTTAGCTAAGTATCATCTTCGTGGACCATCTTCGTGGATCATCTTCGTGGATTATCTTCGTGGACCATCTTCATGAATCATCTTCGTGGATTATCTTCGTGGACTATCTTTGTAGACTATCTTCGTGGATCATCTTCGTGGATCCTATTTGTGGATTATCTTCGTTGCTGATTTTAGCTTATTGGATTAACAAAGATCAAACGTAGTCATGTTCGTTGACCAAATACTACAAGTTCGTTGACCTTAATTCTGTTCAAGTTCGTTGACCAATTTTGTTGACCAAGTTCGTGGGTCATGTTCGTGGTTCAAGTTTAGGCTACTTTAGTTTTATTCAAGTCACATCAAGTTCGTCACTCAAGTTCCCTGTTTCTCAAATAGATTCAAAACAATCATCTAACACTCCTCCCAAGTTACTCAATTCTTCACAGTATTACAGTTCGGTCAATAAAGTTGAATCCTTTTGTCGATACAATGACGTACAAATGTGATTGTGCATTGAAACGGAATATTGTCATCCAACTGTGAGATCAGATGGTAGAGTGACAAAACAACCTGTTGCAACTATGACACCTGATCTTAGAAAAGTATATGACTCAGAAAACAAAGCTTGGGCAAGTCTAAAGATGGCTTTACCAATTGAAATGATACATATTTGCAAAAATTATAACTCATCACATGCACTCTGGAAGGCTATCGAAAGGACGTACGCTGGAACTTCTAAACAAAAGAAAAATAAAGGAAACATCCGTAAACGACAATTTTCTATGTTCAAAGCTACATCTAACGAAACCTTAGAGGATACCATCAATAGATTCTATTATCTACTGGCAGAACTCGACATTCATGGTGTAGTTGTTGATAATGAGAAAATAGAGAGATTCTTGAAAGCTTTACCCAAGCGTTGGGAGGTATATGTGAATTTAGTAAAGGATGAACTTGACAAGGAAGAGGTTCAATCTCCGAATCCGTTAACTATGGAACAGATCATTGAAAGATTCAGAGGATATGAGTTAACAGATTCAACTATACACGCAATGACAGATCCAACACCTTATGGGCAAATTCTGGAATCCAGTTCTTCAGGAAACGTAACTGCCTTTCTTTCTTATAAAGAACATACAACACCTGAAACCTCCTCTTTTCCCATTACTAGAACGAATATGGCAGCACCAAAGTCCAATGCTACTCATCAGAAAATGCCGATGAGCGTCAAATCAGTTGAAGAAAGTTTAGAAATTCTATCCTGTTTTCTGGCTGCATACGGTAATCAGGTTCAGGGTAAAATCACCGATCCAGGTTTATGGGATGAAGATTTTTCTCAAGTCGATCAAGATGACTTAGAAGAAATGGACTTACAATGACAAACTGTTATGCTTACCAACAGAATCAAAAGGTTTATGGCAAGGACAGGACGCAGTCCTAGAACTGGTAAAGCAGGTTTTCATAAGTCTAAAGTACGCTGCTACAACTGTCAAGGACATGGGCACTTCGCCAGAGAATGCCAACAGCCCAAGGTTGAATATGCTTCTAATCAAGACAGAACTAGAACGACTACTCAACAACCACAGCGAAGTCTTGCTTCACAAGCCATGATAGTTCAACATGATGATCACACCTATGATTGGAAAATCTGCACTGATGAAAAGGATCAAGCACTTATGGCCTCTATTGAAGGGGCAGTGAAGCCAGTAGTAGTGCAAGTGAATTCAATACCGCAAGTGAGTTTAGTCCTGAAAGTGAGATTAGCTCTAGTGAATAAGATGTTCAAGATTTTGAAGATACTAATAACGAATCAAAGGCTTTTAACTGTACGGTGGATCTAACCAAAGAAAATTTCATTGCAAAGATGGTAGACCTCAAAACCGAGAAGACAAAGGTACTTCATGATCTTCAATCAGTAAAAGAATTATGCAAATCTTTTACTATCTTAACTGTTCAAAACTAGAATTTGACTAAGTCATTATTCACCTTAGAAACTCAGAATAAAAACCTCGAGCTTAATTTGACAACCCAAATTAACTTAAAAAATTATTTTCGAAAGAAACTTCATCAAAATGAAAAGGACAAAATGGAACTTCTGGTCAAATTTTGGCCTTCTAACTCATAAAATCTACATGTTGTATGAAAGTCTTGAAAAACATAAAAGGCGTTATGCTGGGATGTCACACCCCGCTAAAGCGGAAACACAAGGTGCGAAGAGCAACAATATCATTACACGAGTCCTAATAAAACAAACGGTTTCAAGTCATTAGGATTGAAAATAAAAGTTCACAAGTTTGAAAATAACCAAGCATTTAACGTATCGACATAACAAAATACATGATTAAGTGTTTAACAAAATTCTCAAAATGATAAAATAGGTCCTTTCCCAATTCTTGATTCACGTGACATGCCTGAACCATCCATAGTATGCACTTCGTGTCCTTACATTTGGTTTCCTGAAAACATGAGAAAAAGTGTCAAACTACAAAAGTAGCGAGTGACTTACAGTTTTCTAGTCCTCGACTAAAAATGGTTTGCGTCAAGTATAACAATACTTAAAAAGTTGCGATAAGTAGAACAATACTAAAATAGTTTGTAACAAGTATAACCATACTTAAAAGATAGTTGCGAAAAGTAAACTATTGATTGAAATCATATATAACGACTACTTGGCATAATATAACTTAAGTGTTCACACTAAACCGATTAATCAACCGCGAAGCCCCTTACCCCGCACTACTTACGAGGAGTCGTGTTCGATCAAGTAATATGTACTTAAGCTGCCGCCTAAGTAAGGAACGATTATTTCCTAAGTATCGATACCCATAATTACTAGAAGGCTTAACAAAGCTAATAGTGTGTGTTGCAAAATGGGCGTTAATTTTATTTTAAAACTAGTAGTAGTCACTTAAGAAGCATGTTATATATCCCTCAAGAGTCACGTTAGTTGTACGATCAATCAAAGTCCATACAAGTGCCGAGTGTGGCAATAAAATATGTTTCATACGAGTGCCGAGTGTGACAATAAAATATGTTTCATACGAGTGCCGAGTGTGGAAATAAAATAAGTTCATAAGAGTGCCGAGTGTGGCAATAAAATAAGTTCATACGAGTGCCGAGTGTGGCAATAAAATGTGTTTGCATACGAGTGTCGAGTGTGGCAATAAGATATGTTTCATACGAGTGTCGAGTGTGGCAATAAAATAAGTTTCATATGAGTGCCGAGTGTGGCAATAAAATATGTTTGGTTCTCATGTTTCCCCCAAAACAATTATTTAAAAACAGTAAATAAAAGTGGGGTTGTAACTCACGGTTTGCTAGAGATGATACGAGTGCGGAAAGTGGTCGAAACGGGTCGGAATCATGGAAATCCTATAGTAATACCAAGATTGAATGAGTACGATTGTTTATAAGTTTATAATGTCGTTAGTCATCGAAAATGCTTTTTATATAAGTGTTGTGTTTAAGTCTAACGAAAATCGGGCAGCGCTTCCGCGCCAAAATCTTTAAATCCAATTTTCAACACTTTCCCGCTTTACAATTTTCATGGCACTAGTTATACTAATTCATCAAAATAAATAGTTTGTTTATATGTCAAATGAGTCACTTTATACTCAAGTTTTAGCTTATCACAGATTCTTTTGTACGGTTTTAAGTAATAAGCTCAAGATCACGTCTTATACCGAAAATGAAAATTTTTCTGCAATCTGATCTAGGAATGCGCCGCGTTCATGAGGAATGCGCCGCGTTCGCCGCGTTCATGAGGAATGCGCCGCGTTCATGAGGAATGGCCCAAAAATCTTTTTTATGCTAAAAATGGTATTTTGGTGGTGGATTTCGACATACAATGATAGATACATCCAAATACCTGAAGTTTTACAGATTATATTGAGTTTTTAACCACAAATTCATAGATCTAAACATCCATTTTATAAAAACCCATTTTTTAATATACATGGTCATAAATTTTCATAAAAACTTGTTTTTACTTGTTAGATCATACATGCAAAGAGTTTATTTGGTAAAAACAGAAGACTAAAAAGAGTTATACCGAATGGATGGTGATTTGAAGAAGGTTGAAATGTTCTCTTGGTGATTGTTTACCCCAATTGCTAGAAATCGACTTTTCCTTGACCCAAAAGGAGATTACTTGCTTCCCTCTTGATTATGAACGATTTTGGTGTGATTATTATGGTGATTTTACTGTGTTTTTGATGAGCTTAAGTTCTATAAATGAAGAGGGAGGAGGGTGTTCTTGAGAGAGAGAGAGAGAGAGAGAGAGAGAGAGAGAGAGAGAGAGAGAGAGAGAGAGTAAGGGGAGTGTTTGTGTGTGTTTGTGTTTTGTGTTTTTGATCTAAGTGTTGTGGGGGTGTTTAAATGAGTTCACTGGACGTGAAAGAGGCTTTTGGAAATGATTTTTAGGGGAGCCAAAGAGTTGGGCTCGGGTTTGAGTCCGTTTAGATAAGGTTTAAAGTTTATAAAAATTATGCTGGTCTGCACCGAGAATGCGGCGCATAAGGCCTTTATGCGGCGCATTTGGGGCAGTTTTAGCAACTCTTCGTTTTTCGTTTGTTCCATCATTAAGTATTTTCGTTAGTTGAAAGTTTACGATTAGTTTAGATAGGAACTTAGGCAAGTTCACTAAGTGTTATCTTGGTATTAGGATTCATTTTATGATTCCGATTTTGATTCCGGCTCACACCCGTTTACGATACCAGTATAGTTAAGATCAATTCATAGATAACTCAAAGATAGAGAATGCGGTTTTCACCTGAAATTTAGACGGTTGTCACATTCTCCCCGGGTTGAAAAGAATTTCGTCCCGAAATTTAGTTCGCCTCATCGGGAGGGAGAGTCTTTAACCAGATGTGGATACTTCTGACGGATCTGATCTTCACGCTCCCACGTGAATTCGTGACCTCGTCGAAATTCCACCGAACCTTGACGATAGGGATACGACTCTGCTTGAGTTGTTTGACCTCTCGATCTACAACCTTAAGAGGTTCTTCGATGAAGTTGAGCTTGTTGTCGATCTGGACCTCGTCCAGTGGAATGTCAATGGTTTCATCCAATAAGCACTTTTTCAAGTGCGAGACACGAAAGACGTTGTGAATGTTGGAAAGAGCCTGCAGAAGTTGGAGTCGATATGCTACCGGTCCGATTCGCTCTATCACCTCGAATGGACCGGTGTACCTCGGGCTCAGCTTGTCGCGCTTCCCGAAGCGAATTACCCCCTTCCATGGCGATATCTTGAGAAGCACTCTATCGCCAACTTGGAACTCAAGGGGTTTCCTTCGGTTGTTGGCATAGCTCTTCTGCCAGGTACGGGATGTCTTCAGCCTTTCCCGAATGGTAATAATTTTGTCAATGGTTTCCTGGACGATATCTAGCCTTGTGAGTTGTCGATCGTCGGCTTCTAACCAACAAAGCGGTGACTGACACTAGCATCCGTATAAGTCCTCGAATGGTGCACACTTGATGCTAGCGTGGTAGCTGTTGTTATAGGAAAACTCGACCAAGGGCAAGTGAGCGTCCGAACTTCCTCCGAAGTCAACTACACACGCTCTCAGCATATCTTCAAGCGTTTGAATCGTCCTTTCACTTTGACCATCGGTCTGAGGGTGGTAAGAGGTGCTAAGGTCTAGTCGCGTCCTGAGCGATTTCTGAAGCGCGTTCCAAAGTCGGGACGTGAATCGACTATCCCTGTCGGAGATAATGGAGAGAGGCGTTCCATGAAGAGAAACGATCTCGTTGATGTATACCTGAGCGAACGTTTCCATTGAGTAGTTCTCTCGTACTTATAGGAAGTGTGCAGATTTCGTCAATCAATCCACAATGACCCAAATCATATCGTTACCCCTTGCCGTCCGGAGCAGTTTGGTGATGAAGTCCATGGATATCTGTTCCCACTTCCACATGGGAATCTCCGGCTGTTGCAATAGACTTGAAGGTTTCTGATATTCCGCCTTAACCTTCGAGCAAGTAAGACACTTAGCTACGTATAAGGCGATATCCTTCTTCATGTCTGGCCACCAATAATATTCCCGGGGGTCTTTGAACAATTTTTCGGGTCCTAGGTGGATGGAATATCTGGAACGGTGGCCCTTGACTAGTATAAGTTTCCGAAGGTTTTCGGATCCTGGAATCCATGCTCGGTTCTCGAAGTAGTGGATTCCGTCCGGATTAAGCTTAAATTTCCTCACGGGGTTCTGTAGTGTCTCGTCCTTAAGGTTCTCGGGTTTCAATGTTTCGCTCTGAGCTCTAGCGATTCGAGTTTGAGCTTCTGAAATGATTCATCCTGTTCTTTGCCCCAAAGGGAAACTGTATATTTCGGAGTGAGTTCGGTCAATGGCTTTGCGATCCTTGAGAAATTCTCAATGAACCTTCGTTAGTAGCCAGCCAATCCTAGGGATTGTCGGATTTCCGTAGGAGTAGTTGGGGCTTGCTATTTCTCAATCGATTTGATTTTGGATGGGTCTACGTGAATTCCCTCCTAATTGATCACATGACTAAGGGAATGTACTTCCCGGAGTCAGAATTCACATCTCGAGAGTTTGATGTACAACTTCTGATCCCTAAGGAGTTCTAGAATGAGTTTCAAGTGTTTCGTGTGGTCTTGATTATTCCGTGAATAGATGAGGATGTCGTTTATGAATGTGATTACGAACTTGTCCAGATATGGTCTACACACACGGTTCATCTAATCCATGAACACTGATGGTGCGTTGGTCAGACTGCATGGCATAAGAGATATTTTTAATGCCCGTAGCAAGTTCGGAAAGAGGTTTTAGAGATATCGGGTTCACTGACTCGAACCTTATGATACCCTGGACAGAGATCGATCCTTGAGAAGTAAGTTTCACCTTGCAACTGATCGAATAGGTCGTCAATTCGAGGGAGAGGGTATCGGTTCTTGACGGTCAGTTTATTGAATTCACGCGAATTGATGCACATCGTGAGAGATGCGTCTTTCTTTTTATCGGAGAGGATTGGGGCTCCCCAGGATGACGTACTAGAACGAATTTGTCGAAACAGACAATTTCCGCTCCGGATCGGGCTAACCAGCCCATTCCGGCGTTGATCTCGAGACTTTTCAGTCCTAAGGGGATGATATCGATGGGGAAGGTCTAATTGACTAGGTACGCTGAACATCCTAGAATTACGTCCTTAGCTTCGATTTCTCGACCAGTAGCGTATTCTTTAGTGAAGCTATCCTTAAGGACTTTAAATCCTAGATTAATAAGGGTTCTAAAACCTAAGGATACAAAGCTTCTCTCTGCTCCTTAATTGAATAATATAGATGCGTAATGGCTATTCACCGGAAGTGTAGCATTGGGATCCTACCTTGCTTCTTCAGCAGCGATTACGGGGTTACTAAAAGTCTTTGTTGTATGCACTATGGGGCAAGACTTCTGGAAGTGTTCGTCGCTTTCGCATTCGTAGCAGACCGACTTCTTACCTCGATTACAAATTCCTCCTGGGCTGTACTTGGGGTAGTGTCCCACTTGTTTACATATCCTACACACCGGGAAATTTCCAATATGGTGGAAGTTGCATTTGTCGCACTTGGGGTGCGACCCAACGTAAGCGCGGCGTCCTGTCGTGGGTTTCTTGTTACTGTTGTTCCTCATTGGTTGATGATCAGCCTTCCGTTTCTTACCCTCCTTTTGCTCGACGGGTGCTGGAGGGAGAAGGAGGTTGTTGTTCCCGGAGTTCTCGCCTTCTTCTTGTTTGACTGTTAGTGGAAAGAGAAGGGGGTTAATGTTTCCGAGGTTTTCGCCTTCCTCCTGTTTGACCGGTACTGGAAAGAGGTGGAGGTTATGGTCGTCGTTGTCCTCCTGGTGGTTATCGTTGGGGTTATCACCCCTGGAAATTCCGTCGTTGACCCCAGCGATGATCTGGGCGATCATGTTTGGGAGTGCTGCTTTGAGCTGCACAGTAATCTGCTCGGCTAATAGGTCAGTGTGGCTTCTCTTGGGAGGCATGATTCTACAATAGAAAGAAGGAACTAGTTTAGAACGCATGAATAGGAATTAGCGATAAGATTATTGGATAACAACAATGATAACGCTAGAGTAATCTGGAAGGATAGATGACATACGTACGATAACAATTAAGGAATAATAATATAGTTCAACGATATAGACAAGTACATAAATAAAAGTAGGTATTCATTCAAATAGTAAGATATTCGGTTACAAGGTTCATAATTCGAAAGGTTCGAATACTAGTACAATACAACATAAAATAAAATATGAACTAGCTTCAAGTCGTGTACATATGGAAAATTACGACTTAAGCTTACGATACAGTACATAAAGTGAAATGCCTAACGACGCCTATCAATGAACATCTACACCAAGATAACCGCAACGAGGGTCCCCATAATCAAGCAAGCGCTGACGAGACGTTGCACCGTCCTCGACGTGGCTTGAGCCGACGTGATGACTCGGATTGACTGTTCAGACAGTTGGTGTGCAGCATCAGAGACTTCACACAGAAGAAGACCCTGTTGTTGGGCCTCTTCGATGAGTCCCCGAAGTTCTCGATGAAGCTGAAGGAACGCTGCTGGTGGGGGCGACCGTAGCGAAGGCGGCATCATCGGCCTAGATGGTCTGGCGCCGTCGCTGCTCCTGAAACTAACGTTCCCAATGGTAACCATCCATCGTTGGCGTACCCGAAGCTCCAACGTACGGGTCTACGAACGGCATTGGTGGAGGAGCGGGTATGTATGAGTCGGGAGTCTGTCCCATCATCCTATCAGGCAGACGACCAGGAAGGACGAGCTTCTTACGTGCTATCATCCGGACTCGGGGTCCACGCTGCTGAGGTGGTGCTGCAACGGGCACCGGTGGTGCAGCTGGTAGCACGGTCCTCAGGCTGGAGGTACCGTGGCTGCTCGAGAAATCCATCGAGCTCTCCTTGGTCGGGTCAGTGGTCTCGTGGTGTTGAGCCTCTGGTGCGGAGAAGTCTTCCGAGACTTCAGGCGTGTTGAAAGCTCGCGAATGTGAGTGCGACTGTGACCGGGAGTGAGACTGAGATCGTGAGTGCGACGATTGAGACATGTCGGATCTGCGAATAACGAGTTACGTGAGCACACGGGGGGGGGGGGGGGGGGGGGAATAAGGAAAATGTAGACGACAGTGCATGTATGGGTCAGTCACGTGAGAATCGGGAATGGATGAGACCGGGAATTTTTCGACTCGAAAACCGTTTAACGATAGCAATTACTTTCCGTTCTGGCATAATTTAATTTGAACTAGGCGTAGTTGATCAAGTTACGCGTAGTTACAGACAAATCATGCAATTACGAAATTAATCTACTAAAGTTTGAAAACTCGTGAAATGATTTTTCCGAAAAAACCTTGGTTATAGTTTGGTTTCGAAAATTTTGAAAACAAATTTTAAAACCATTTTCCCTATAACATGTGCTCTGATACCAAGTCTGTCACACCCCGCTAAAGCGGAAACACGAGGTGCGAAGAGCAACGATATCATTACACGAGTAATAATAGAACAAACGGTTTCAAGTCATTAGGATTGAAAATAAAAGTTCACAAGTTTGAAAATAACCAAGCATTTAACGTATCGACATAACAAAATACATGATTAAGTGTTGAACGAAATTCCCAAAATGATAAAATAGGTCTTTTCCCAATTCTTGATTCACGTGACATGCCTGACCCATCCATAGTATGCACTTCGTGTCCTTACATTTGGTTTCCTGAAAACATGAGAAAAAGTGTCAAACTACAAAAGTAGCGAGTGAGTTACAGTTTTTCTAGTCCTCGACTAAAAATGGTTTGAGTCAAGTATAACAATACTTAAATAGTTGCGATAAGTAGAAGAATACTAAATAAAGTTTGTAAAAAGTATAACCATACCTAAAAGATAGTTGCGAAAAGTAAACTATTGACTGAAATCATGTATAACGACTACTTGGCATAATATAACTTAAGTGTTCACACTAAACCGATTAATCAACCGCGAAGCCCCTTACCCCACACTACTTACGAGGAGTCGTGTTCGATCAAGTAATATGTACTTAAGTTGCCGCCTAAGTAAGGAACGGTTATTTCCTAAGTATCCATACCCGTAATTACTAGACGGCTTTACAAAGCTAATAGTGTGTGTTGCAAAATGGGCGTTAATGTTATTTTAAAACTAGTAGTAGTCACTTAAGAAGCATGTTATATATCCCTCAAGAGTCACGTTAGTTATACGATCAATCAAAGTTCATACGAGTGCCGAGTGTGGCAATAAAATATGTTTCATACGAGTGTCGAGTGTGGAAATAAAATATGCTTCATACGAGTGCTGAGTGTGGCAATAAAATAAGTTCATACGAGTGCTGAGTGTGGCAATAAAATAAGTTCATAGGAGTGCCGAGTGTGGCAATAAAATATGTTTGCATACGAGTGCCGAGTGTGGCAATAATATATGTTTCATACGAGTGCCGAGTGTGGCAATAAAATAAGTTCCATACGAGTGTCGAGTGTGGCAATAAAATATGTTTGGTTCTCACGTTTCCCCCAAAAGAATTATTTAAAAACAGTAAATAAAAGTGGGTTTGTAACTCACGGTTTGCTAGAGATGATACGAGTGCGAAAAGTGGTCGAAACGGGTCGGAATCAAATCCTATAGTAATACCAAGATTGAATGAGTACGATTGTTTATAAGTTTATAATGTCGTTAGTCAACGAAAATGCTTTTTATATAAGTGTTGTGTTTAAGTCTAACGAAAATCGGGCAGCGCTTCCACGCCAAAATCTTTAAATCTAATTTTCAACACTTTCCCGCTTTACAATTTTGATGGCACTAATTATACTAATTCATCAAAATTAATAGTTTGTTTATATGTCAAATGAGTCACTTTATACTCAAGTTTTAGCTTATCACATATTCTTTTGTACGGTTTTAAGTAATAAGCTCAAGATCACGTCTTATACCGAAAATGAAAATTTTTCTGCAATCTGGTCTAGGGACTCGCCGCATTCGTGCGCCGCATTCGTGCGCCGCATTCGTGCGCCGCATTCGTGCGCCGCATTCGTGGTATTTTGGTGGTGGATTTCGACATGCAATGATAGATACATCCAAATACTTGATGTTTTACAGTTTATATTGAGTTCTTAACCACAAATTCATAGATCTAAACATCCATTTTATAAAAACTCATTTTTGTATATAAATAGTCATAAATTTTCATAAAAACTTGTTTTTAGTTGTTAGATCATACATGCAAAGAGTTTATTTTGTAAAAACAGAGAATTAAAAAGAGTTATACTGAATGGATGGTGATTTGAAGAAGGTTGAAATGTTCTCTTGGTGATTTTTGACCCAAATTGCTAGAAATCGAATTTTCCTTGACCCAAATGGAGATTACTTGCTTCCCTCTTGATTATGAACGATTTCGGTGTGATTATTTTGGTGATTTTACTATGTTTTTGATGAGCTTAAGTTCTGTAAAATGAAGAGGGAGGAGGGTGTTCTTGAGAGAGTATTTGTAGAGAGAGAGAGAGAGAGAGTAAGTAAGGAGAGTGTTTGTGTGTGTTTGTGTTTTGTGTTTGTGAACTAAGTGTTGTGGGGGTGTTTAAATGAGTTCACTGGACTTGAAAGAGGCTTTTGGACATGTTTAACCCGGAGCCAAAGAGTTGCGCTCGGGTTTGATTCCGTTTAGATAAGTTTTAAAGTTTATAAAAATTTTGCTGGTCTGCACCCAGAATGCGGCGCATAAGGCCTTATGCGGCGCATTTGGGGCAGTTTCAGCAACTTTTCGTTTTTCGTTTGTTCCATCGTTAAGTATTTTTGTTAGTTGAAATTTTACGATTAGTTTAGATAGGAACTTAGGCAAGTTCCAATTCTGATTCCGAATCACACCCGTTTATGACACCAGTATAGTTAAGATCAATTCATAGATAACTCAAAGATAGAGAATGCGGTTTTCACCTGAAATTTAGACGGTTGTCACATGAGAAAGTCCAAGAAGTAAACAATTGTGAAGTCAAATTATCTGAACAGGAAAGGAAAATCGAACAGTTTCGCACTTCATCCACTACTTTAAACTCAATCCTAAGTCGTCAGAGAACAAGTGGTAACACTTCTAGTGTAGGCTACAACGAGACCCCGCCACCGTTCAATAATAACTTTAGTTTCTTTAAGTTTGAACTTTCACTTCACAACGAAGAATAGGAAACATCCACCTCTCAATCCAATCAAACTGAGAAATCACATAATCCAAAGTCTGAAAAACCTACAACTCAAGATTCAATACCAAACGAGTTGCACAAAACATTTGACTCAAGCAAAGATATTGAATCTAATAATTCAATAAACCCTAAACCAAATCACCAAAATAAATCATCTGACACTGAACCAAATCAACCAAATAACATGGAAAACTTAAACTGCTTCAAATGTCGTGTACGTGGACACGTAGCCTCAATTTGCACAAACAAGCGAAAGGATTCTAAAGAACAAAAAGCTACGACCACTTCCCCACAGTAAGTTAAAACTGTCCCAACAAAACCCGTTCACATTCTGAATAACCCAAACAATAACAGTGCTGAGTCTAATACAAGATCTTATGGGTACAACAGACCGGGATGGGAAATTCCAATACCTTTCAAAGGCCACATCAACGTCCACAACAACTCTTTGTTCCATCTTTTCGCCAACATCACTATGAACAACGTTTACATAGTCCCCCATGACACTTTTATAGTCCCCCACGATGAGTCATAGAGTTCCATATAACTCTAACAGTCATCACTTTAATCGCAACTCGTCTCCAAACTTTCACAAAAATGAAGGCCTTTTCAAAAGGATCACATACGTGACCGAGAAAGGTAAATCCAGGTTTTTCATGGCGTGGGTTCCCCATGATAACTAATCAATTTTGTTTAATGTTCACGAACTGGGTCACCGGTTAGTCAACAGTTGGTACGTTGACAGTGGTTGTTCTAGGCACATGACGGGAGAACGAAGTTTGCTCAGAAACTTCGAATCAGGAAAGAAAGGGAGATTTAATTTTGCTGGAGATAAAGGTGGAGAAATAACTAGAATTGGATCAGTTACAAATGGTAAAATAACACTGAAGGATGACTTTTATGTCAAACCATTAGAGCACAATCTGTTGAGTGTGTCTCAAATCTGCGACAACGACAATCATGTTTCCTTTACCAAGAGGGAAGTATTGATTCTCAAATCAGGAAATGAAATTCCGGAGGACCTAATACTGATGCACGCACCACGAACGAAGAACACTTACATTTTGGATATGAACAACACTGACAGCACCACGGAATCATCATGTTTATTGTCAAGGTCTACAAGTGAGGAAGCAATGATTTGGCACAGGAAGATGGCTCACTTACATTTTCGAAAGATGACCGAGTTAACCAAGAAAGGGTTGGTCAACGGGGTTCCTTTGAAACGCTTAGAGTATGAGGATAAATGAGTCCCATGCAAACTCAGAAAACAACACAAGAAACCTCACAAACCTAAGGCCCTTAACACAATTGAGACACCATTTGAGTTGATGCACACTGATCTATTCGGCCCCTTTTAACAGCGAAGTTTTGGCGGAAAATATTACTGTTTAGTAGTCACCGATGACTACAGTCGTTATTATTGGGTCTACTTTTTGGCTACTAAGAGCGAAACAGCTAGTACACTAATTAACTTCTTCGACATGATCAAGAATGTTTACAAAGCCAAGGTCAAACGCCTAAGAATTGATAACGGAACAGAATTCAAAAACTCTACCATGACTTTCTACTGTTTAGCAAATGGGATTGTTCAACAACACAACGCACCTTATAAACCTCAACAAAAAGGAGTTGCCGAGAGGAAGAACAGAACACTAATCGAGGCCGCACGTACAATGCTAGCTGACTCGCACCTCCCAATCATGTTCTGGGGGGAGGCTGTTAACACAGCCCGCTATGTCTGAAATCGAGTGTTAACTGTTAAACGGTTTGATAAAACTAGTTATGAATTACTTAATAGTCTTAAACCGAATCTTGCTGGTTTGGAACCTTTCGGGGCTCCATGTACCGTTTTGAAAACAAATTACACCACTAAATTTGAACCTAAAGCAGTTCAGGGATACTTCTTGGATATGTTGAAGGTTGTGCAAACAAACGTGTTTACCTAAAACTTGCACGAACCGTGGAAGTCGTTTTCAACTTGGAAATAACTAGTTATAACTTTGAAAAACAAAACGGTCTAACAATTTTCTTCGACTATGATTCATTGTTTGATTCATTTAACCTTTCCTCTAGTGCAACGAATACAGGAACAACAGAAGACTCGAGCTTCACTTCTGATGACGAGGACAACATCTTTCCTCGCTCACCTGATATTCAACAAATTGTTGATGAAGCTGTTGAATCCGAAGCTCCAGTCGAAGATCAAACTGATGATCAAGTTAATAAACAAGAAGATATGCAAGATACACAAGCTGAACACCAGGAATTCCACCCCACTCATGACAATTCTGATCATGAAGACTATATCAATGATCCCCCAGAATCATGGATCCACATGATTCATCTCCTCGGGAATATCATTGGAGATCCGAACGCAAGTGTCCAAACTAGATTGCAGCTAAAAGTTCTTCAAGGGATGGATGTGACCGCTACAAATTCAGAGGATTATAACAACTATCGTTTCTTCTTCTTTGTTTCCCAAGAAGTTCCTGCTAATATCTATATGGCTCTAAAAGACGCAAATTGGGTGAAAGTTATGCAAGAGGAATTAGCACAGTTTGAGAAGCTTTGTGTCTGGACACTCGTGGAACTACCTAAAGGATCGTACGCTATAGGCACCAAATGGGTCTTTCGGTGCAAACAGATGATCATGGAATTATCACTCGGAACAAAGCACGACTGATAGTACAAGGTTTTTATCAAGAGGAAGGATTGGATTTTCAGGACATTTTTGCCCCAGTCGCTCGACTTTAGGCAGTTCGTCTATTCCTAGCATACACCTCTCATATGGGATTCACAGTCTATCAGCTTGACGTTAAGAGTGCGTTTCTCTACGGGAAAATCAATGATACAGTCTACGATCAACAACCACCTGGGTTCGAAGATTCACAACACCCAGACAAGGTTTACAAGCTTAAAAAAGCCTTGTATGGTCTTCATCAGGCACCGCGGCTGTGGTACGAAACATTGTCTACATTCCTCTTAGAAGCCGGTTTCAAAAGAGGACGTATCGATAGCACTCTTTTCATCAAAGAATCACCCAAGGTTAAACTCCTAGTTCAATTCTACGTGGACGATATCATCTTCGGCTCATCTGATCATCAAATGTGTAAAGATTTTGCAAAACTCATGAAGGACAGATTCGAAATGAGCGCAATAGGAGAACTAAAGCTCCTTTTGGGTTTGCAAGTTGAGAAACTGAGCGATGGCATGTTCATTCACCAGTCTAACTACGTTACTGAGATGCTGGAAAAATTCAACATGATTGACTCCAAACCCATTGCCACTCCCATTCAACAGCAACACAATCTCGAACTGAATGCTCAGAATGATCCTGACGTGGATCCAACTGTCTATCGCGGCATGATAGGCTCTCTTATGTTTCTTACTGAATCTCGACCTGATATAATGTTTGTTGTTTGTTTATGTGCTAGGTTTCAAGCTTGTCCGAAAACGTCTCATCATTCTGCAGTCAAGAGGATCCTTCGCTACTTAAAAGGCCGACCGCGGCTGGGACTCAGGTATCCCAAAGGAAGCAACCTCTTTCTCGAACCGACTCACACTTGGGAAGTTGCAATATTAACCGCAAATCAACCTCCGGTGGTTGCCAATTTCTGGGAGGACGTCTCGTGTACTGGCAATGCAAGAAACACACGACTATTTCTGTATCCTCCTGTGAAGCAGCATACATCGTTGCAGGTAGTTGTGTGTCACAGGTTCTCTAGATTCAACAACAGCTGCTGGATCACGGTCTATCTCTTACCTCTACTCCTATTAATATAGATAATGACGTTGATATATCTGTCATTAAAAATGCAGTTAAACACAGTAAAACCAGACACATAGATTTCAAGCACCATTTTATTCGAGACTATGCTGAAAAGAAATTAATTGACATAGTTAGAGTCTTTTCCGAAAATAATTTGGCCGATCTTTTCACCAAATCTTTTGAAAAATCACGCTTTGAATACCTTGTTCACCGTATTGGGCTACGGAACTTAGAATAACAAACTCTTTTTTCATTGCTAGTTAATTTTTAAGTGTGTTTTTTTTTTTTAAAGAAAAAAAAAACACGATGAAACCATAGATTCGAGATGACGAAAACTTTTTCTTACGACTCTAAGTCTGAAATCGGATTTTCAAACTTTAACAATTTAAGGCAAATTAATAATCTCTAAATGCGTTATGTTTAAATTTCGGTGTCTTGTGGCCCTTCGTCCTCTAATTGTTCTCAGTAGTGTGGTTTGCATGTTTTTAAGCCTTTCTTTCTTACATTAAACGACTTAGATTTGTTTGTTACAATAAAGGTTGAGATTATATTTTTTTATTACAAGTAATATGTTGCGCTAACAGATGGGAAACGCTCTTATTAGATTCAAATTTTTGGTGTCCTAATAAGTCTTTGAATTCACATAAGCAGCCTTTGAAATCTGAGTCAGCATACCTTTGGGGTACCCTTGTTCACCTAGCCACCTATGGCCTTAATTGGTTTGGGATCGGTTGGTAGAAAAATTGCTATAGGATTTCATAGAAAGTCGCATAATTCTTTAACCTTATAAAACCTCAAAGAGGTTAGTCGTTGACTTGCACAAAACAAACCAAACCGTTATTCAAAAATGTTTTAATATTTTAATACGAGCTATCCCTTCGCCAGTTTCATATGCTGCCCTTTTCTAGGTTGGTAACCATTCCATACTACTCGTAATTTAAAACACTTCACATATACCTTGAGTACTTTTCGATCTTTGTCGAATGTATGCAAACAACGGGTGCTTTTCAGGTTAAATTTAAAACTGCTTACTTGCAATTAAAACACTACTTTATGATTTTAAGACTGAATGGTTAAATTGGACAAACAAACAAACATGGGTTTAAATTTAATTTTATTTAGTTATCTTTGATTTGTACATTTACCCGTTCCGCGAAGCAATCTGATCGAATCACAAATTTTCATCTTGTATACTACCGTTACATTTACGTTTCGTTATTTAATTTTTTATTTGTTGATTTCGTTAAATTTTTAGTTTCAAAAGTTGGTTATCTTTACAAGTTACCTTTTAGGCCATTATCCATGATTCTTTAAGTCCATCATTTTCGGCCCATTTACTACGGCCCGTACTCTTACGCCTATAAATATTGAAAAGTTAAAGTTATTTTTCACTTTTCACTTTTCGAAGCAAAGGGTTTATCAAAGAATTTTCTCTCCACAAAGTGATAATTTCGGTCAACTTTCGGTCAATCCTCAAGTAAGTTCGTCATGTTCTTTAAGTGTTCAAAGATTTTTTTCTTCATGTTCATCCCAACTTTCATCAATTATGCTTAGTTTCTTGCTTAAATTGTTGTTAGTGTTCATCATGCTCGTTAGGAAACCCTAAGTTTGCCCAGATTTTCCTCAATCACCATAAGTTTTATGTTAATCTTCATACTGTTCATATGATTATGCCAAACTTTCGTTACATGTTCGTGGTGAAAATCTTATGTTTTGCTATGATAACGATTTTTATTATGTTCGTGATCATGTTCATATGACTTAGCAAAGAAGTTTATTTTTCATATTCCTTATGCCTTAGTGTAATTTATTCATATTCCCAAGAACATGCAAGTTCGTGACTTTGTGTGTTCGTGACTTATTGCTAGTTATCATGTTCGTGGAAAAATCACTCCTTCAACGAACATGTATGTTCGTCACATTTGACGAACATGCAAGTTCGTGGGCAGTTATATCATTTCAACGAACATGTATGTTCGTCATCTTTGATGAATATGCAAGTTCGTGGGCACTTAAAGCATTTTCAACGAACATGTATGTTCGTCATCTTTGACGAACATGCAAGTTCGTGGGCACCTAACCCTTTTCAACGAACATTTCATTTTTCAACGAACATGTATGTTCATCGTCGTTGACGAACATGCAAGTTTGTGGGTCCTTACAACTTTCCAACGAACTTGTTTAACAAATTTAGCGAACATGTATTTAACACAGTTACGAGCATGTATGTTGACGAACATGTATCATGTTCGTTGACCATGCATGTTCATGGCCAATTTTTCTAAATTGTCTATCTCTTTTCAGATTATACAAATGGCTCAGCGTGTTTTTGATAAGAGGAACAATAAGGGGGTTAATTTAGCCACAGATTCCCTACAAGCGGTTCATTTCCGTCACGTCCTTCTGTTTCTACAACGCTCTTGGATGTCCTATATCCTTCAGGAAGATGTGCCTATTATACTCCCATTGGTTCAACAATTTTACAACACTCTATAGCATGTGGAGTTAACTCATCATGTAACACAAGAGCGAAAGGACGGATTACGAGCCATAGTACATGGTCGAGAAATCGTTATCACATAACTTGGATGTGTGAAATCTTCCAACTTGGAGGAGCATCTCAAGAACGAACTGGTTCTATGCTGGGTCAACGGTTCCTTGGGCGCACACTGCCTCGTATGGGTTATTCTGGCTATTTCCCTACAAATCATTATCACAAGGGAAAATTTTACGGACAGTGGCGATATATTTTTCATGTTATAGTCTCGGTATTCAAACCCACAAAAACCGGGCACGATACCATGGATACCCAGTTCATGTCTATGCTCGTTTCCTTGATTCTTCATAGACCATATCCAGTTGCTCAATATATCTACCAGCAACTACAGAATGAGCTTTTCCACCCTAAGCGTATACTGCTTTATCCAAGGTTTATCATGATTCTCATCTCCCACTTTGTGCCAGAACTTCCCATCACTAGTCAACGTGCTAGAGTAAGTCTGGTCTCCGGTAAAATCTTCCATTCTTGTCTCAAGCATCACCCTCGAGCTGCAGGCGAGGCTCAGGCTCATGAGGCCCCTTTATTTGGGGCTCTCATTGAACCTAATTTTGTTGACCCCGGTCGTGATGAGGACTCTGAGGAACCACATACTGGTCCCTCCACTTCGGCAGCTGCTCCACCAGTTCCTCGTGGAGAGTCTTCCCAACCTCAACGCAGGGGACCAGTTCCCATTGCTCTTGACTCTACCTCGAGCGATGAGATTTATGAAGAGATCGACAATTATCATGGCACTCCACCCAGGGATCCACCGATGCCTGTCATTCACGAGTAGCCAACTGTTACTCCACCGGGAAGTCAGCATACTGAGCTTACAGAGGTTTTGGCTCATAACATTGATGCTGCTGCTACTGTTGATGCTGCTGCTGGCAATGCTGAGGAGATTCCTTCCCAAACTGAGGAGCTCAATCTTGATACAGAGGATCAGGACGTAGTCACCTCACACTTTCAGCCAGTTAATATGCAAGAGCCAAGCAACGGGAAACGGTCTTTCCCCGAGGACGATGACTCTGAATCGTCCTCCACTGCTTTGGTCAGGCGGCCTCGAAAGCGCCAGGCCACGGAGCCTCCTATCCAAGAGATTGTTCATGATGCTGCTCCTCCCACTACTAACCTCTATGATTTACATATTCTTGTTTTGCAACTTTCTTCTGAAGTTGCGGATTTAAAGAGATTGGATGCAGAGAAACCCATGCGCATTTCTGACCTCGAGGCACAAGTTCGGGAGCTTTCGAAGCGCCTATCTGCTCATGGGGAGGATACGTGCAAGAACAATACTCCCAAGCTCACATGGAGAGATGATCAGGATGATCCCAACGCTGAGAGATCAAGAGAGCAGATTGGCACAAGTTCTCAAGCGATGGTGGTTTTCCAGGCATCTGGAAAGGGGGAGCAACAACAACAACAACAACAGCAACAACAACAACAACAACAACAACAACAACAACAACAACAACAACAACAACAACAACAACAACAACAACAACAACAACAACAACAACAACAACAACAACAACAACAACAACAACAACAACAAGCACTTAGAGATGATTTTGATACAACAGATAATGACGATTTATGGGAAGTTGATGAAAGGGCAAGCGGTGAACAAGCTGATTGTGATGAACATGTATTTGAGGAGACAGTAAATGTTGAGGATGATAGTGCAGGAGAAAAAGCAGAAAGTAGTACCAAACCGAGTCTCGAAGAGCGCAAAAGATGGTTTCGTCAACTCAATATGAAGAAGTAGGAAAAGATGATTAAAAAATTATTCACTAAGAACTCATAATGTCAGCCGCATTTAGGAATCATCAGTTGGTCGTTTGATTAAGAGATAAATGCATTCATTATTAAGCGGTTAGATGGCGTTCAGTATGTGAGCAAAAAGCGAGAGAATTTTAACTCATTCCCGAAGTCTGAGCTCATATGTTCATCAACATTTCCGCTAATAAATCGCGGAAATGATGAGTGGGCAATATGGCTAGAGGGCATCATTAGAAGAGAGGGAAGTACAAGGAAGTTTCAGGAGCTTCAGCCAGCAAAAGGGAAGTTTATGATTCACAAGAAAAAGATCAACCTAAGAACTGGCAAACCTGCGACAAGAATTGTTTATCCACCAATTGCCTGCATGTCCAAGATTCCGCTGAAGAACATTGGACGAGATATTCTAGCAGATCTTTACATGTGGGTTGTGGATACTTCAACAGGTGAAGCAGTGATGTACAGGAAAGACGATGAAGTCAGAGACGGGATGACAGAGATACTGCGAGTCATTGATGCAACTCAACTTGCTAATCTGACTGAAAATGACTTGCAGGTTTTGAAGAGAAATCATATATACGCAAGATACGGTTGGGCGGACCTTGGTAGAGATTATCAACGTATCGTCACCGGTTGCGTAAATTTGGGAGTAAGTGCAGACAGCGACATTTTGCACAGAGAATAGAAGCAAACTAATAAGAAACACAATTAAGAACAAATACTAACCTAATAAGAAACACAATTACCGAATTCCAAATACTTTATTGATTAATAACACAGTTACAATAAACAAAGTATTCTCTCAGAATTCCCTCAAAACAAAAAACCCTAAACTAACCTAAATTTATATAGAGAGACATGTTCGACCAGATAGGGATTCAATGGGCCTCACGAACCTCCAAGTTCGTGAGCAGCCCATCTAACTCTAAGCCCAAGAACATACATGTTCGTGGGACTACAAAATAAACTAAGTAAATACAAATACTAAATACAAAGCAATAGAACAATCAATCATCTAATATTTGCACTAACAAACTCCCCCTTGAGACACTTTGCAAGAGAATGCAAAAACAAATCAAAATCCAACAATTCAAGGAACAATCAAGAAAGTACATCAACAACCCTAATTACACAAGATGTGTCTGGCTTTGACTGGAATGATCTAGCTGAAGAGACCATTCAAAACAAAGCACTAATGGCATGTGTAATTTCTTCTGCAGATGATGTTTCTACTGCAACTTTTGTTTCTACTACAGATGTTGTTTCGACTACAGATGTTACTTATACTGCAACTGTTTTTTCTACTGCATCCATTCCTACTGCCATTACTGAATATGTCTTTGGCTATGACTAGAGTGAAGTTACAGAAGAATCTACTTAGAATAGAACTCTTATGGATCTTGCATCCTTCTCCAAGGACACTGAATCATCTCTCTGATCTAAGGTAAATTCTAAACTATGTTCTCTTGAATGTAAAGATGTCATTCTTAAGTATAGAAATCATAATCAATGTATTTGTGACACAATTAAAACATTAGAAGAACAAAGAAGATCAGCCTCTAGGGGAATAGAAAACCTAGAAACTAAAATTAAACCTTATAAAGCTAATGAATTAAGCTATCAAGAAAAGATAAAATTTGTAGAATGGCAAAGAGATGATTTGTTAGTGAAACCGAAGGAAGCTAGGGAAGAGGTTAAAAGAATTAATGAGAAAAAAGATAAAGTTGAATTGAATGTAGGGAAATTAGAATATGCTTCACAATCTGTAAATAACCTTATTCAACATCAAATCATTGGAAAAGAAAAGTCAATAATAGGTTATAAAGAAGTAGCCCCACCATTCAACCAAAATTACATTCCTCCATCTTTAGACAAACCAATAATTCCGATCACACAGACACCACCAACAGAATATTCAAAGATGATCCAATCAACTATGAAGAAGTACTGATTGAATACTTAGTTGAAGAGAGTAAAGTGAAGATTGTGAAAAATAATGATATTCCTCTAGAAAATCATTTGATCACAATTGAAGGAATTACCCAACAAAATTCACAGAGTCTAGTGCCAATGGTGCCTACTCAACAGATTAAGAAGGACACTAAATGTGAATGTAATTGTTTTCAAAACACAAAATGTCTTAAAGAAAAAACTTGGGTTCATATAGATACTAGAGAAAATCAAAGAAATAGGAACCAGTTACAAGCTCAGAAAGGCCAAATTCTTAAAAGACCAGTTAAAGTGTGTTACATTTGTTGAAAGGCCAATCATTATGCAAAAATTTGTTTTTATAACCCTGAAAATCAAAAGAAAATGTTTTAAAAGCAGCAAAGGGGGTTGGGGTATAACAGCAAGTTTGAATCATCTAAAAACCATGGAAAATCATCTAAAAATTCCAAACATTTAGTTGTTAACAAATCAAAAAGAAATTCTACCATACACCGTACTAACAGAGTCAATACTGCAAAGTATGATTTTGTTAATACTGCAAAAAGTAGAGGAAGTATTAAAAAAAATCCGCATGCTTCAAAACACAGTAGAAATAGAGTTAATACTACACATGGTAATACTACAAAACAAAATTGTGTTAATACTGAAAATGTTAATACTGCAAAACAACATTGTTGTTAGGTCTCAATAAGATCTCAAACACTAGGTAATCAATCACAAATAAGTATTTAGATGTTAGTTATTATGAATCGATTGATTACTCAGTTTCTTAGATTATTATAGCGGAATTTATAATAACAAAGAATGATTATAACACACAGTTATATTTCTTAGAAAGGTGCAAGGTTTACATTGTTCAAGCTCACTATTTATACACAATAATAGTGAGCTTGATAAGGATAAATCTTAGAAAATCTTCTACAAAGATAGAAGATTTTATCTAACAGAATTACCTAAAGTTACGCCTTACGTTTTTCATTATGGAGTTGACTAGTCATCTCCACAATGCCTTCTAGTCACTCAGACTCAGAGTCACTCAGACTCAAGGTCACTCAGACTCAAAGACTAAGACTTTAATAAACAGATCTATTAACTTGGGTTAAATCGTTGATTTTCCCAACAATCTCCCCCTATCTGTTTAGAATAAAGTCTTTTACAAATTATGCACCAAAAATAAACACAAACTAAAACTATTTAAAAAATATTGTTTGTGAACAAAAGGACACATAATACACATTACTTCCTCTTCTTGACAGATCTTTTCTTCTTCAAAGGCATCTCCCATGGCGTAGGCTTGTTCACTTCTGTTGCCCAATTTAGCCTCTCTGTTTTCCAAGCAAGCAGTTTTTCCATTTCAGCTTCGGATTTATGGAATAGCATTTGATACTCCTTCTTGATCAGATCCACCTTGTCCATCAAAGTCCCCATCTCTTCAATTCTTCTAAGGTTATTAAATAACCAACTAATCAGCTTCATTCGGAAGGGGAGGCATTGATCAGACTCACATTCGTTAAGCATGGCAATGCAATGGTAGATGGAAGCCATATTCAGTCTGTCTTTGGCTTGGAAGCATTCCTCTCCCCACAATCTACATAACACAAGCCCTCATGCTTTTCAGTCTTAACATACGTCTTGTCTTGAAATGTGACATCTTTAGGAACAGGATGCATGTAGCTTGTTTCCAGACCAAGAGATTTTGCCCCAGCTCTCACCCTATGGATAGTACAAAATGCCCTATAATCTTCTTCTGACATCAGCTTCAACACATGAGCTACATTTACATTTGAGACAGCTTCTCTTTTTACATCCATTCTGTGAGCAATATTAGTTATCCCTGAGCTCAGATTTGCAATCTCTTTCCATTCTTCTAGCCCCAGTGTGTGCATTCTGTGTACTCCAACCCTAAAGGATCCCTCTTTATGATAACACACTAGCATGAGGTCAGATCCTCCAGTGTCTGCACATTCTAAGTTTTGGATTTTATTTTTGTTCCTTCTCATGGTAAAGTTTGACTCAATATAGTCAAGTCTTGCTTCTTCCCTTAACACCTGTTTAGCCATTTGTTTATCAGCCTCAATCCTTACATGTTCTTCTTCAATGGCCAAATCTTCTTCTTCCTTCAACTCAGCTTCAAGTGTTTCAGCTGCTTTCATTGCCGGATCTTGTGGATTATTGTCAAATTTTTCCATGTATAACCCTTTGACATACTCCTTGTATTGTTCAACTGTCATTCCAGAGTTATGAGCATACCTTTGAAGCTTAGCCAGTTTCTCAGCTTCATCTTGGCTTTTCTTTATTTCAGCCTCTAGATCAGTCTGGACATTTGGTTCTTCCATTTCCTGTTCATCCTCAGCCTGATCTGTATCACTGTCAGCTCCCACTTTACCTTTTCCCTTTTTGTCTTCTTTCTCAGGTTCATCACTTGATATGTCACTATAGTCTGTCTCATAGAAAACTTCAGACTGACCAGTCTTGAGGTTGAATCTGTTTGTCTTGTAATACTTTTTCTCCCCCTCATCCCTCTTTCTTTTCAAATCTTGCTTGGGGATCTCAGACTCATCAGTTGGTGCAACTATTTTCTCCCCCTGAGTCTGAGCATCCTCTTGAGAGACGTCAGCAACCTGCTTCCCTTTTCTCATCAGACTGACCTCATAAATCAGTTTTAACACCATCTCCTTCAATTACTACATCTCCTCTGTATTTTGGCATTTAAGGGCATGAACCTCAGTCTGCATTGCACTCATTTTGTCGTCAAACTGAGCAAACATGTCCTTAATCGCCTGTAACAGCACAGGGACAGTTAAAGCAACCTCGGATTGGGGTTGAGTAGTAACAGTGGATGATGAAATAGGTGGCATAGCTTCACTTCCCCCTTGTTGTTTAGGAGAATGATCCTCAGCCATAGAAAATGAAGTTTGTACCTCACTCAGTTTTGGAAGTGAGGCATTGTCGACTTGTGCATCAGAGTGTGAGAATTTTAGTGGTACCTGATCGTGAACTAGCACAGAGCTAGTGAAAATGGCCTTTTGAAGAGGCTTTGAAACGGAGAGGGGTGGTCCCATACTTAGTATAGGGATATTCAGAAGTGGAATATCTTCTTCAATGCTTACCACATGTGTCAGTGTGGCAGCAGAAACGTGTGACTCCAAGTTGACTACGCTAGATTGGCTTTGGGTAGTATGGGTAGTAAGATTCACCTCATGATCTAGCACAGGAAACGTGAGTTGATCTACAGCACTGGAGGGGACTTCAAAACTCTCAACCTCATGGAAAAGTGAGTCCATTAGTGCTCGATTTATGGTGGGCTTGATGTGAGTGCTTTTTCAAACGAACTTCGTGAGTTCGAAAGATTGGTCGCTTGATTTCCTAAGACATCAAGTTTGGGAGTGGACTGCTCAGACTGAGGGGGGATGCTCTCAGACTGAGGAGGTGAAAGATTGAATTGCATACCTGAGTCAGCCTCATCTTGCCCTACCCCACCCATCTCTACCTCAGCATCTGCTGCAGGGATATTTCCCTCAATTTCCCCGTCAATTCCGTCAGATTGAACCTCTGAGTTTGAAGAGTCAGACTCAGTGAGTTCATGATCTATAAATGGATTTTCAATCCACTGAAGCATAATGGGGGTTAACCCTGCCTCATCCTCAGTAATGTGGATGTAAGTAAAGATTTTTGTAGTCAGCCTGGGGAGATCACATGCATAAAGGTTTGTTCAAGCTGATCATATATTTCTTTTCCCATGGCTTCCTCAAAGCTGAGTGAAAGGACACGAATGAATGGAACATCATTCGGTCGTTTTGATTTCAGGGCAAGGGAGAGAATCTCATCGAAATAGAGTTGTGAGAAGGAGATTCTTCGACCCATTACCATGGAATGAAACAGATGGGTTTCAAATTCATTCATCTGATCCAAACTGCCCGATTTACCCCCCAAACACCTCGTGATCATGGAAAATAAGAATATCCATTTGCCAGTAAAAACTTTGTATTGGATAACCTCTTGGGTTTCAGGCTGACCAATTAGAGGGAAAGCCTCAGCTCGAGCTTGCTGCTTGGTTCGTCTGACCTGGAAACCTCCTTCACCTGCTTCACTAAACGTGGGAAGCAGTAAAGCTGCACGAATGGTCTCTTCAGTGATGGTGATCGTATGTCTCCCATCATTATACGTGCCAGTGAGGCGGTCTTTTCATCGTTTGCGGTGCAAGTATACAACCATTCACACAGTACCGGTGGATACATTATGGTTTCACAAAAGAAGGCTCCATAGAGGGGATGCGCCTTCATGTATTGAATCAGTAGCTCAAATCCCCTGTTTTGGCGATTAGCGGGAATATCAGCAGTTGCCACCCTGTTGTTGTCCTTGATTTGTACCATGTTTTGAAAATCTGCGCCAGGAATCATACGAGCAGTAACATGAAGAACCATATTTGCATTCGCCATTGATAAGAATTATAGCACAAGAGTTAGAAAAGATAACAATTAGGTTAAGATTTGAAATTGAGTTGAATATAAACTGAAGGAGCGAAATTTAAGTAACTAAGTTAGGAAACTATTTATTTAGTCCATGTAATTTAAAACTAATGACACTTATGACCCTGAAAAAATATATTTACAAACGACTCAAACTAAAATAAAAAATAAAATAAAATAAAAAAACTATATAGGCGAAAAGAAGAAAAAAAATTAAAATAAAAGAGATGTAAAAGATATTTACAACAATTACACCCAGTCTGAGTTTGTAGTCAGACTGGTGGATCTGGAGCTGACTAATGAGTCAGACTGAAAATGCACAAGCTGACTCAGAGGTCAGCTTGAGAGTTATGATTTTGACAGATTAAGGATTTAACATTCCCAGTTCTCCTAACAAATAGAAAAACCTGTCCTCACTCAGAGGTTTCGTGAATATGTCTGCCAATTGATCATTGGTGGCTACAAACTCCAGTCTGACCTTTCCTTTCTCCACACAGTCTCGAATGAAATGATGTCTTATTTCAATGTGTTTGGTCCTGGAGTGGAAAACTGGATTCTCAGTTATTTGAATGGCACTCTTGTTGTCACACATGATTGGAGTGTTTTGAATCTTGATTTCTAGATCAGCCAATTGGTGTTGCATCCATAGTAGTTGTGCACAACAGCTCCCTGCAGCGACGTACTCAGCTTCAGCTGTGGAAGTCGCCACTGAATTCTGCTTTTTACTTGACCAGCTAACTAGCTTTCCTCCCAGAAGCTGACATCCTCCTGATGTGCTTTTCCTGTCCAATCTACGTCCTGCATAATCTGCATCTGTGTAGCCAATTAACTCAAAGCCAGAATCTTTAGGGTACCATAAACCAAGATTTGGTGTACCCTTAAGATATCTGAAAATTCTTTTGACAGCTTTAAGATGGGATTCTTTGGGGTCAGCTTGATAACGTGCACATAGACATGTAGAAAACATTATATCAGGTCTACTAGAAGTTAAATAAAACAAAGATCCAATCATACCTCTGTAAGTAGCTTGACAAACTGACTTGCCAGATGAATCTTTATACAACTTATCAGAAGTACTCATTGGTGTTTTCATTTCTAAACAAGTTTCAAAACCAAATTTCTTTACTAAATCATGAACATATTTACTTTGATTTATGAAAATTCCATCTTTCTTTTGTTCGACTTGTAAGCCAAGAAAGAAAGTAATTTCTCCCATCATGCTCATTCTATATTCACTACACATGAGTTTTGAAAACCACGTACACAACTTTTCATTTGTGGATCCAAATATAATGTCATCAACATATATTTGTACCAAAATCACATGACCATTTTCCTTTTTGCTAAACAATGTTTTATCAATTGATCCTCTTTTAAAATTGTTTTTAAGAAGAAAGTCAGACAGAGTATCATACCAAGCTCTAGGAGCTTGTTTGAGACCATATAAGGCTTTGTTTAATTTAAAAACATGATCAGGAAAGTTAGGATCAACAAAACCTGGAGGCTGCTTGACATAGACTTCCTCCTATAAATCACCATTCAGAAATGCACTTTTCACATCCATTTGATAAAGAAGTCTTTAAATGTTGCATATGCTAAGAATATGTGAATTGCTTCAATTCTGGCCACTGGAGGCAAATGTTTCATCATAATCAATGTCTTCTTCCTGTTTGTATCCTTGAGCAACCAGTCGAGCTTTATTCCTGATCACCACCCCATCTTTGTCATATTTATTTCGAAAGATCCATTTAAGTCCAATAATGGTCTTAAACAGGGGACGTGGAACCTTTGTCCAAACATTGTTTCTTATGAATTCTCCAAGCTCCTCTTGCATTCCATAAACCCAGTCTTCATCTAATAATGCTTCTTCAACCTTCTTGGGTTCCATCAGACTCAAGAAATTGGTATAGAAACAAAAATTAGTTGTGGCAGTCTTTCTTCTCGTTTTGACACCTTCAGTTAATGAACCAATAACTGACGAAATAGGATGTACCTTGACAGTCTTGATGTTTCCTATCTCGTTGTGGGAAACTGCCTCTACTTGAGTCTGAGTATCATCAGTCTGATTATCTTTAGGCTGAGTAATTTGGAGCTGGGTTTGGTCAGACTGAGGAGTGTCAGTCTGAGTTACATCAGTTTCATTGGACTCAGTATTTTCAACATCTGGGACACTTTGGAATGATGATTCATCAGGTTCAGTGTCAGATGCTTGATGTTGATGGGCATTCGTATTATTCTAAGCTTCAGCCTGAGAGTCAGCTTCAAATGTGGTTACAAGTAGTTCATCACAAAGCTGATTGATAGTGGCTATGTCAGTCTGTGACGATGATTCCTCTTTGTCAGACTGAGTAGTGTCATCAAAAGTGACATTAATGCTTTCTTCTACCACCTTTCTTCTTTCATTGTAGACTCTGAATGCTTTGGCGATGCTTGAGTATCCAATGAACAGTCCTTCATCAGCTTTAGGAGACACTTACACAACAAGTCTCGTTGATTTAGAATGTAGCATCTACTTCCAAAGATATGGAAATAATGAATGGAAGGGACCTTGTTGTGGTTAAATTCATAAGCTATTTTTCCATGTCTCTTCACGATGATCGATCGATTTTGTGTGAAACAGGCACTGTTCACAGCTTCAGCCCAGAACTTTATCTTCATGTTTCCATAGCACATCATTGTTCTGGCAGCCTCAATTAGAGTTCTGTTACTTCTCTCTGCAACTCCATTTTGTTGAGGGGTTCGAACTGGGGCAAAGTTTTGAACTATGCCTAATTGATCACAAAATTCTATTAAGACTGAGTTTTTGAACTCATTTCCATGGTCACTTCTCATCTGACGAACAAGAGTGTTTTTCTGCCGCTGTTCTCTTTTGATCAGACTGATGATCTCTTCAGCTGCATCACTTTTAGCCCTTAAGAAGATAACCCAAGTAAATCAAGTAAATTCATCAACAATTACAAGGGTGTATTTCTTTCCTCCTTGACTCTCAATTCCAATTGGACCAAACAAATCCATATGTAGCATCAATTGAATGCAACATTTTGGATGGGAATTGAGTCTTTGTTTGCTTTCCAAGCACACAAGCTGAGCAAACTTTGTCTTTGGTATAGGTCAGTTCAGGGAGACCTCTTACCAATTTACTTTTTGACAGGGCATTTATATTCTTGAAATTTAGATGGGATAACCTTCGATGCCATAGCCAATTAAGTTCTTCTTTTGTTTCGGTGAACAAACATGTCTCAGCTTCATCATTGGCCGTACTCAGATCCAGACAAAATACATCTCTTTCTCTCTTGGCGAGTAGTAATGGTTTTCCCTTGGCACTGTAGATTATTCCAGCTTGTTTCCCGAATCTGACTTCATGGTCTTCATCAGTAATTTGACTCACACTTAGTAAGTTATGTTGTAATCCTTCCACATATGCAACTCTCTTGAAAGTGATAGCTCCAGCATGAATCTTTCCATATCCACGTGTCATAGATACCCCGTTGTCACCATATCTCACTTGAGGCCCATCTTCTTCTTTATAGTCTTGTAGAAAAGACTTCATTCCAGTCATGTGCCTTGAAGCTCCACTATCTAGATACCATTTTGTAGAGTCCTTATAAAGTTTTGACTTGTTCTAGTCTGAGTTGCAACTCAGTCTCTCAGCTTCCTTCAGATCCTTCACGAACTGAGAGGCAGATTTCTCAGCTTCAGTCACTTCTTCTGTGAATGCCATTAAGCATTTATCCACCACTTCCTCATTTTCATCAGAAGACAGTTCCTCATCTAGCCATTCTTCAGCAAAGAATGTCTTTTGCTCAGTTTGAGGTTTCTATGTATTTGAACTGGTGCCTTTCTTGTATTTAAGATACTTCTTTCGATATCTTTGGGCCCTTTCAGCAACCTCGTCCATGTGTTCAGTCTGAGCATTCTTTACTTTACAGTCAGCACCCATGTGACCGTATTCATTGCATTTAAAACATTTCACCTTCTTCAGATCGAAACGTTTCTTTCCTTTGTAACCTGTCTTCTGTTCAAGCTTCATAGTTAACAGAGCAAGCTGACTTTTTAGTTTCTTGACCTTAGTTTCATCATCTGATTCTGAGTCTGAGTGTGACTCAGACTCAGACGAGTCAGCTTTAGAATAAATTTCTTTATTCCTTCTACTTGTTGCAACTAATGCAGCTTCAGGATCCCTTGCAGTTCGTCTATTGTTTATCTTTTTTCTTTCTTGAGATTCTTCAAAATTTAACAATAGTCCAAAGAGCCCAGGCAGCTTGTAAGTGGACAGCTTCTCGCTAACTACAAGAGATGTAATGACAGATTCAAATTTGTTAGGTAAGATGTCAACAAATTTCTTACAGATTTCATCATCTTCCTTTGTTACTCCCAGAGCTGACATATCGTTTAACATAATTAAATCTTGTATGCACGTCAGCTAAAGTCAACTTTTCTTTCATATTGAAATTTTCATAATTTCTAATGAGACTGTTTAGTCTTTCCTCTTTCACAACTGGAACACCTTCATAAGACACAATTAAAGTGTCCCACAGTTCTTTTGCAGTTCTGCAGCCAGCTATCTTTGAGAATATTTGTTCAAACACTGCATTTCCTAGAATACTTCTAGCTCTTGGATCAAGATTGAACAACAGCTTGTCTTGATCTGTCCATTGTGATTTAGGAGTTTGAACCCATCTTGCACGTTGAACAATTTTGTCACCTTCCTTGACTTCATCAATGTGCTTTCCTGGAATAATGGGTCCTTCAGTCACTATTCTTATCATTTCCTCATGAATTCCTGAGAGATGCCACTCAGCTTTAAGTTTCCAATGGGCAAAATTATGTCCATTGAATACAGGAATTCATTTTCCAGCCATTGCAGGTGTGTTTGAAGATGATGACATTGTTTGTTTGAGATTATATATATTGATCGTTTAAGATTTATAAATTTATTAAAATTTAAATCTTATTTGCTCTGATACCAGTTGTTAGGTCTCAATAAGATCTCAAACACTAGCTAATCAATCACAAATAAGTATTTAGATGTTAATTATTATGAATCGATTGATTACTCAGTTTCTTAGATTATTATAGCGAAATTTATAATAACAAAGAATGATTATAACACACAGTTATATTTCTTAGAAAGGTGCAAGGTTTACAATGTTCAAGCTCACTATTTATACACAATAATAGTGAGCTTGATAAGGATAAATCTTAGAAAATCTTCTACAAAGATAGAAGATTTTATCTAACAGAATTACCTAAAGTTACGCCTTACGTTTTTCATTATGGAGCTGACTAGTCAGCTCCACAATGCCTTAGTTTATTCTAGTCACTCAGACTCAAAGTCACTCAGACTCAAAGACTAAGACTTTAATAAACAGATTTATTAACTTGGGTTAAATCGTTGATTTTCCCAACAATTGTGTTACTACTGTATCTGCTAAGACTGCAAAACAGAATGGTGTTAATACTGCAGCTGTTAATATTGTACAACAGAATTTTTTTAATACTGCATCAGTAAATACTGCAAAACGAAAGTTTGTTAAAACTATCTCTGTTAATACTGTTAAAAATAAATTTTTGTTAATACTGCACCTTTAAGAAAAACAACTAAAAAGGTTTGGAGAATGGTCAAAGTAACTAATCCAAAGGAAGGTGAGTTACTTTGATGAGATGGGTAAACCCAAGTCAACTTTGGCTTGAGTTCCCTAAAGGAACTAATCCTTTTCACTATGTGCAGGAACAACCAACAAAGAAGGAAGAGAGCAGTTGGCATGTAGATAGTGGTTGTTCCAGGCACCTGACAGGCAACATATCATGTCTTCAAAACTTTGAACATTTCAATGGAGGATATGTTGCTTTTGGTGGAAATCCAAAGGGTGGAAAGATAACTGGCGAAGGAACTGTGAGCAATGGGAAGATCAACTTTGAAGATGTCTTCTTTGTTCAACAGTTACAGTACAATGTGTTAAGTGTGTCACAAGTGTGTGACAAAAATAATTCTACAATCTTCACAGATACATAATGCTTAATCATGGAGCCTGGATATCTTATTGACGAGAGCAAAGTACTACTAAGAATACCAAGAAAGGACAATGTCTACTGCTATGACCTATCCAAGATTTCTCCAACTGGAGCAGTAAATTGTTTTGTCTCCAAAGCAACCATTGATGAATCCACACTACGGCACAGGAGGATGCGTCATATGAACTTCAAGAACATCAATCAATTGGTCAAATCCAATCTAGTAAGGGGTCTTCCAAACAAGCAATTCTCACTTGAAGATAACTGTGTAGCATGTCTGAAGGGAAAACAACACAAAACCTCTCACAAATCCAAGGAAGTAAACACCATTACTACTCCTCTACATTTACTGCATATGGATCTGTTTGGTCCAACAAATGTAAAAAGTATAGCCAATAAGTCCTATTGTCTAGTAATCACTGATGATTACACTAGATACACATGGATGTACTTCCTACCAACCAAAGATGAGACAAGTCAGCTACTCATCTCTTTCATCACAAAAGTTGAACATCAAATCAACCTGAAAGTAAAGAAGATCAGGTGTGACAATGGAACAAAGTTCAAGAACAGTGTGATGAATGACTTCTGTGAGAGAAAAGGCATTGAAAGACAGTTCAATGCAGCAAGAACTCCCCAACAAAATGGAGTTGTTGAAAGAATAAACATAACCCTCGTTGAAGCTGGAAGGAGTCTGTTAGCTGATTCAAACCTGCCCATCTTCTTTTGGGCAGAAGGTGTTATTACTGCATGCTATGTGCAAAACAGAGTGCTCTTGGTAAAATATCAGAACAAGAGTCCATGTGAACTGCTGCATAAGAGACAACCCCTAATAAGTTTCTTTAGAGCATTTGGGTGCCGTTGTACAATCCTAAACTCAAAGGACTACCTTGGAAAATTTGAAAGCAAAGATGATGTTGGTTACTTTGTTGGTTATTCCTCTCAAAGCAAAGCCTATAGAGTATACCATCACGGGACAAGCATCATTGAAGAAAGTGAAAATGTCTCCTTCAGTGAAAACACCCCAAACACACAAGGCCAAGGACCAAACTGGTTATTTGACATTGATGCTTTAACAAAGTCTTGGGACTTCAACTATGAACTCAAACAACCCTCAAATATCAGTAATTCGCCTGCTTCAACTTCCCCTACAACTTCACCAAAAGTCAGTGGAGCTGAAAGACTTGATGTAATGGAGTATGTCTACCTTCCGATCTCCACATATAACCCTATTGATCTTTATGATACTATTGACAAAGAGATAGAAGAAGAGGTATCCCACAAGGTACCAAATGACAGAAGCAGTTTCACTTATGGAGAGAGCTATTCCAGTGCTTCAAGTACTCCACTTCCTGCTTCAGGGAATGTCCTTAGACCACATGGGGTCCCATAGATGATTGAGGTTGATGACAATGGAGTGGAACACAGAGTAGCTGATGAAGATTTTGATGATGAAGTATTCACTCCCAAAAGTATTGGCCCTCCTTCTTTTGGATCTGAGTTACCAGAACCCAATGAAACAAACCTGGATGCATCCATAAGGGTAGATAAGGTTCCAACTTCCAGAATCCACAAGAACCATCCCATCTCTCAAGTAATGGGTGACTTTGACATATCCATGCAGACAAGGAGTTAAACAAAGCCATTGAAGGAAGTTCACCAAGATATAAACACCTGTTTATATGCCTGTTTTCTCTCTCAACTTGAACCAAAGAGAGCCAAGAGGCACTCCTTGACCCAAACTGGATTGAGGAAATGCAAGTGGAACTCCTGCAATTCAAGTTACAAGCAGTCTGTAACTTGGTGCAGTTGCCTAAAGGTAAAAAAGTCATTGGTACTAAGTGGATTGTTAGGAACAAGAAGGATGAGAGAGTGATATTGATTAAGAACAAGGAAAGACTAGTAGCTCAAGGATACACACAGGAAGAAGGGATTGACTATGAAGATTTATTTTTCTCCTGTGGCTAGGATGGAAGCTAGCAGAATCTTTCTTGCTTATGCCTCCTACAAGGGCTTCAATGTATTTCAAATGGATATAAAAAGTGCCTTTCTGTATGGACTGATAGAAGAGGAAGCATATGTCAGACAACCTCCTAACTTTGAAGATCCGAGACATCCTCATTTAGTGTATAAATTGGATAAAGCTCTTTATGGTCTTCATCAGGCACCAAGAGCATGGTATGAAACTCTCTCTGATAACCTGCTCAAGAATAATTTCCAAAGAGGGACAATTGACAAGACACTCTTTATCAAAAAGGTTAAAACTGATATTATCCTTGTTCAAATCTATGTGGATGACATCATCTTTGGATCCACCAAAGATGCTCTGTGCAGGGACTTTGAACAGTTAATGCACAACAAATTCAAGATGAGCTCCATGGGAGAGTTAACCTTCTTCCTTGGTCTTCAAGTCAAACTGAAGCCAGATGGTCTCTTTACCAGTCAATCAAAGTATGTGAAAGACATCTTGACCAATTTTGGATTTTTGGAGGCACAGATTGCAAGTACCCTTGTGGAAACACATAAGCAACTGACTGTAGATCTTGAGGGAGATGATGTAGATATACCCAATTATAGATCTATGGTTGGATCTTTAATGTATTTAACAACATCAAGAATTGACATTATGTTTGGAGTGTGTGTATGTGAAAGATATCAAACCAAGCCCAAGATGTCTCATCTTCATGCAGTAAGGAGGATCTTTAGATATTTGAAAGGAAAACCTACACTAGATTTATGGTATCCCAAGGATTCTCCCTTTGAACTGATTTCCTACACTGAAAATGACTATGGTGGTGAAAGCTTGGATAGAAAATCCACATCAGGTGATGTCAATTTCTGGGATCAAGATTGGTGTCCTGGCAGTGTAAAAAGCAAACAACTGTGTCCACTTCACAGAAGCAGAGTATGTAGCAGCATCCAGTTGTTGTGCTCAAGTATTATGGATACCAAATAAGATGACGGACTATGGATATGCTTTCTTAAATACTCCTATCTACATTGATAACAAGAGTACAATTAGCATTATCAATATTCCTGTGAAGCATTCCAAGACCAAGCACATTGAGATCAGATTCCACTTTATAAGAGACTGCAATGAGAAGAAGTTAATTCATGTTGGAAAGGTCCATACTGACAATCAGCTTGTAGATCTTCTCACAAAAGCCTTTTATGTTGGAAGATGTACATTCCTGATTAGCACTATTGGCATGCTCAACATTGAATAAACAAGTGCCAAATAGACCTTCAATTTTTCTAAATGCAAGTCCTTTTGGTACTGCAGTAGTAACCTTCAATGAATTAGTTCTTTACTTTTTAGTTCTGAACTATGTTACTATTGCAACAGTAATAGTAGTATCATCTTAGACTAAGTATTATTAGTACGGAAAGTGTTTTCATTGCTACTGCTTGTACTGATTCGTACTGCAAGTAGTTTCATTACTACTGCATGACTTGTTAATACGGCAAAATGGTTTGTTAATACAGCTGGAATGGTTAGTACTGCTAGTAATCTCATTACTACGGATTGACTGGTTAATAATGACCGTGGTTTCATCAGTAATGCTTTCCTGGTTACTATTGTCTTATGTGTTAGTACTGCAACAGTTAGTACTGCAGGGTAATTTTTAAACAATAAATTACTCTGTTACTACTGCGTTGACAAGTCCAAATTCAAGTTGCAACTCACTTTTACACATGGAAGTTAACAATTGGACCAAATTTTTTACACTACAGGCGCGTCTAGTCACAACATGTCCAACTTGTTACCATCATTGGCCTATAAAAGGGTTTCGTTCTAAAATTCAAATTTTCAAATATACCCAAAAGTGTAAGAACCCTAATTTTTCTCAAATCAGTTGCAACTGCAAAACTTCTTTCTCCAATCACAAATGGCTGCCCTAAAATTCATTGGTGGTCACAATGTATGCGCCAACCTAACTAAAACAAAAGAGAATCAATAATTTCCTCCAATTATAGACTTTTTGACTAATTCCTACATACATTATGCTTTAAAAAACTGTCCATATATCAATGAAAAACATGTAAGGAATTTATGGGGAACTGCAGATATCTCTACAGAAGAAAATGTCCCCACTATCACAGCCACTGCGGATGGCACAAATATCACCATCTCTGAAGCATCTTTAAGAACTCATCTTCAACTTCAAGATGCATAAGGTATTTCTATTCTTCCCACTCAAACACTTTTTTAAAATTTTCAAAGAATGGGATATGAGGGGCAACTCACAACAACAACTTTTCAAAAAGTCTTTTTGTCCCCTCAATGAAAATTCTTGATGCATACTTTGCAACAATCCATGTCTCAAAAGAGAACTCGTCGGAATGAAGTAGGCATTTCTTTGGCTTCTGCCATGGTCTGTCTTGCAACAAACCAATCATTCAATTTTTCTAAACTAATCTTTGATGGAATGTTGTGGAACTTGGCCCATTCGGATCAAATTTTTTTGATGTATCCAATATTTCTACAACATCTTTTAAATTGTGAGATCTGTTTTTCCTGCTAAATCTCATGGAAGAAACGTTTTTGCAAACATGAAGAGGTTAAATAAAGGATTTTCTGGACATGTTACCCCATTGTTCTCTACAATGATGAGGGTAACTTCTACTTTAGGTGAGAGACAAGGTACTCAACCTTTGTCTCAACCCACACCTGCCTCTGTTTCTACTGTGAGTACCCCTACAGTTCCACCATTAAGTACCACACAAGTTGCTACTGTCACTCCTCATGTGACTGAAACATCCAACCCATCTGCTTCTCAACCCATTCAACACCCTCCCGTTATTAAACATATTCAAAGAAAGGAAAAGAGAACTCCTCACACTCTTGTGTCTACACCTACCCCTGCACCATCTGTTGAAAATACCTTGCCTGAACAATCTTCAGGTGAGGCTTTACTATGGGAACACAATGAGCTATTTCCCAAGCTCTGTGAGGTGGTATTTAAGGAGAGGTATGACCATAATGGAAGGGCTCAATCTACTGTTGCATCACCTGCTGGTGCACATGACAGTTTGACAGGCATTAAGACCCAACCATTGGAAATACTCTCTGATGATTCTTCTTTTGAGGAAACTTTAGAGAGTTCCTTCCTATGATCTTCCTTCTGTTGGTACTAAACAAGATAGGGGTGAGGATAGATGTATTTACTCAAATAGGAAATTGATGGAAATGTGCCGAAAATTCACTGCCAAAGTTGACCAACAGGCAGAAGAGCTAGAAGTTCTAAAGAAAAAAGTTCTTAAGCTGGTGCAGCAACAACAGCATCTTGAATCACAACGCAAGAACCAGTAGCCTGCAATGAAGGATGATGGTACTTCTCCTATTCCCTCAGACTCCTCTAGTTCTTCAGATGATGCAAATGATGATTCCAAAAAGGGGGAGATAAAGATGAAGGATGCTGAGGTTTCTACTTCTTCAAAAGGAAATACTGTAGTATCTGTTTCTGCTGCAGTATTGCCTTCAATTAATGAGGAGGAAGAAGTAAGTGTTGAGGGGGAGAAGGAAAAAGAACAAGGTAGTGATGAAACTGTTATTACTGCTACTGATGAAGTGATGGTTGAAGCTCAAAATCCAGAAGAAGGTAGTGATGAAAGTGATACAGTTAAGGGGAAGAGAGAAGTGGAGATTAATAATGAAGATATTGATGCTGAAGTGAATGAGAATAGAAAGGATGATATGGGTAGTAGTATGATTGAGGGGGAGCATCAGGAAATGGAGATTGATAATGCAACAGATAAGGGGGAGCAGGAAGAAGTTATTGATATGGTTAAAACTGTGCTTGAAGAGTTGGTTAATACTGCCATTAATGCTGCTGAGGAAGTCATTTCTACTGCAGCTGTTTCTACTGCAATAGTTTCTACAGAAGCTTTTTCTACCGAAGGATTTGTTTCTACTGCCGAGCCTGTTGTTTCTACTACAGAGCCTGTTTCTACTGAAGCTTCTGTTCCTACTGCAGAAAGTGTTTCAGTTCATGTTGTTCTTCCAACTACTGCAACCATTACAACTGCTACCACGACACCCAAAATTCCCATTGTGGTTCCTACTGTTAAAGAACCATCAGTCGAAGAAAGCACTCTTGCTGAGGAATTACTCAAGATCAAAAATGACATCATCCAAAAGAGGAATCCAGAACAAGCAAAGAGACCCAAACAAAAAGGAGTAACTATCCCTACTAAAGAACAAGGGTCAAAGATAGTTGAAGGTGAAGACTATGTTCTTGATCCAACAACAAGATTTAAGTGGTTCCTATTATCCCTCACGCTAGACAGATCAACATACCTGTGACTCATTATGTTGGAGGAAGAAAGGTGAATCCAACTAATAGTGCAATAAAAGACAATGGAAAAGGTGTGTTGATTGAGGAAGATAGAAAGACAACAGAAGCTGCTAAGAAGATCAAGTTGGATAAGTAAAACGCCGTTTACTAATAAGCTTAGCAACATTTTATACAACTTTGTTTACTAATAAGCTTAGCAACATTTTATACAACTCATTAATGAATTGATAAGTAAAACGCCGATTCTTTCTTGAAATAAAAACCTTACATATGTTTCTACTTAATTTATACTCTTCGAAAACATACCTTTTTTTTTTACAAAACACAACTTCGCATTAAAGGTTATTTTGTATATTAAATGGTTGGATCTTTTTTTATAAATGTTAGTAGTCAAATAAATATTTACAAAACCAATGTATACTCCTGATAGTGGCCAAAATATGTTACAAATTATTTTTTTTTGGTAATCATTTTAGCATTTTGTGTATATAATATTATTGCAACATTATATATTTTCTATTTAATGTTCATTATAACTTTTGCAACATTATAAAATTTATTTGGTCGCTATTGTTTTAAAAATTGCTTATTAGAAACTGTTTTGGTCATTAATCTAAGAACCAATAGCTATCTATTAAATTGGACAAGGTTTATTATACATTTTATTTTTATCCAACCCAAACCTGAATAAACCCGACCGAATAAATGCGAACTCGAATAAACCCGAACCCAAAAATCAGAACCTTATTGCGGGTCATGTTTTAAGTTTTAAAAATCCAATTAGACTCGCACCCTTCTTAGGGTCGGGTTAACCCGACACCCCTACCTCCACTCACTAATCCTTCCGTGCTAACGAGCAGGCTCCCCATATCCACCATACACCACTCTCTCTGCCTCTATCTTGTTATTGTTGAATGGCGTCATCTATGTCTCCCCCACCCTTCCCTACCTCCACTCGCACCTCCGATCATTTTCACAAACTCAAAACAACATCCACTCCTCAATTCAAATTCAACCACCACCGATTCTCACATAAACCTCTCCTCTATTCTTCCACTCTCTGTCGATGCCAAAAAAACGATGACCAAAACCCTCGACGTTGGGACTCCATCTTACAAGACAATCTTAACAACATTATTAAGTGGTTCGATGATTACATGACCGGTTTTCGTAATTCACCTCCTCCTGCCGCTGACGTGGCAGCTGATCAAGATTGGGATTGGGAACGGTGGAATAAACATTTTATTCAAGTTGATGACCAAGAGCGTCTCGTTTCTATTTTGAAGGTTTTTTAGTTATTTTTAGGGTTTTTAAAATAATTCATATATAGTGTTTATGAAGATTTTAATTGTGGAAAATGATGTATTGATTATAGGTACAATTAAAATATGCTGTTGATAAAGAGGATTACGAAGATGCCGCGAGGATTAAGTTGGCAATTGCGGCATCTTCTACTCATGACACTGTTGGACGAGTCATGTCTCAGTTGAATGTAAGAAATTGAAAATTATTTAATGTTGAAATTATAGTATTTGTACTGATGTTGATTTTCCAGGAAGCTATAAAGGAAGAGCGTTACAAAGACGCTGCGTTTGTACGAGATTATGCTAGTGCAGGTTTGGTGAGTTGTTATTTCTTACAATACTGATTTTGAATGTTACTTCTGTATAAAAACAAACTGAGTAAGATATTTTCAAGGGCTGCTAAAGGTCTTCTTGTTGATCGTTCCAGCTATCTAAGGTCTTTCTTTGCCAAACTTGCCCTAGGTTACCATTACCATGTTATCTCAATGCATATGCTTCAGTCATGATGGTTCTTTTATCAATTAGGTTGTAATATTGCTTCTTTAAAATGATATACTTTAGAGGTTACTAGATAGGCTTGAGTAGAAATCAGCTAGTTGGGATTGGGATGAACCTATACAAACATTTTTTTTCCCAATATTTGAATTTCTTAAAAGTAATCAGTTTATTAAATATAAATATATAATTGAAAAAAGTATGTTACAGTAATAATTTAAATCTTGGAATAAAATTGTGTAGGAGGTAGTATACGTTTATTAGCACTTTTTGTGACTTCTAATCCATCTGGCAACGTTCCTCTTTTAGATATAAACTAGGTTGCACGGACACGGACACGGACACGGCCACAGACACCGCCATACGGCAAAATCTAAAATTATAGGACACAGACACGGCGTGGACACGGGAAATTATATATATATATATATATATATATATAATATAAATATATACACATATGTTATAAAAAAAACAAATACCATATTTCATAACCAAATTTAAAGTCTTAACAAGGGAAAAAACTCAAAAAGTCATAACATATCATAAGTAATAATAACTCATAACAAGGGACAAAAGTAAAAACGTGGTTTCATAGTCACATAACCAACTAATCTTCATCCAATGGCTCGACATCCTCATCAACAGTATCATTTGTTGTGAATAACATAGCTTCCATTTCCGGCTCATCGAGAGAAAGGTTAGCCATTCCAAGTACCCCAACATCATCTAAAGTGTCAAACTCATCTCCTCCCAAATCCCACATGCTACTCTCACCTTTCATGTATTCGGGAGTTTGCCTTGATAGAAGACGTAGATTTGAATGCACAAAAACCAAGTCTTCGCCTCTTTGGGGTGTAATCTTGTTCCTAAGCAAAGAGTTTATAAAAGAATATGTACTCCAATTTCTCTCACAACATGAAGATGAACAAGACTGCCCAAGTAATTTCAATGCTAAACTTTGAAGCAATGGTGTTGAAGATCCGTATGTAATCCACCACAAATCGGGATCCATTTGTCCACGATTACTAATCGAATCAGTACTTCCAAACTCTCTGACAGCTCCTGAGAATTTGGCAAACTCTGTGTGGATTTCTTTACGCTCAAGTGGGGAAGGAAAATATTTCTCAAAACACTTTAGCCTTTCATCGGAAATCTCTTTATCCTTATGTGGGGAAGCCGATTGGGAGACAAGTTAAGCCAAGATTCACTATAATACCTTGGGTTCAAAGAGTGAGCCAAATAGTGAAGAGGTGTGTTGCTTTTAGCCCAACGATCCACTAATATAGCATGCACAACAGAATAAAATGGCGATATCCTGTAGAAGCCGAAGATGATGAATAATTACTTCGACAACTAGATGGTGGTAGTGGAACTTGTTTAAGCTTGGATTTTTCAGCCCTCGAGTCAAACTCTCCTTGTTCTCTTTGCATAATAACCAAATCATCAGAAGTTACCTTGGCACATTTAGCAATTCCACTACCACCAATCTTTAGTAAATGACTTTTTACACGTGCGTAAGAACCCGAAAATGGTTTATTACAATACGTACATGTAAACCGAACATTTCCTCCTCCACTAATCTTCTCTCCAACATTAACAAACTTCCAAAGAGGAGCCTTGTTATTATCAGGATCTTCAGAACTCATTGGGTTGTATGTATGTATCACGATCAGAAATTCAGAATCAAAAAATATATAAAAACCTAATTCCCAAATCAAAATCCCTAATTCAATGATCGACGCCTGCTGCTGCACTCATTGGGATTAGAAGTAAATACCTGAAAGAATGATTGAATGATTGAATGATCGAATGATCGAATGATGGAAGCGATTGTCTGATTGAACGATTGAATGATTCAATGATCGACGCCTGGTGCTGCACTTTTCCACTGATTTGATTAGTTTAGGTTTTACCGTTTTAATCCCTTTATGTTTTTTTTTTTTTTTTTTTTTTAATTTCCTAGCCCGTGTCCGTGTCCGAGCCGTGTCCAAATCATATGTCACGTAGGACACGGCACTTGCGTGTCAGACACGTGTCCGCGCCGTGTCCGAGCCGTGTCCGTATCCGATCCGTGTCCGACACTGCCACGTTCACTTCCAAGGTGTGTTCGTGCTAGCCTGGATATAAACTGTATTTGACCCATTTGATTCTTTTGAGATAAAATTAAACCCATTTTGACCATTATAAGTAAATCTATCAAATGGGCACCTCGTGTATAGCTGGACTAGAGCATTACAAAGGGTTTAGGGTTTCTGATGAATCTTTTGGATGTAGTAGTTATGAAACCAGGAATACTCTAGAAGTTGCAACACATTCTGAAACTGAATTTTTGACTTCCTAACTACTGCTAAGTGCATGTTCTTGTCTTTAAATTAGTTTGGCCTACTAAAGTTCTCCCATCGGCTCCTAACATTTTCTTTCTCTTTCTGTGCTTACTTAAGTGTTCGTGTTTGTTGTTACTCTCGCTTCTTCTATTGCTCTAAATATATATACAACCATTAGCGCTGCAACTTGGAACGTACAACATTTTCATGGATTGAAAACCTTTTTTTTGCTATAAGCATTAAGGTTGTAATCATAGAGAATGATCTACCCGTGCTAGCACGGACACACCTTGGAAGTGAACGTGGCAGTGTCGGACACGGACACGGCGCGGACACGTGTCCGACACGCACGTGCCGTGTCCCACGTGACATATGATTTGGACACGCCTCGGACACTCCAAGGACACGACTCGGACACGCTTTTGATGGACACGGACACGGGCTAGGAAATTAAACAAAAAAAAAACATAAAGGGATTAAAACGGTAAAACCTAAACTAATCAAATAAGTGGAAAAGTGCAGCACCAGGCGTCGATCATTGAATCATTCAATCGTTCAATCAGACAATCGCTTCCATCATTCGATCATTCGTTCATTCAATCGTCTTTCAGGTATTTACTTCTAATCCCAATGAGTGCAGCACCAGGCGTCGATCATTGAATTAGGGATTTTGATTTGGGAATTAGGTTTTTATATATTTTTTGATTCTGAATTTCTGATCGTGATACATACATACAACCCAATGAGTTCTGAAGATCCTGATAATAACAAGGCTCCTCTTTGGAAGTTTGTTAATGTTGGAGAGAAGATTAGTGGAGGAGGAAATGTTCGGTTTACATGTACGTATTGTAATAAACCATTTTCGGGTTCTTACGCACGTGTAAAAAGTCATTTACTAAAGATTGGTGGTAGTGGAATTGCTAAATGTGCCAAGGTAACTTTTGATGATTTGGTTATTATGCAAAGAGAACAAGGAGAGTTTGACTCGAGGGCTGAAAAATCCAAGCTTAAACAAGTTCCACTACCACCATCTAGTTGTCGAAGTAATTATTCATCATCTTCGGCTTCTACAGGATATCGCCATTTTACTCTGTTGTGCATGCTATATTATTGGATCGTTGGGCTAAAAGCAACACACCTCTTCACTGTTTGGCTCACTCTTTAAACCCAAGGTATTATAGTGAATCTTGGCTTAACTTGTCTCCCAATCGGCTTCCCCCACATAAGGATAAAGAGATTTCTGATGAAAGGCTAAAGTGTTTTGAGAAATATTTTCCTTCCCCACTTGAGCGTAAAGAAATCCACACAGAGTTTGCCAAATTCTCAGGAGTTGTCAGAGAGTTTGGAAGTACTGATTCGATTAGTAATCGTGGACAAATGGATCCCGATTTGTGGTGGATTACATACGGATCTTCAACACCATTGCTTCAAAGTTTAGCATTGAAATTACTTGGGCAATCTTGTTCATCTTCATGTTGTGAGAGAAATTGGAGTACATATTCTTTTATAAACTCTTTGCTTAGGAACAAGATTACACCCCAAAGAGGCGAAGACTTGGTTTTTGTGCATTCAAATCTACGTCTTCTATCAAGGCAAACTCCCGAATACATGAAAGGTGAGAGTAGCATGTGGGATTTTGGAGGAGATGAGTTTGACACTTTAGATGATGTTGGGGTACTTGGAATGGCTAACCTTTCTCTCGATGAGCCGGAAATGGAAGCTATGTTATTCACAACAAATGATATTGTTGATGAGGATGTCGAGCCATTGGATGAAGATTAGTTGGTTATGTGACTATGAAACCACGTTTTTACTTTTGTCCCTTGTTATGAGGTATTATTAGTTATGATATGTTATGACTTTTTGAGTTTTTTCCCTTGTTAAGACTTTAAATTTGGTTATTAAATATGGTATTTGTTTTTTTTATAACATATGTGTATATATTTATATTATATATGTATATAATTTCCCGTGTCCACGCCGTGTCCGTGTCCTATAATTTTAGATTTTGCCGTACCGCGGTGTCCGTGTCCGTGTCCGTGCAACCTAGATTACAGGTTGTGTATCTAGCATGAGTACAATGATTACATCTTCCCACATATAGTAGTGTCCAAACGAATAGGAGGCAAATTCCATATGCGCTTTCCTAATAGGGATATTTTTACTTCACTGCAATAAGTTGCCAGATTATGCAATGCAATTAATGCATATATTTCTCTTTAGATAATCAGTAGAATAACACCATGGTAATAAAAATAATAATGCCATCTCAACTTCACAAGTTATTTGGTGGCACTCTGACCTTGATAAGCAGGATTTTCCTTTAGTGTGATAGTTTAGTAGGCCATTTTAATTCAAGCGAGGAAATTGTCACATACTTACAAACATAAAGCAGTGAAGGGGCCATTTTAATTCAAGCAAGGAAAGTAACTTGTTGGTTTTTTACCTTCTCTTTTTCCTTCTAGAAGTCTGCAACCGAAATCCTTGCTCATTTAGCTTGTGATTGTGTAAATAGCATTTTAAGCTCTTGTATCTAAACAACAAAATCATAAAGCGATCCACCTGTCTTGCGTGAACTTCGTGATTTTAGATGTAGAGGTAGGCTCTCACTTATTTGGCATACCCAATGAAACTTTATATATCGTAGATGATAATGCACTTCATTTTGATGGCTATTAATGTAATCATAAATTTTATCGAAAAAAATAATTTTTATATATGTGCATGACTTATTCATGTATTTATTATTTATATGGTCCATTTATGTATTGGCGATTTTTGACTTAATCTAGTCTATCTTGGACTTCTGAACTACAGTATGTATCTCTGTGCATTCACATATGAGTTACTTTATATTATTCATATTGCATGTTAGGTGGGATGGTGGGCTGGATTTTCAGACGATAGCAAGGATCCATATGGTCGGATCATCCGTATAACCGCAGAGCATGGAAAATACCTTGCAAGAAGTTATAGTCCGAGGTAGAGTCGCTACTTTTATGAATATTTCACCATCTTACTATGTAACTAGTCTGTTTATGATGTAATTTTAGTAATTCATGCTACATTTCTTTGGATGTTTGTATTTTGTTTTTTCTTTTAAAAATTGTTTCAGCAATATCATTAGTAATTTTTTTTAACCCTCGTCTATTATGTTATCTTTTCGTGGCTTTCTTGACAGCTAGGTTTTTTATAGTTTTATCTATGCGAGGCTGCTTTATTAAGGAAAAGCCGTTTACTGTAAAGATACACTGTTTTTATGATTATGCTGTATATACATATAACATAAATAGAATACCCCATGAAATCAACAGCAAGTGTTAAACATATCAATATTTGATGCTTAAGCTAACCAGGTGAATTTCAGTATCGTGGGTCATTCTCATTAGATGTATCTAAAATAATTTCCAGCTGAACTGAATACTTGTCATCCCTGGTATTATGTTGTTAGACCCTTTTTCAGTATTATTATCTTTTATTAGATTAAGTCATATGTATTTCATTTGATAGGTCTTATTAGTATTTAATTAGATTTTATTAGTGTTTTATTCGGCAAGTCTTGGTATCATGTATTTAATAGGGTATGGATTGTTGTTGAGAAACTTCTTTAAATAGGGGTTATAAAATTATGTTTGGCATGCTCAGTGTGATTGAGAAATATAGGTAAATCAGTTGGACATTTACTGGAGAGCGACTTACCTTTCAAACATAACTCAAGCTTAAGTTTATGTTTTCGTTATATTTTGATGGCTTATAAATAAAAGTTATAGCCGACTCCTACTATATGTCCTATAAAAACTTAACGACTGTCTTGTAATTTTCAGGCAGCTTGCCAAGGCTGCAGATGGCGCCCCTCTGTTCGAGGTATTTATTACAATGAACGAGAAAGGAGAATACAAACATCAGGTAACTTTCTTTACTTGTTTCAAATTCTGCTGTTTTTGTTTGTATCATTAACTTAAATTGCATGATCAGGCTGTATACTTGAAGCGGAGTAAGGGTCCTCAAGATTTTCCAATTGCTTCCTCAAAGTTTTCAGGTCTTATTGTGAACCCTCTCGACTCCATTGGTGAAAAGAGTGATTTATTTACAAAAGATAATGAAGATACAGATGACGAGGAATATGGTTTTGAGAATATCTTGCGGGATATGATTCCTGGCGCAAAAGATGTGAAAATTAAGGTTCTGAATATGACATCACCAGGAAAAATAGACAAAGATATAATAGCAAAGGTGGTTGAACAAATAATGGAAGAAGATGAAGATGAAGATGAAGATGAAGATGGAGACGAAGATGATGAAGAAGAAAATGATGATGTAGAGGAAGTCAAAGATGTAACTGATGGAGAGCAATATGATATTGATATTGATATCGATGCTGGTGGTGCAATAATTGATGGTGAAGTTAGTAGTCAAATTGCAGTCAAAGTGGTTGTTGGTGGTCTGGTACAAAAGGTTTCCAATGACACATTCCATAAAGATGTTATTCGAGTGCCAGCTAAACTAGAAAAGAAAAACCGTTCATCGTTCACTTTCTCCATAGAGAAAGAACAACAAAACATCTCTTCCAGCAATGCACCATCTGTAAGTCAGAAAGATACTAAGATCCAAGGTAATCGTAGCATAGATAGTGTTATGCTTGATCTTGCCAAATCTATTGGAAAAGGGAAGATACCCATGAAGGTCAGCTTTGATTACATGAGTAATTGTGTGGTTATTGTTTATCAAAGTCATACTCTTGATATTCTTGATGATATCTTTTCTTTTTTGTAGGTACTTAAAGATGTGAACCAGTTGATTAATCTCCGCCTTAGCCAGGATCTAAATCGTCAGCCTTTATCTGGTTCTACAACATTCAATCGAATTGAGCTTCCGTCCACTCGAGATCCTTTAAATGGTGATGCAATAGCTGAAACTTTTAATGCATGGTTTATTCGGGATTTTAATTTAAGCTTCCATTCCATGTCTTGTTTGGTTGCAAACATAGTGGCATAAACTTATTTCGATATGTTTACATAGACCAAATGGAAACTCACAAAAATAATAAAGTTTAATCCTATCATTTTTCATTATTTATTCCAATTGTAAAGCTATATTTTCAAACCAAAAAAAAAACTATAAAGGGATGTAACTGAAACCAAACGGGTATCAAATTCATTCTTTCTGAAAACATTTAGCGCACTAAATGCTTCCTACATTTGAGGCACTGATAGATACATTGTACTGTGGCAGGACTATATGTTGGTGCACATGGGATTTTCACTTCCGAGGTTATTCATCTAAAACGTAAATTTGGTCAGTGGCAAGAGGATGGAGGCGCAAACGCGTTCTCCAATCTTGAGTTTTATGAGTATGTAGAAGCAATAAAGATTACTGGGGATCCCTACGTTCCAGCTGGTCAGGTAAGCATTTCACATTTTTTTTTTTCCTTTTCGTTTATTGAATTAAATACCCAAGGTTCTAGATTATTCTTTTGTACAGGTTGCATTTCGTGCAAAAGTTGGAACCAAGTATCAGCTGCCTCATAGAGGGATTATCCCAGAAGAATTTGGAGTGGCAAGTTTTTAACTTTGATTTTATATTATTATATTTAATTTTCATGTGGTGTGAGCTTCTCTGAGACCTGTTTGGCGATTCAGATTGCTCGATACCGAGGACAAGGAAAGCTTGCTGACCCTGGATTTCAAAATCCTCGATGGGTGGATGGTGAACTTGTTATTCTAGATGGAAAGGTGTCCACATTTGTTTCTCGATTTGATTTTCAATTTTAAGGAGTCTTACTAAGTTTAACTAAAGCGATAAATCCTGCTTTTGTTTTTTGTCTTTTTTGCAGTACATTAATGGTGGCCTTGTGGTTGGATTTGTTTACTGGGCCCCTGAATCTCATTTCTTGGTGTTCTTTAATCAGCTAACGCTGCAATAATGGATGCTCTTTGTACATGAAATTTCCCAAATCTTTTTTTTTTCTAGCAGATTCAGATTTTATAGGTAAGCTCAATTTCTACCCCTTTAATTAGCGGATACATTCGTAGTATCAATACTTTCAAAGACGTTAGCGTGAGGTGAATTTATAAACTTATCGATGGTTATACTTTTCATGTTATTGAAATTTAAGAATTTAGTTAGCGATAGTATAATACTTGCATTGTTTTGTGGCTTATATTCTTTTCCATTAAAAGTTATTATTCTATTTGTCATTGTCTTACAGTGTCCGATGACTTCTGTTTACATATGGAGTCATGAGAGTGGAGCAGGGAAGTGTATACCCACTTGAATAATCTTCCATCACTCGACTGACTAATGTAATTAGTAATTTTAATGTAATTAGGGTGATCGTGTCATAGAGTCGATTATCTAGGAGGATCAATCAATCTCTTGATGCTCTTTATCGGTCATAAGGATACTTCCTATGACCCTTCCTTTGATGTATGTACGTTGGTTTCTGTATCCCAAATCTAAATCAATTGGTCCTCGCGGATTTTAGTTAAGTAATGAATGAAGTGATAAAACAAAAATTACGTATTGCCTTTGGTAGACTTTGTTTTCAATGTTCATACCTATTTATTATAATTGATAGTTTGATTTTGCTGCTTCTTAGCTCGGATTCTTGTGTATATAAGTAACCATAGTGTGTCATGAGTTTGTCTTGCTGACATTGTTTCGTCCAATTACAAGAATCTGTAGGATTAGTTTCCCTTTTATTTGGCCAAAAAAGAAGTTTTGGTTTGTCCCAAACCAGGTCACAACGATTTATGCAACAGTCTCACCTAAATGATGTCGTTTCATTAAAATCATAGAAAAAGTGCGGTTTTTAAGCAGAACCGAAGTGAACTGAACGATCATGAACTGGACGGGTACATAAGCGGTACCGGTTTAGTTTACCAGTTAGTTTCAAATTCTTGTTTACTCTTCACCTCTCTCAACCATAAATATAAAACAACACTCATGGGCGTACATGCACAACCAGGCTCACATCCGCAAAAGCACATACTTACTAATATCAAGTGAAGTTCACATGCCAACACAGAGACGTAACCTCAATCATCGGCGATTTTGGATAATTGGTTAATATTTGAAAGAAAACCCCAAACGTGGATTGTTATTGTATGTATTCCGGATCATTCAAATAAAATTACAAAGCAGTGTATTAAAATAGGCGGCAGTGATGATACGACGTTCATCTTAACTAGGTAGTTCAAACTTCATAGGTTTTGTTTTAAGACATAATAAGAAGTAGCACACCATGGTACACAAAAGATGAAAACATACACAACATATATAATTCATGGCTAAGCACATGAAAAGTATTTATCTTCTTACTTCTTTAGCGCCCCAAAAGACACGTCATTCACTATTTTCGCTCCTCTTCCTTTAGCCATATAAAGACCCATATGGTGCATTAGCTCCTGCAACAAATGGTCAATTAAATAAGCGATCAATCTTTTACAATTTAAAGTAAATTGTTTTTACATACCTGGGGATGAGCTAGGCCATCTTTAGTGTCTCTTGCAGCCGATGCTGGGAAATCGAAGGTGGCACAGCCATGTGAATACACCACTACATCTTGTAGTGGTGCAAGAAAACCACGGTTTCTTGCTGATAATGTGGAGCAAACAAAATCCAGCACACAAATGTCAGTGCATATCCCAGCCACCAATAACTGGTACAAGAACACAACGAAATAGTTTGAGGCAGTTACTTGCTAAAGTTGTGCAAGTTATGTGGTTAAGTTTTCAGTAAGTGGATGCATATTAAGGAAATAGTTACCATTTGGATGTTGTTGGTTTTCACCCAGTCTACGAAAACATTTGAACCATCTTCTTCTATAGAACCTATATATCCATCATAACAGTCCTTGCGTCTGATGATCACATTTGGCTCTTTCTCCAACCACTCTAAAGCTGTAGAGAGAAAAGAGAAGTAACGAAATGTGAATACTTTGAGATGACTTTGAATCTCTTTGACGCGTTTAGCATAACCCAAATCAACCATTTATATATACATGAGTCAAAACTACGATAGCAAGCACTGACTGGTGTCTATTTGCAGTCAAACTCGTACGTGTATATAAACAAAAACTACTTTGATTAAACAGAATTAGAAGTACCAGGAACCAAATTGGATTCATGAGAACCAGCAAGACAGTGAGAAGGATAAGGGTGTTCAAGTTTTCCAGGTTGATGCGTATCTAAAAACGCAAGAACCGGCCATTTCTTGTCACAAAACAGTCTCGACAGTTTAACCGATTCATCAATCATATCCAATATCTGGTTGTTTGGCTCTGCAGGTGCCTTTACAAACACAATCATCATATAACCACATAATAAATCATGCATGATCATATTATGTTAATTGTTAAAAGTAAAAGTTTTGGATTAGAAAAAGACTGACCAAGTTTCCAGCTCCCATGGTACAAAAGCCATTGATGATGTCCACAAGAACAAGGCCAGTTTTGACATCTTCAGATATGCATAGTGATTCTTCTTCTAGTGGTATCTCTTTCTTCAAAAGCTCAACTGTGTGTAGCACCATCTTTTTTTATTGTCTCTTGAGCTTCAATAATGCTTTCAACATATATGAAAGAAAGAATGATCAAAAACTTTGAAATTTTGTGCTCTTAAATTTTCGTTATTGGTGTTTTGTGGAATGATGCTTCATGTGTCAAGTAAAAGACAGATTATGATTCTTTTTATTTTAATACATGACAAAAAGTGAGCCCCACATTGACTTCTTCCTTTATTTAGAAAGATTAGGATACCCTTAAAGCTTCTACCGGAAAACTATAACTTTTATTTTGAAATTTTTACTTTTTAAAAATCCCAAATTTTTTGAATTTTTTTCTTTTAAAATAAAAAATTAAAATGTTTTATTTATAAAGAGCTTTTAATTTTAAAATCTCCACAGTTATACATTAATACTAGTTTTAATACCCGTATGATATACTGTATTCGAAAAACGTAACATTAAATACTAAAAAAAACTCATCTTAAATTTTTTATAAGTTATCGTTTACGATTTCCATAAAATGAAAAAATAAAATAAAAACTAATATATAGATAAAGTTTGTTCGAAGACTTGTTATATTGCATAACATAATTAGTTTTTCTTAATCTAGACATTATCATGGTTGTCTTTACTATAATTAAATTAATAAATGGGTTAAGTATATTTGTTAAGTACCAAGCTATTTTCGATAAAATAATGGAAATATTTATAAAAACATATAATTAGTTATTTGGACATTACTTAGTAAAGTTATCTTATGAAAACACCATGATATTCCATTAGTAATTATCTTTGTTTTTACATTCTTTAGTTTTTTGTCTGTGGTTTTACTTTGGCAAATCACGATCCAAAAAGAAATAAAAATATAAAATTATTTTAGAGTTTAGCATCAGAAAGATTAGATATCAAATATTAAAATAGAGTTTAATATATAAATTTAAGATTGTTATAAGTATTATATTAATAATTTATTTTTATAAATATTGTCACGTGTCGTTTCTTAAAGGGAGCTGATTTTTACACTTTACGCTTTACCTTATACACATAAAATTAACAAGTAATTACCTTTATACCCTCAAATACATTAACCAACATTTTACCTTTGACTTCTTAAATCATCCCGCTCGTGTTTCACTTACCTCCACTACTTTCAAAACACTTGTACACAAAAAAACCTTTCACCACGTCACTTTGTGTATTGTTTCCGGCTCCAATAAACACACTTGAGGGAATTAATTTTTCGAGTTTTCTTGTTAGTTTTTACTAGTTTGATTATCGGAAACTCTTCGATTTCTTATCTAACGGGTCTAACTATTTATCGGAAAACGTCCATCTTTCGCCACCAAATCATAGCTAAAAACCTTAAAACTTTTACCGAAAAGCTAGCTAGCACCATAATAATACCAAACGTTATAAAGAAGTTTTCCGTCAAACTTATACTATAGTTTGATTTTATAATTTCTCCAAGTTAGTTTTGCTACATCACCATCGTTATATTTTATTATTAATGTTGAGTGATAATTAAATTGAATAAATTAATGGATACTCCATTTGATTTCTATCTACCTTTTTCTAAAAGAATGAGTAAAGACGCAAGTGTATCTGTTTTAAAAGTCAAAACTAAAACGTTGGCTAAGTTTATGTGAGGGTATAAAAGTAATTAGGTATTATATCTAGGGATAATAGCTTGTGTATGTCATCATCTTGACATGAATTTTTTTTTGTGTACATCGAATTCTCAAAACTTCTATTAAATAGATAGCTGGTTACTTTGACTATTTCAAAGGTTACATTGACTAAATTACTTGCCATGTCATCTACCAAACACAAATACAATTTTATTTTCCCGGTCTTAAAACTCGTCTACCCCCAAATTGATACAAACACAAACACAAACACAAAATTCAATAAATCCAGAATTCCTACACAAACCCTAAACCCCAAATTCAATTCAATTTTAATTTCATGTTTAATTTGATATGAATTTTTACACAAACCTTAAATCCCCAATTTAATTTTAGGTTTAATTTGATTGTGATGATGACGACAATGGTGATGAATTGATGACGATGACGATGAGGACGGATGATGATGAAGACGATGGTGATGAACTCATGACGGACAGATTCTGGTTTACAGTTTTACATCTATAAGCATAAAAAAGAAAGAAAAAAAAGAAAAATAGAAAAGGAACACGCTGAAATCACATTGTGTATTTTGTTTAGAGTAACGGCGGGGGAAGGTTTATGGAAAACCCTAGTTATCCTATCTCTATATAAACACACCCTTACAAAATATCTTAACAATTCAACCTCTTATACCGCCGTTTTTTTCGAATTAGGGTTTTTGTATCATAATATATAGATATATATATATATATATATATATATATATATATATATATATATATATATATATATATATATATATATATATATATATTTTCTTGTATATTTTGTATTTACAATTAATAAGTTGATGATGGAAATGATGATTATTTCCCCAGGTGATTGAAGTTGAAATAAATGAGCGCTACTTTCTTATTTATCTTTTTAGAGAAAAATCCAAGCCAAAAATCTGATCCATCATATTTTTATTTTTCATGATTTGAATTTAGCTAATAGAAATTGGAAGTGATGATTATTTCCCCACATGACTGAAGCTGAAATAACTGACCGCTATTGCATTGGTAACTTGTAGTGTACAAGTATATGAAGTATTGAATATTAATAAGAGTTTATATATGAAGTGGATAATAAAATACACGTCATCAAATAGTAGATTACGTGCCAGTTGAGGTGGACAAATACGCAATTAACATGCGTACACGTTAGCATTTTGTAAGTAAAAGGTTAAGCATGTACTCAATAAACAAAATTAGTCAATATATGATACTCAATAGAAATTTTAAGAATACGGGATATACAAAAGATTTTTGTGTCAAGTTGAAATACACAAGCTATTATCCCTTATATCTATGTGTATAAAGTAAAAATGTGTAAGAATCACCTCGCTTTCTGAAATTGTCTATATGACGTCTATAAAATTGTTTCAATCCTCTTTTCGTTATAGATACATATGTGAATATAGATAGATAGATATATATTTTCAAAATATTGCCTTCAAAAATGAGTTTGCATAATTGACTTCCAAAAAATGCGTAGGAATTTAGATAATAAATTCTATTTTCTATCTTTACTACAATATAAAGAATCTCCTCCACCTCTTAAACTCTTAAAATTTAAGTAATTGAAATTACTTATCTACCCTTATTCAATTCAAACACATATCACTATTTTGGTATTCCTTCTTTCTCATTCTCGCTTATCTCCCTCTTTCCTAAACCCTAATTCCTAATTCATAATCGGTAATCCTTCGTTCTCATTCTCGCTTATCTTCCTCTTTCCTAGACCCTAATTAATTTTCATCATGTTTCACTTATTTGAAGAAGCAATCAGGAGAGACAATGCCTTGGAAGATGATGACATTGGAGCTTTAAGGTCTAAACCGAGATTTTAAATCTTTAATTTGTAGTCTATACTTAATTTATGTTTTCTCACGTTAATCTTTTTTATACTTCTTTCTTCTATCCATTTACAGAAAAGTTTCAAGGCAAGAATATATCAAGAAAAGATAGCTGAAGAAATTGGAGGAAATTAGGTATTGTTGAATATCGTTAACTACTTTCAACTATGTACATGATTTGTACTATTTATATTTACCTAAAAATTTTCAATTTCAGAGATGATATTGAAGATGAACATTATCTATTTGATGGTGTCAAACTAACTGAAGTTGAACATCGCGAGATGAGGTAGTTTTTATTTAAAAGTTGAAAAATATCCATATATGAAGTTTTATTTATTTTATTTATTTGTTTGCATTTGAAAACATTTCCTCTACATCTGCAAATATAAGAAGCAAATATACGAGCTGGTAAAAAAGCGGTCTCAAAAGGATGATAATCTTAACGAGGTTATGTTGGGTTTATCAATGGTTAATACTGGTAGAATCAGTTAATACTGGAAAGTAACGTTATTAATACTGGTGACTTACTACTACTGATTAATACTGGTGAATGTTTATACTGACTACGTGGACTTGCATGGCAGGAGTTTCTACTGGCGCGCTCATTAATACTGCTTATGTGATATAGTTAGCTAGCGCATTGTGACAACCGCCTAAATTTCAGGTGATTCTCAATTTCTTATTCGGTTCGAATCTCTAGTTACTCTTTTATCGTGTTCATATTGTTCGGGTTCTTAAATTGCCGTGTCTTTTATTGTCGGAACCAATGTCGGAATCAAACTATAAATCCTAACACCAAATAAACAATACAAGAACTTGACTAAGTTCATAACGGAAACTAAAAAGATTCTAGTCCTTAACTAATTAACGGAAAACCTAAAACGTCAAAAAGCTGGACTTTGCAATCCAGCCGGCGGCTGAATCCCGCTGTCCAGCTGGATGATGACTCATTTTTGCATGAAACTTGATTGGACCAACCATTTTGGCTCGGGACTAGGCAACATTTACTGGCATTTGTGACCCCCTAGGCCAGTCACTCCCCCCTTTACCCACTTTCAATTCATTTTTCTTTTCATTTCAAATTTACCAACACACACACACACAACTTTTCTCTCATTTTCTCTCTAATTTCCTCTCAAGAACAAAGCAAAACAGAAACTTAAACACCATTTTCAGTCCATAAACACACAAATACCAACCATCTAATCCATCACAAATCGTCCTAGAAGAAAAGGGTATCAAAGAAAAGGTTTAAATCGGGTTTTCAAGGAGCTTTTGGAGCTAAATCTCATCCAAACCATCACATCTCTTTTTCCTCCGGTAGAACCCCTTTATTTTACTCTTTTTACATAAATAATCGATTGCATGTATAATCTATAAACTGAAAATGTGTTTTCCTAACAATCTAAAACGTTTTCTTGCTTAAAAAACGAGTTTTTATGATAGATCTATATATTTAACATGTAAATCTAAAAGAAAACAGTGATTTTACTTTAAAAATACATATGTTTGAGTTATATCAGTTTGCATGTCGAATCTAACGGTTAAACGAGCTTTAAATCGGAAAATAAAACAACTTTGAAGCTGGCCGAAGCCTTTTGGCCGGCGGCTGAAGGATTCCAGCCGACGGCTAAAGTTCATCCGGCGGCTAATTTACTCCAGCCGCCGCCTGAATATTGTTGTTCGTTACTTTTGTCGTTTTACAGGTCGTAAACGTGAATATGAGCTAAAATAAATTATCACAGAACATATACATATTAATAAGCTACTGTTTTTGACATATAAGTTGGTTGGAAAAGCTTTTGGACTTGAAACTTTTGTATTATTGAATAAATCGTTATATTGTGCATTCTAAAGCGGGAAAGTGTTTTGAAAATGGACTTAATTTTTATAACGCGGAAGCGCTGCCCAATTTTCACCGTAAACATACCTTAAATTCAGTAACTTAACATTTCGGGACTTATATACTTTGACTTTGAACATGGAAACTTCTTGGACTTAATTTGTACTTATCGGACTATAAAACGTACACGGGCACATAAACCTTATAAACTTTCCGTATTAAACTTTTGGGACAGAATCTAAGTATAAGTCAAAAGAGATTGAAATTGTTCAATTGGAACTTAACATAACTCAATTTATACTAATAAAACTTGTACAACTTTCCGGTGTTCTAGGTCGTTTGTGATTCCCGACGCGTTCCGCTTCTTTTGTGCTAGTTCATACCTCTTATCTCCGCAAACCGTGAGTTACAACCCCACTTTGTTTTACTTTTGTACCTTTAAACATTATTTGGGGGAAACATAAGATCATGCTTTGTAACTTTTAACACTATTTGCGAACTACTTGAAACTTTTGGAAACTTGTACGTAACTTTGGAAACTTGATACATTTTAAACTCGTGAAACTCGTAAACTTTGGAAACTTGTATGAAACCTTATTGAAACTCTTATGAAACTTTGAACTTTGGGAAACTTGGAACTTGTGAACTATTATGCGTATATGTGTTATTGCCTTAGCGGGTTAACTAAATTTAGGATACTTGTTAGCGACCAATCCTTGATGAAAATATAAACCCGTAAGAACTTACTGCTACTTTTGGAAACTTTGTTCATTTGCCCCGTTTTTGGTTCAGGAACTTTAATACACTATTAGCAACAGCCGTTAGTCATATGGGTATCGATACTTAGGAGCGGTCACTCCTTACTAAGGGTTAGCGTCCCAAGTACATATTACTAAGATTCCGTTAGCAACTTATTCAAACATTTTTGGGCTAGATCAGGACCACACAATCGGTTTAGTGTATACTTACTATTTATATTATGCCAAGTGATTGATACGAGTTACTATTTAGTTAAACACATACTCCCTACGCATACACCTTTTTAGCGCTTGGATTCCGCTGCAACTTTAATTATACGAGTTTTATTTATTTAACTTACTTGTGTACGTTCAAACCTTTACTATTTACATATATGTTCAAACGTCGCTCCGTTCCTTTTACTTATGACGTCATCATATATTTTGCAACTTTCTATTTTTGGAAACTTTATCGAAACTCTAAACTGTAACTCACTCACTACTTTATGTAGTTGACACTTTATCTTATGTTTCAGGAAATTAATGTAAGTGTACGGAATGCATGGCAAAGGAGGGTCAATATGGTTACGTGAGGCGCTAAATGGGAAAAGACCTTTCTATTTTGGGAATTTTATTTTGGAAACATTGTACTTGTACTTATTTAAAACTTATGAACTGCTTGGTTGTTGAAACTTGAACTATTTTTATTTAATTGAAATGACTTGAATCGTTTATATTTGCTTATGACCGTGTAATGATATTCCAGCTCTCACATTCCGTGTTTCCGCTATAGCGGGGTGTGACAGACTTGGTATCAGAGCACAGGTTATAGTGAAAACGGTTTTAGAAATTTCCAAAAAGTTTTTGAAACCAAACTATAACCAAGGCTTTTCGGAAAATCATTATGGGTTCAAAACTTTAGTGAATTAATTTTGCGATTGCATGATTGTTTTTAACTACGCATGGCCTGATCACCCCTGCCTAGTTCAAAATGACTTATGCAAGGACGAAACGTAATTTCTAAAGATAAACGGTTTTGAGTCGAAAAATTCCCGGTCTTACTATTCCCAACCTCACGTGATCGACCCTTACCTGCATTTCCTTACTTATTTTCCTTTAGCATTATCGTGTTCATGTACTTACGAAACTTTTTACGTCGCAGATCCGTCATGTCTCAGTCCTCACGTTCGCGATCTCCCTCACGATCTCAGTCACGATCCCAGCAGAGAGCCGCGTCTTCTCACGAGCCTTCCGAGGGCCATACCGCCTCGGAAAGCCTCCGACACCAGACCACGGACCCCACGGAGGATACCTCCATGGCCGTATCCAGTAGCATCGGGTCTAGCCCGAGGTCGGTTTTACCACCTCCACCGGCCCCCGTTGCTGCGCCACCACAGCGCCGTGGACCGCGTGTCGTTACGACGGCACGTAAACAGGTCATTCTCCCGGGTCGGTTACCCGACAGGATGGCAGCGCAGCAGGACGGCCCGTCCAGGCCTGCGCCACCCCATCTCCCGTTCGGACACCCACCTCCCGAGGCCCCACGCACCTCGATGATGGATCACTACTCGTGGGAGCGACAGCTCGAACGAGAAGAGATGCAGCGGGCTCGAGACGCTGAAGCAGCAAGGCAGAGGATGCCGCATACCCCACAGCTACCCCCTCCTGCCGCCTTCCTACACCTCCACCGCGAGGTTAGGGGACTTTCAGAGGAAGCCCAACAACAAGGGCTGCTCCTTTGCGAGGTCTCCGACGCCGCGCAGAGGTTGTCGGAACAAGCGTTGCGTCACCTTTATGTGGTTCAGGCCACGGCCCGTACGGTGCAACGCTTGGTAGGAGTTTGCTTGGTCATGGGGACCCTGTTGGCGGTTATTGCCGCCAAGATGTTCTTCGAGAGGCGCCGTTAGTTCTTCTCTTTATTATTGTACTGTAGGCCGAGCTGTAATTTTCAATGTACACAGCTTCGCGCCATTTTCTTTATTTCCTTATGTATTGTACTGTACTTCTCCTATTTTGAACCTTGTACTCAACCTATTATTAATGAATGAAGTTCCATCTATTATTATCTATTATTACCTTGTCTTGTGAATCTTGTACTGTGTTGAATCTTTCTTTTACGTATGAATTCTTGTCGTGTGAATCTCTTGAAACCTTGTCGTGCGTGTACTATCTGTTCTATTACCTTACTCTTGCGTGATTGTTAACTTGTTCATTGAATCATGTTCTTATCATACTCTAATCGTGCGTTACTAAACTAAATCTGTTATCTGTTGTAGAATCATGGCACCCCGTACCAACGCCGCAATCATTGCTGAGCAAGTGGCCGAACAGTTGCAAGCAGCGATGCCCAACATGATCGCCCAGATCACTGCGGGTATTAATGCTAACGTCAACAACCACCAGCAACAACAACAGCAACAACATCAACAGCAGCAACAACAACAGCAGCAGCGACATAACAACCACCAGAACCAACAGCAACCCCCAAACCCACCAGCCTGCACCTACAAAAGCTTCATGGCCTGCAAGCCTAAGGAGTTCCATGGCACAACTGGTGCCGTAGGCCTGGTATCATGGTTTGAGAGCATCGAGTCGGTGCTGCACATCAGCGGATGTGCTGAAGCTATGAAAGTACAATACGCTTCCTGCGTATTGCACGGGAAAGCACTGACTTGGTGGAACAATGTGGTCCGCAATAGGGGACGTGAGACCGCCAATGCTCTCACCTGGGAACAATTCAAGAACCTCCTGATTGAGGAGTACTGCCCCAAAGGGGAAATCAAGAAGCTCGAGGCCGAGCTCTGGGATCATCAGATGGTCGGAAACGACATCGAAGGGTACACTGCCCGATTCCATGAGTTGGCTCGACTGGTCCCAAGGCTAGTAACTCCGGAAGAGAACAAGATCGACCTGTACATCTCTGGTCTTGTTCCTGAAATCAGAGGAATGGTTCTCACCAAGGAACCCCAGACCCTCCAGAGCGCCATCATCCTAGCTCACCGCCTCACGAGCAACCTACTCACCACTCCTGCCTCATCCAAGAAGGAGTCGGGTGAGAAGAGGAAGTCTGACCAGACTCCAAGGCGGAGCGATAGGAACAAGAAGAAGAAGACCACCCGCAACCTTGCCATAGCAGCTGTAGCACCGCCACCGCCACCTCCACCAGCTGGAAACCGATACACGGGGACGAACCCCAAGTGCAACAAGTGCAATTTCCACCATCACGGTAACTGTCCCGTGTGTCTGAGGTGCCAGAAGGAAGGGCACTTTGCTAAGTACTGCCCGGACAAGTTGGCAGCTCCAGGCCAGAAGCCGGTGTGCTTCGAGTGCGGAAGTGACCAGCACCTCCGAAATGCTTGCCCGAGACTCCGAAACGCCCAACCTAACCAAGGCGGGCGAGGTCGAGGACGTGCATTCGCACTCACAGCTGAAGAGGCTCGGCAGGACCCGAATGCGGTGAACGGTACGTTTCCTGTTAATAACCATTATGCATCCGTTTTGTTCGATTCTGGTGCCGAAAGAAGCTTTGTTTCCTTAGAATTTAGACCCCTTATTAACTTAGGATCTAAGGTTCTTAAGGATAGCTTCACCATAGAGTACGCTAACGGTCAGGAGTTCGAAGCTAAGGATATAATCATAGGATGTTCCATATGCCTGTCCGATAAAACTTTCCCTATTGATTTAATCCCTATCGAGCTGAAAAGCTTTGATGTCATCGTCGGAATGGACTGGCTCTCTCGTTTCCGAGCCGAGATCGTCTGTTTTGACAAACTCATCCGCATCCCTCTTTCTGACACTGAAACTTTAGTTGTTCAAGGAGACAAACCCGGACGTTCACTCCGTCTCGTGTCGTCCATCAAAATGCGTAAGTACCTCGAGAAGGACTGTGACGCATTCCTTGCCCACGTTGTTGAACGTAAACCCAAGGAGATCCGTATTCAAGATATCCCAGTAGTCAAGGATCACCCTGAAGTCTTTCCCGAAGATTTTCCTGGGCTACCTCCGCATCGACAAGTGGAATTCCGGATAGACCTCATTCCTGGTGCAGCACCGGTCGCTAGGACACCGTACCGTCTAGCCCCACCGGAGATGCAAGAGCTGTCTAAACAGCTTCAGGAACTCTTGGATCATGGTCTTATTCGTCCTAGCTCGTCCCCCTGGGGAGCCCCTATACTCTTCGTTAAAAGAAAGACGGATCCTTTCGTATGTGCATCGACTACCGCGAACTGAACAAGCTGACCGTCAAGAACCGATACCCACTCCCGAGGATCGATGATCTTTTCGACCAGTTGCAGGGTGCAACTTATTTCTCAAAAATCGACCTTCGTTCGGGTTATCATCAGGTTCGTGTCAGCGAGACCGACATTCCAAAGACCGCTTTTCGTACCCGTTACGGTCATTACGAATTCCTCGTCATGCCTTTCGGTCTAACCAACGCACCAGCAGTGTTCATGGACTTAATGAACCGAGTGTGTAGACCTTACCTGGACAAATTCGTGATCGTGTTCATTGATGATATTCTTATCTACTCGAGAAACAAGGAGGATCACGCGAAACACTTGAAACTCATTCTAGAACTCCTCCGAGAACAGAAACTGTACGCCAAATTCTCTAAGTGTGAATTCTGGCTCCGGGAAGTACATTTCCTTGGTCATGTGGTCAACCAAGATGGGATCCATGTGGATCCGGCTAAGATAGAAGCGATCGAGAAATGGCAAGCCCCGACGACTCCTACGGAAATCCGTCAATTCCTAGGGTTGGCCGGCTACTATCGAAGGTTCATCGAGAATTTCTCGAAGATCGCTAAGCCACTCACCGAGCTCACTCAGAAGGATAAGGATTTTGTTTGGGGTACGAAGCAAGAGGAATCCTTCCAGAAACTCAAGCACCAGCTTTGTCACGCACCGATTTTGTCCTTACCAGAGGGTACGGATAACTTCGTTGTATTCTGCGATGCATCCCATCAAGGACTTGGGTGCGTCCTTATGCAGAAAGACAAAGTCATCGCCTACGCTTCAAGACAACTCAAGGTTCACGAACAGAACTACACTACTCACGACCTAGAACTGGGAGCAGTCGTTTTTGCACTAAAGATCTGGAGACATTACTTGTATGGGACTAAGTGCACGGTTTTCACGGATCACAAGAGTCTCCAACACATCCTAGACCAAAAGATGCTCAACATGAGACAGAGGAGATGGATCGAACTGCTGAGTGACTACGATTGCGAGATCAAGTACCACCCGGGTAAAGCAAACGTAGTAGCAGACGCCCTTAGTCGGAAGGAAAGGGTGAAACCATCTCGAGTTAGAGCATTAGGTATCCAATTTCAGACTAACCTTCAAACGCAAATCGCCGAGGTTCAGCGAGAAGCGTTGAAGCCCGAGAACCTAAAGGGAGAGACCTTGCACAATCATGAGAAGGAGTTCGAACGCAAATCCGACGGGATTCACTACTTCAAGGGCCGAGCATGGATTCCGAAGTCCGAGGATCTTCGTAAGTTAATTCTGGATGAAGGCCACCGTTCCCGATACTCCATCCACCCCGGTTCAGACAAGTTGTACAAGGATCTTAAGGAGTATTATTGGTGGCCGGGCATGAAGAAAGATATCGCCTTGTACGTAGCCAAGTGTCTCACTTGCTCCAAGGTCAAGGCGGAATATCAGAAACCCTCAGGACTACTGCAGCAACCGGAGATTCCTATGTGGAAATGGGAGCAAATCTCCATGGATTTCATTACCAAGTTACCCCGGACGACAAAGGGTAACGACACAATTTGGGTAATTGTGGACCGTTTGACTAAGTCTGCTCATTTCTTGCCGGTACGAGAAACCCACTCGATGGAGAAATTCGCGCAAATCTACATCAACGAGATCATCTCTCGCCACGGTACACCTCTCTCCATCATTTCTGACAGGGATAGTCGGTTCACGTCTCGCTTTTGGAACGCGCTTCAGAAATCTCTCGGGACGCGACTAGATCTTAGCACAGCTTACCACCCTCAGACCGATGGTCAAAGCGAAAGGACGATCCAAACGCTTGAGGATATGCTTAGAGCATGCGTAGTTGACTTTGGAGGAAGTTGGGACACACATCTTCCATTGGTCGAGTTTTCGTACAACAACAGCTACCACGCTAGCATTAAGTGTGCTCCGTTCGAGGCCTTATATGGACGTAAGTGCCGGTCGCCGCTTTGTTGGCTAGAGGCTGGTGATCGACAACTTACAAGGCTCGACATTGTTCAAGAAACCATCGACAAGATCACCACCATCAGGGAGCGACTGAAGACGTCCCGTACTCGGCAGAAGAGCTACGCCGATAACCGAAGAAAACCCCTCGAGTTCCAGGTCGGCGATCGGGTACTTCTTAAAGTATCGCCATGGAAAGGGGTAGTTCGCTTCGGAAAACGCGGCAAGCTAAGCCCAAGGTACACCGGACCGTTTGAAGTCATCGAGCGTATTGGTCCAGTAGCTTATCGACTCCAACTCCCGCCAGTTCTTTCCAATGTTCATAACGTGTTCCATGTCTCGCACTTGAAAAGTGCCTATCTGATGAGACCATCGTCATCCCGCTCGACGAGGTCAAAATCGATAACAAGCTCAATTTCATCGAGGAACCGCTTGAAGTTGTAGATCGAGAGGTCAAGCAACTCATACAAAGTCGTGTTCCTATTGTCAAGGTTCGCTGGAACTCCCGACGTGGTCACGAATTCACATGGGAACGTGAAGACCAGATACGTCAAAAGTATCTGCATTTGTTCAAAGATACTTCTACCTGATTGGGCGAGTCAAATTTCGGGACGAAATTTCTTTCAACCCGGGGATGATGTGACAACCGTCTAAATTTCAGGTGATTCTCAATTTCTTATTCGGTTCGAATCTCTAGTTACTCTTTTATCGTGTTCATATTGTTCGGGTTCTTAAATTGTCGTGTCTTTTACTGTCGGAACCAATGTCGGAATCAAACTATAAATCCTAACACCAAATAAAAAATACAAGAACTTGACTAAGTTCATAACGGAAACTAAAAAGATTCTAGTCCTTAACTAATTAACGGAAAACTTAAAACGTCAAAAAGCTGGACTTTGCAATCCAGCCGGCGGCTGAATATATTCAGCCGGCGGCTGAATCCTGCTGTCCAGCTGGATGATGACTCATTTTTGCATGAAACTTGATTGGACCAACCATTTTGGCTCGGGACTGGGCAACATTTACTGGCATTTGTGACCCCCTAGGCCAGTCACTCCCCCCTTTACCCACTTTCAATTCATTTTTCTTTTCATTTCAAATTTACCAACACACACACACAACTTTTCTCTCATTTTCTCTCTAATTTCCTCTCAAGAACAAAGCAAAACAGAAACTTAAACACCATTTTCAGTCCATAAACACACAAATACCAACCATGTAATCCATCACAAATCGTCCTAGAAGAAAAGGGTATCAAAGAAAAGGTTTATATCGGGTTTTCAAGGAGCTTTTGGAGCTAAATCTTATCCAAACCATCACATCTCTTTTTCCTCCGGTAGAACCCCTTTATTTTACTCTTTTTACATAAATCGATTGCATGTATACTCTATAAACTGAAAATGTGTTTTCCTAACAATCTAAAACGTTTTGTTGCTTAAAAAACGAGTTTTTATGATAGATCTATATATTTAACATGTAAATCTAAAAGAAAACAGTGATTTTACTTTAAAAATACATATGTTTGAGTTATATCAGTTTGCATGTCGAATCTAACGGTTAAACGAGCTTAAAATCGGAAAATAAAACAACTTTGAAGCTGGCCGAAGCCTTTTGGCCGGCGGCTGAAGGATTCCAGCCGACGGCTAAAGTTCAGCCGGCGGATGATTTCCTCCAGCCGCCGCCTGAATATTGCTGTTTGTTACTTTTGTCGTTTTAAAGGTCGTAAACGTGAATATAAGCTAAAATAAATTATCACAGAACATATACATATTAATAAGCTACTGTTTTTGACATATAAGTTGGTTGGAAAAGCTTTTGGACTTGAAACTTTTGTATTATTGAAAAAATCGTTATATTGTGCATTCTAAAGCGGGAAAGTGTTTTGAAAATGGACTTAATTTTTATAACGCGGAAGCGCTGCCCAATTTTCACCGTAAACATACCTTAAATTCAGTAACATAATAACTTCGAGACTTATATACTTTGACTTGGAACTTTGACACTCTTTGAACATAATTGTACTTATCGGACTATAAAACGTACACGAACACATAAACCTTATAAACTTTCCGTATTAATCTTTTTGGGACAGAATCTAAGTATAATACTAATGAGAACTTAAAATGTTAAAGTGAAACTTAACATAACTCAATTATACTAATAAAACTTGTACAACTTTCCGGTGTTCTAGGTCGTTTGTGATTCCCGACGTGTTCCGCTTCTTTTGTGCTAGTTCATACCTCTTATCTCCGCAAACCGTGAGTTACAACCCCACTTTGTTTTACTTTTGTACCTTTAAACATTATTTGGGGGAAACATAAGATCATGCTTTGTAACTTTTAACACTATTTGCGAACTACTTGAAACTTTTGGAAACTTGATACATTTTAAACTCATGAAACTCGTAAACTTTGGAAACTTGTACGAAACCTTATTGAAACTCTTATGAAACTTTGTACTTTGGGAAACTTGGAACTTGTGAACTATTATGCGTATATGTGTTATTGCCTTAGCGGGTTAACTAAATTTAGGATACTTGTTAGCGACCAATCCTTGATGAAAATATAAACCCGTAAGAACTTACTGCTACTTTTGGAAACCTTGTTCATTTGCCCCGTTTTTGGTTCAGGAACTTTAATACACTATTAGCAACAGCCGTTAGTCATATGGGTATCGATACTTAGGAGCGGTCACTCCTTACTAAGGGTTAGCGTCCCAAGTACATATTACTAAGATTCCGTTAGCAACTTATTGAAATATTTTTGGGCTAGATCAGGACCACACAATCGGTGTAGTGTATACTTACTATTTATATTATGCCAAGTGATTGACACGAGTTACTATTTAGTTAAACACATACTCCCTACGCATACACCTTTTTAGCGCTTGGATTCCGCTGCAACTTTAATTATACGAGTTTTATTTATTTTACTCACTTGTGTACGTTCAAACCTTTTACTATTTACATATATGTTCAACGTCGCTCCGTTCCTTTTACTTATGACGTCATCATATATTTTGCAACTTTCTATTTTTGGAAACTTTCCCGAAACTCTAAACTGTAACTCACTCACTACTTTATGTAGTTGACACTTTATCTTATGTTTCAGGAAATTAATGTAAGTGTACGGAATGCATGGCAAAGGAGGGTCAATATGGTTACGTGAGGCGCTAAATGGGAAAAGACCTTTTCTATTTTGGGAATTTTATTTTGGAAACATTGTACTTGTACTTATTTAAAACTTATGAACTGCTTGGTTGTTGAACTTGAACTATGTTTATTTAATTGAAATGACTTGAATCGTTTATATTTGTTTATGACCGTGTAATGATATTCCAGCTCTCACATTCCGTGTTTCCGCTATAGCGGGGTGTGACAAAAATATTTTGATAATTATCTTCGTAGATTTCTTTAGATTTAACCTAATCGTTATTAGGGTTTCTTCAAGATCTATATAAATAGATCCCTGTGTAATTGTAAACACACGTCTGTTAACGAATATTGATCTTAATAGATTGAGGCTGTTGGTGGAAATTCTTGTGTTCTTAATTGTTAACATTTATTCATTCATATACATAAACTGTTAATCAATTAGCCCTTGTTAATATCAAAGTGTTGATCCGCTGCAACTTCTTTGATAGATCTAGATCTACACGATTGTATTTATACAATTATAGTTCGACAAATCCAAACAAGTGGTATCAGAGGAAGGTTGCTCTAGATCTACAATCAACAAGGCGTATAAACAAGTTTTTCACAAAACAAAAACAAGATGTCTGATCTTACTGAAGTCGTTCAAGCAAATAGGGTTCCTGTACTCACATCATCAAACTATGATATGTGGAAAAGTCGCATGTATCAGTACATGCTACAAACCAACTACTCCATGCGGCAAGTAGTGAAGAATGGCGCTAAGCAGGCTCCTCTACCTGGACCAGATCTCAAGAACAAAGCAGTTGCTGAAGGTTCAGTCCAACCATTAACTGAGCAAGAGAGAAGAGATACTCACAATGAATTTCAAGCGTTGAGCACTCTACTCATTGCTATTCCTAATGAGTATCAACATCAGTTCAGGAACTATACTGATGCTAAATTGCTATGGGAGGCTTTGGAGAAAAGATTTGGTGGAACTGCAAGTACAAGGAGAAATCAAACGGATCTACTAAAACAACAGTTTGAGAACTTCATGGCAGTAAAGGGTGATACTCTATCTCAAACTTTCGACAGATTCAACAAACTGATTGGTGAATTGTCAAGCATGGGAGTTAATACTGCTCAAGACGATATCAACAGGAAGTTTCTGAGAGCATTAGGAAAAGAATGGGCAATGTATACAGTCAGTTATTGGCAAGGAAACACTCTTGACACAATGGAGATTGAGGAGCTATACAATGAACTACGAGTGTTTGAACTAGAAATCAAAAGACCAAGTAATCACTCAACACAGAATGCAGCATTTGTTTCTACTGGTGGAGCACCTTCTGAAGCTAGTTTCATATCAAGTGAATCTAAAGGAAACAAGAATGAAGAAAGCGTCAGAGAAGCCTTCTTTGCCAACCATGGAAACTCAGGGATAGTCATAGAAGACTTGGAACAAGTGAATGCAGATGATTTGGAGGAGATGGACTTAAAATGGCAATTTGCTATGCTAAGCGTTCGAACAAGAAGGTTCATGCAACGAACAGGAAGAAACAACTTTGCAGTACGAAAGGGTGACAGAACTGGGATTGATAAAAGCAAAGTAAGATGCTATGATTGCAAGAAGCTAGGTCACTTTGCAAGGGAATGTCCAGAAAACCAAGATGATCAACAGTAGCAGACAACTCAACACACTTCGTCTGGATCAAATAACAATCATCAAGGAAGATCATCAAATTCCATTGCTCTAGTCACTCAAGATGGACTAGGATTTGATTGGAGTTTTCAAGCAAATGAAGAAACAACAAATCAAGCTCTCATGGCAAACACTCTTAAAGACGACATCCCACCTGAGGTACTTTCTGAACTCTGTACTCCTGCATGTATTAAACAAGTTAGGGAATATAGAGATCATTATAAACTTGTGTGTGAGTCTTTAGATAAGTTAGAAGAGAGAAGAAGAGAATTGGCCACAGTCATTGCTAGTTATGAACAACAAGTTAAAACATATGTCAAGAACGAAACAAAATATCAAGAAGATTTAGAAATTGCTATATGGGAAAAAGACAATGCTTTGGCTAAAGTTCTTAAGATGGAAGAACAGGTCGAAGAGATCAAAATAGAAAATGATCAAATCAAGCTCAGTATCAAGAAGTATGAAAATGCTTCTAAAACTGTTGATCAAATTCTTAGATCTCAAGTCCATGGGAATAGCAAACAGGGGATTGGGTATAACAATGTGTCTCCACCATTTAACAATAATTATATCCCACCTAAGGCTGAGTCTAGTGAAGAACTTAGTGATGAAGAAATTGTTGTTAACACTCACGCCAATGCTGATCCCATGAAAAATAAAATCTTGTTAACTAGACCCACAATTAATGAACAAGTCAATGAATCACATGTGACACAGGAGAAATCTAGTGAGTCTGAGTCTAGTGAATGTCCAAAGTTGAAACAAGGTCAAAGTCCTACTTTTTACAAAAATCTCAAAAACCGACCTGAAGTCTATAGGGAACGGAACTGGTAGTGGATTGGTCAAAAGCCACAGGGAAAAAAATGTCAGTGTAGGTGTCAAATGGAAAGTAAACCTCAAGTGAGAGGTAATGTGAGAAACCGGAATCAACAGATCACTCAACAAAGAGGAAAACAAGTTTTTCTAAGTTGTGATATTTGTGGACAACATAATCATCTGACTGTCGATTTTTTTTATTATAGAAATCATCATCATGGAATTGGTTTTAATAAGAACAAGTCGAATGAAATCCCTAGATTTGGTAGGACATCTCAAAAATTTGTGAGCTCAGTGAATGTGAATGCAAAGAAACCAAAATCAAACGTTCCAAATACTACTGCCAGGAGAAACTATTGGGGAGCTACCAGTAGTAAGTCTACGAGTAGAAACTACAGGAATTCCACCAATAGTAACTCTGACAGTAGTAACTCTCTACATGTTCAAAACAAAAATCATGCGTATCACTTTAAACGTTTTGACTATGTTAATGAAAAAGGTAAACCCAAGACTACCTTGTCTTGGGTTCCTAAAAGAAACTAACCTCTTTTTCATGTGCAAAGCAAGCCAGGTGTCAAGAAAGGAGAGACGTGGCATGTAGACAGTGGCTGCTCTAGGCACATGACAGGCAACAAGCTGCAGCTCAAAGACTATGTTGAATATGATGGGGGCTATGTTGCATTTGGAGGAAATCCAAGAGGAGGGAGAATTACTGGGAAAGGAACGATCAACAATGGTACCATTACGTTTGAAAATGTTCTTTTTGTTCAAGAATTGAACTACAATCTGGTTAGTGTTTCTCAAGTTTGTGATAAAGAAAACTAGGTCTTGTTTACGAAAACAGGATGCATCATTCTTGATCCTAAGTTTGAAATAGCTGATGAAAGTATGATCGTTATTCGAACACCTAGGAAAGAGAATGTATATTGTTTAAACATGGATCAAATTCCTAATGACGGAAAATAAAACTGTTTTATTTCAAAAGCATCACAGGATGAATCTTCTTTATGTCATAGAAGAATGTGTCATATGAACTTCAAAAACATGAACAAATTGGTTAAAAATGGGTTGGTTAGGGGTTTACCATAAAAAGAATTTACTTGCAATGATCATTGTGCTGCATGTCTAAAGGGTAAACAATATAAATATTCTCATAAAATCAAAGACACAAATTCTAATCTGTCAAGTTTACACTTATTGCATATGGATCTTTTTGGTCCAACTCATGTTATGAGTCTAGGAAAGAAGTATTACTGTTTAGTTATTATTGATGACTTTACAAGATATAATTTGGTTTTCTTTCTTGGTACTAAAGATGAAATAGGTGATCATCTACGATCTTTCATAACACGCATTGAGAACAAGACAGAGAAGAAGGTGAAAATCATCCGATGTGACAATGGAACAGAATTCAAGAATCAAGAGATGGATGAATTTTGCGCTATCAAAGAAATTGAACGTCAGTACAGTGCCCCTCGCACTCCTCAACAAAATGGAGCAGTAGAACGTCGAAACAGGACACTCATCGAAGCAGCACGATCCATGTCAGATGATTCCAAACTTCCTGTTACATTCTGGGCAGAAGCAGTTAACACTGCCTGCTATGTCCAGAATAGAGTATTGATTGTCAAATCACAAACCAACACCCCATATGAGCTCTTTAATGAGAGAAAGCCATTCATAAGCTTCTTTAAACCATTTGGGTATCCTTGTACAATCTTAAATACTAAGGAATATTTAGGGAAGTTTGACAGAAAAGTTTCTGACGGGTTTTTCGTAGGATATTCTACTCAGAGCAAGGCATACAGTGTATAACATCAAAACCAGAATTGTGGAAGAAAGTACAAATGTCTAATTCAACGAGAAAACTCTAAATGCCAAAGGGGAAGGACCAGATTGGTTATTTAATATTGATGAACTAACTCGATATTTGAATGCTCATTTTATAGGTCAACAGGACAAGAAATCGGACGAAGCTGTTAATACTGTTGAATCAGATACTACTGGGGAATCAGTTAAAACTGGAAATCCAGTTAATACTGGTACCTCTGTTAAGACTGGTCATCCAGTTAATACTGGACATTCAAATGTTCCTACTGATTCTACAGTTAATATAGGTGATCCCATTTCTACTGGTTCACATGACAAACCTGGTTCTACTACTCAACATGATTAATACATATATTTTCCATATATCATCATTGATCCTCCTGGAATGTTTAAGCCCGACACCACTGCCGGTGCAAGCACCGTGGATTCACATGCTGATGATGATCAATCGAGTAGCCCTATGAAAGGTGAGATTTCACTTTCTGAAGAAGAGGACCAATACATCAGTCCTACTCCAGCCGATACTGCTCAAGAGGAGGAAACGATTCCCAGTCCCCAATCAAATTCAAATGACGTTCCTGAGCCAAATGATTCAAACCTAGATGAGGAAATTACAGTTGATCCATTTCAAACTCACCCCATTAACAAGGAGCATCCTTTGGAACAAGTCATTGGAGATATTCTTTCAACAGTCTGAACAAGAAAACAGCTTCATCGCAGCTTTAATGAATGTTTTTTTGTGTGTGTTCTTTCTCAAATGACTCCGAAGAAGATTGAGCAAGCAATCAAGGATCCTCGTTGGGTTGAAGCAATGCAGGAAGAACTCTTACAATTCAAACTACAAGTAGTATGGACACTTTTTGTACTTCCCAGTGGGAAACGCGTCATTGGCACCAAATGGATCTTCAAGAACAAGACAGATGAACGGGGAATAGTAATCAATAATAAAGCACGGTTGGTTGCTCAGGGGTACACACAAGAAGAAGGAGTGGACTATGATGAAGTGTTCACTCCAGTCGCTAGAATTGAAGCCATACACATTTTATTGGCATTTGCATCTTTCAAAGGATTTAAGGTCTATCAAATGGACGTTAAGAGTGCCTTTCTTTATGGCAAGGTTGAAGAGGAAGTGATTTGTGTCAACCTCCAGGGTTTGAGGATCCTGAACACCCTAACATGGTATATAGATTAGACAAAGCATTATATGGTGTTCACCAAGCTCCTCGTGCTTGGTATGATACTCTATCTGTTTATCTTCTTAATCAAGATTTCAAGAGGGGTGCAATTGAAAAAACCCTATTCATCAAGACAATTGGGGGTGACATTATGCTTTTTCAAATCTATGTCGACGATATTATCTTTGGCTCTACAAATGACTTATTATGCAAAGACTTTGAACTGATCATGCACAAGAAATTCAAGATAGGTTCCATGGGGGAATTGACTTTCTTCCTATGACTACAAGTCAAGCAGAGTCCTGTTGGTATCTTCATTCACCAAGCAAAATATGTCAAAGACATTCTTGAAAAATTTTGCTCTCAGGATGCCAAACATGCAAGTACCCCAGTGGAGACACACAAACATCTTGAGGCCGATTCTGAGGGGGAGGATGTGGATGAGCATCTTTACAGATCAATGATTGGATCATTAATGTACTTAATAGCATCTCGTCCTGACATCATGTACAGTGTGTGTGTTTGTGCACTTTATCAAACTCGTCCCAAGATTTCACATCTCACTGCAGTGAAGAGGATTTTTCGATATCTAAAGGGAAAACCAAATTTGGGTTTATGGTACCCAAGAGACTCTCCATTTGAGCTCATCTCATACACAGAAAGTGACTATGGAGGAGAAAATCTCGACAGGAAGTCAACATCAGGAGGATGTCAATTCTTTGGATCACATTTAATCTCATGGAAATGCAAGAAACAAACAAACGTGTCCACATCCTCAACGGAAGCAGAATATGTTGCTGCGTCAAGCTGCTGTGCGCAAGTGCTTTGGATTCAGAATCAGATGATGGACTATGGTATCTATTTCTTACACACTCCTATTTTTATTGATAATAAGAGTACCATAAGTATAGTCAATAATCCAGTCAAGCACTCAAAAACTAAACACATCGAAATTCGATTTCATTTTATAAGAGATTGCAACGAAAAGAAACTTATTCAGGTAGTCAAAGTGCATACTGATAATCAGTTTGCAGATTTGTTCACAAAAGCATTTGATGTGGGCAGATTTACATTCTTGATCAATAGTATTGGAATGATTAATCCTGCTTAAATGTTTCTCAATAAAATGACGAATTCAAACATATCTTGTTGTATCTTGTGTGTGTATAGTTAATACTGTTAGTTAGTACTGTCAACAGTTAAGACTGGTCATCGTTTTTAAAACAATTTTCTACTGATCCTTTCCATTGGCAGTCGTTACTACTGCTAGTTGAAATTTTTTGGCGGGAAGTTAATACTGCCAAGTGGGAAGTTGGTTATTTTGTTTTGTGTGCAGGGGGCAATTAGTATAAATGGGGAATTAAATGACTAATTAAGTTCCATTCGAATTGAAATTTCGCTCTCTCTCAAATTGGAAATCCCCAAATTAAAGGAAACCCTCTTCTTTCGCAAAACCCTAATCGCTCATTCCTCAACGACAATCTCAAATCAATGGCAGAACAAGAACAAAGAGAGCAACAAGAACTTAATTTCGGCCTTGTCCATAACATAGCCGCTGATCTTACACTTCATAAAGACGCCGAAGACTTTCATCAAATCATTATATTCTTTAGAAGATCTTACATACGTTATGCTTTAACGGTAAACCCTCCGGTTATTGAAAAGCACATTCGGGAATTTTGGGCCACTGCAACTCTTGAAAACATAAACAACCAAGAATGCATCCGTGCCATTGTTGACGACAAGGAGATAGTTGTTACAGAGACAAACATTCGCACGCATCTAGTCCTTAACGATGCATCAGGTATAACTTCTATCCCTAACGATGAACTTTTTGAAATATTTGAAAGGATGGGGTATGAAGGAAGCTTAACTAAATTTACTTTTGAAAAGGTGCTTCTCTCACCCCAATAGAGATATATGGTACATGTTTTACAACAATGTATCTCCAAAAAGCGATACACCTAGAACGAATTTAATACCACCATAGCTACTGCTATGGCGTGTCTTGCTACAAACAGGGTATTCAATTTTTCAAATATGATTTTCAATGATTCGAAGTTTAATCTTGCCCACGTGGAAAACAAGTTTTTAATGTATCCAAGATTCTTAACTGTCATTTTTAATAAGGAACTTAAAAATCTTTCCATTGCGGGAGATGTTCTCATTATTGATTGTCACACTCATAAAACACTTTCTAACATGAGGAGAACATCAAAAACTTTTTCTGGGAAAGTGACACCACTGTTCTCTAATATGGTGGATGTCACTGCTACATCTGGTGAAGGACCAAGTACCCCACTTGAGTCCCAACCCACACCATCCACTTCAACTGCTGAACATGTTACTAAAACCAAAAAGAGTGCCTCTAGTTCACCACCTCTATCCACTCAAAGTGCACCTCCGAAGGAGCACGCCCCAAAGGCCAAGCAGGGTCCTTCACCTCTTGGACCTAGAACTAAATCGTTTAAACCAGTGGTGAAACAGGCTAAGAAGGTGGTCCGTAAGGAGCGGAGAGACCATGTTGAAAGGGCTCACACTATTGATGTAACACCTTGTGGTGCTCAGGGCAGTGTGACAGGCAATAAGACCCAATTAACGGCAACTCTAGATGAGGATGTTTCTCCGGATTCATCCTCAAGAGGTACCTGGCGCCAAGAAACCAAAGAGGAGGGTGATACAACTGCTAGCCAGGAGGCACCCTCTACATCCGAGGAACTGCCCACTGTTGGTACTCAACAACAGGGTGGGGAGGATAGATATAACTATACCCCACTTGAATTGATGGAAATGTGGCAAAAGTTTATTTTGAAGGTGGAGGGACAGGAGGAAGAAATTAAACGTTTAAATAAGCTTGTATCTCGCTTAGTACAGGATGTCAAAGTATGCAGAATAGTAATGAAGAAGAGAGGTGGAAAGAAAGCTACAAATAAAGTTGGAAAGAAAGATGGGAAGAAAGGTACATCACAGTCAAAGTTGCCTACCTCATCAAGCTCAAGCTCCAGTTTTTCTGACAAAGATGGGCATAATGTTGCCACTAAGGGGGAGAAACATGCAGAGAAAGAAGCTGAAGCTGAAACAGAGGTCCCAATTTTTGAAGTTAAAATGTTGAAAAGATGGAAGAAGAGAGGGTGATTACAGAACCAGAAACAGAATGGACGGCTGAAGACCAAGAAATTCATGATATCATCTTAAACATGGGAGGGTCTGAGGCTGAAATTAAACAGGCTAGGGAGAAAGTTGATGAGATTTTGTTGGGAATTGCAAAGATACACATTGAAGAAAAAGCTGAGAAAACCTCAACTGAGAAGGAAACAACAATGGAGCCACCAGTTAATACTGGTGAAGAATCACCAGTTAATACTGGTGAGGGTTCACTAGTTAATACTGGTGAGGGTTCACCAGTTAATACTGGCGAGGAGCAACCAGTTAAAACTGGTGATGTAATGAAATATGATTCAACCTTAGCTTCTCAACTTGACAAGATCAAAGATGAGAAGGCTAAACAAGAGAAGGAGAAGGATGAAGCTTTAAGAAAAGAACAAATAGCTGTTGCAGTAGCACGCCAAAAGCAGCAGCTATGCAACCAAAAGAAAAACCAGTTACTTTTGATGAATCTGCAGGTACAAATGAAGATGCTCCTCCTGGGTCAAAGAAAAGGACTAGTTACATTACAACAAAGAAGGGACTTCAGAGGGTCAATCTTGATGACCCAGAACACAAAATTAAGGGAAAAGGAAAGGTGGTGGAGAAGTCTAAAGAAGAAAAGGAGGAGGAAGAACTGAAAAAGAAACAAAAGCTAGCAGAAGAAAGAGATGAAAAGAATAGGCTAGCAGAGTTGGAAAGAGAAAGAATGGAGAAAGAAAGAGCTACAACTGAGTTGTTGAAGAAGATTCAACAAGAAGGTAACAATGAAGAACAAACCACTACTCAATCTGAGAGAGAAAGACTGCAGAAGATTGCTCAAGAAGATGCTGTTCATGCACAAAGAATGGCCGAAGAACAAATTCAAGATGAGCTAAAACGCAAAGCTCAAGAAAGAACAGATGCTGAACTGGCCCAGAAGATGCTCGAAAGAGATGAACTCTTGTTACAAAAGAAAAGAAAAGAAGAAGAGAGAAGAAAGAGTACAATAAAAAGAAAAAAAACAAGAGCTGAGGATAAGAAGAAGTACAATGATTTCTTGAAATCTACCGGGAAATACACTGGTAAATAGTTGGGTCCAATGAAGCTGGATAACGTCTTGTCATTATACATCAAGGAGAAACGCATTTTGAAGGCTGCCCAAGATAAAGCCAAGTTGGAAAGGCAAAGGCAAGAGTTTGAAAGGGAGCGAGCTCTCAAGGCTGCTCGAGATAGAGGACATAAAGTTGTTCACTTTGGCAAGAAGAAAGATGTTGAGCCAAGAGTGGAAAAGAACAAAGCTCAACCACAGTATGTTCCATCGAAGCGAAGATACCCAGGTGATGTTCCTACTGCTAAAAGGTCAAAACCAACAGTAGAAACAGTTAATGCTGGTATAAAAAGAAAGGAAAGTTCTAGCACTAATGATCAAGCTGGTGTGAAGAAAGCTAGAGTTGAGCAACAAAATAAATCTGCAAGTGAAAGTTCTCAGGGAAATGATAAGGAGAAATAAGCTGAAAAGGAAGAAGAGAAACCAAAGATAGTCCAGGTCAAACTAGAAGATATCTCTGGAATTTTTGTGTTTGGATACGTGCCTGAAATCTCAGATGATCAGGTAAATAAGGCTGCTGACAGAGTTTTTGATGACATGAAAACTTTGGTCATTCATTCTAAAGATATGAACTGTGCAACAACCTTTACTGAAGTACCCATAGTTGATTGGTATGCTGTGGTGGTGAATGGTAAAAATGGTTATAAGGTTGTTCGACTTCTCCATCCATTGGAGCGTTCTAGTCGCACCCTCGGTGCCTCTAAACTCTGGGCTTTACATCCCATAAAAGTCTTTAGCGTGCACCCGGTGCGTCGAGTCGAGCCCTCTACTCTACCTGAACCAGCCTTGGGTCCACCAGACCCAGTAATAACCACTTCAGGACCATCACCATCAATAATCGGCTCAGGGTTTTCAGGACCCGAACCACCAGTTCCTTGAGATGTTCCATCTCTAATTTGAGCTACAATCTCGGGCATCATTGCTGCAATCGGCTGGGCGATCATCTGACCGAAGTCGGGTGTCGTATCAGTTCCCGCATTGTTCACTCTCGCACTCGAAGTCGCATTATTAGGTCTTGCGTTCAACGTAGCACGTCTCGCGGAACGTTGTCTTTTTAGGCGGCATCGTCCTAAAAATAAAAGAAAAGAAAACTCAATCAGCAAAATGTGTGCAACACGAGAATAAGGCCAAATGCCAAAAACAACAAACGCGAAAATAAACACGTATGAAAATAGTGCACACATAGCCAATCAAGGAAAAAAATCGATTTAAAAAGCCTACGGTCATAGTCCAAGCGATTTACTTAGTAAATCACTCAGTTCGCTATAACCATGGCTCTGATACCAACTTCTGTCATACCCCGCTTAGAGCGGAAACACGAGGTGTTCCAGTTACGATATCAAGAGTCAAGGGTTACAACATTACAACCAATAAACAAAGCATTGTAATAAAATTAATCATGCCAAATGTTTACGAAATACATTACAAAGTCAAAGGCGGTACAACGCCAAGTACAAATACAACTTCAAAAGTCAACAAACGGATCATCATAGAAATTACATCAACATTACAAATTCCAATTTCACAAAAACAAGCGATCCGAAATAACAATCATGGCATAATTACTGAGCTTCCGCAAACTCCGGAAAAGCGTTAAAAACGACATCAACAACATGTTGGTGAATTATTCTCAATTTTAAGTAAAAGTGACCCAACGACAAGTTTCAACAAACAATGTTAATTTCAAATCTGATATCTTGTTTCACAACCCTAGCGAGGATACCATGCCTAGATTAGTTATACATCGAACCTTACCGGTCCAAAAGACCCATTTCCTAAGGAAGTGTCACACCAAAGGCAATAATGATTAAGAGCGGCCATAACATCTACTCATAGGAGGGTGCTACCGAGCAATGAGGGTTAGATAAAATAACCCATATAGCTATATATATGTAACCTTTGGGCATAAAGCTTAACAAGTGTATAAGACACCCAATCTAAGGCAGACCTATTCTACTAGGTAAACAAGATAATCAACCATGTCTCGCACACATGCAGACAATTTTAAAATACGCTTTCCAGCCCAAAAATAGTAAAGACAAGGGCTACGAATAACTCACTGTACAAACTTCAGCGAAATCTCGGGTAAATAATCACGGAGCTACAACTCCACCGCCTAAGTGCCTTAAAACAATAAATAACATAGTCTAAGTATATCTATAAGTATAGTCCGGTTTAGCCTTGTTGGTTAGGATTAAGTGTATTAAAATATTCCAACGAATATTAAGTCGATTCATGATGACAGTTTAAGAAGACGATGTTCCGCGCCAAAAAGGGTCGGTCGGAAAGATGTCGACATTTCACGTCATAAACGACAATTAAAATGGAATAGTATTCCGAGTCGAAAAAGGACTAAAGGGAATACCGGTTGAAATCGAATATTGTTACCAAGCTTTATTAAGACCGACCAAGGTCAACGTCGAAGAGGTTGACTTGGTCAAAGTCAAAGATGTTGACTTTATCAAAAGTCAAAGTCAAGGATGTTGACTTTATAAAAGTCAAAGTCAACAATTTGAGGTCAAATCAAAGTCAACTTGAAAGAAAGTCAAAGTTGACGTAAAAGTCCAACTTTGACACTTTGGATAATTTAAAGTCTTTTCTTCTCAAAATACTAGAGTATTATGACTTTCAAAACCATTTTATAAAAGTTTGTCGTAAAAACATATTTGATGGTTTTAGATTACGATCGTATTTTGTAACAAAGGTTCATTTATTGAAAGAGGTTAAAACATCCGTTTTAAGTAAATATTATGATATTTTTGCTGACGTTGACGTCTTTAAGTCCAAAGACGATGATCGTGAATAATAGGTTACTTTTATGAATTTTAATTATAAAAGTGTTTATTGTCGTAAAAAGTCGTGAAACGAAATTTCGGGCAGCGCTTCCGCGACATAAAATATCCGTCCCAAATCTGTACACTTTCCCGCTCGTTAACCAATTGTATTATAAAAATATTTATGTCTTTTTTATAATACATAATACGATCATAAGTTAGATACGTTACTTTTGGTTAATTTACATTTTAACGTATATTTGTCCGAACTTAGTCCAAATCCGATAATATTCCAAGTGTTGGTCTAATGTTTTATTCTTAACCATTTTCAAGGCTAAAACTGAATTAATAACGAAGGATAATGAAATCGAGAAATTCGTGAGAATAACGATTTTTACCGTTAACACCCGCAAGAAGTTGTCAAGAATCCGGAACAAAGACCTCGGTGGTGTGGTGAAGAGAATATATCCGCCTCCAAAACACAATACACCAACCGTTAATATGTTGAAGTACAATTTCGTGTTAACAGCAAGACTTAGCCGTCGGCTGAAATCATTCAGCCGCTGGCTGAATCAAATGAGCCACCGGCTGGGAGGCCGTAACCGGTTTCATAGTTTCGTCATTTTAGCGATTTTTGAGTATTTTTCTGTAGATTTTGACATGCAACTGATAAATCTTGAAAAATGTTTATAGATTCCAACAAATAACAACTTTATATAACAAGATCTATGTCAACGTTTATAAATCATGTGTTTTTAGATGAATGACCATAAGATCTCATAAAAACACATTTTAGAAGATAGATGAAACTTGCAAATGGAAAAATGTATATAAAAACAGTTGGAATGAGTTATTATACAACAAAGAATTGAATGTGTTATGATCTAGCACGATATGATGGAGATTTTGACCCGAAAATGATAGAAACCAATGTAATAACCAAATGGATGACTACCTCTTGCTTCCTTGTTGATAATAACAATTTATTTTGATGTTTATAGGTGATTATTTGCTGGGATTTACAACTACAAGGAAGAAACTTTGAGAGAGAGTTTCAAAGGAATGTTGTGTGTGTGTGTTTTGTTGTTGATAAAATCAAACAAAAGAAAGAGAAAAGTGATGTAATAGAGCATTGGGACTGCTTCTCTGTGCTAAATGGGAGGTCCAAACGAGTTGGGGCAAGGGTCAAGCAATTAGCACATACAAAAATGACTCACCAAAAAGTTGGTGGCTGGACCATCGAATTTCATCCGCCGACTGGATGACCTCAGCCGCCGGTTGGGGCTCAGCCGCCGGCTGGGGCTCAGCCATTGGTTGAATGGCTGATTCAGTTAAAATTTTGTTTATCGTTATCATTAGGCATTTTCGTTCGTTAAAGATTACCGATTGATTTGAAATGAACTTAGGCAAGTTCATTATAAGTATTCTTGGTATTAAGATTCATTAAACGATTCGATTTCAATTTTGATTCCGAGATACGCACGATTTCGGTAAGTGATAAACAAGAGCAAAAGCACGATATCTCGAAGATAAGGAACATATTAACCGACAAATTTGGCGTAAACATCCTAACTTATTACCATGAGCATACTAACTATGTGGCACTTAGGTAAACATAAAGCTTAAGTCTCAAAGGACGAATTAAAATAAACACTTAAAACCCGACTCTCAATACTAAATCGTGAGTAAAAACTAAGCGAAATACAAGGGTCAAAACAATTGCGAATAAAAATTAAAATAATATCGGTAACATAAGTACCTCAAATTGACGGGACGTCACAGCCTCCCCCAGTAAAAAGAATTTCGTCCTCGAAATATCTACTAAGCATCGCTGCCAGGAAAGAGGTGGGGATATTTCCGCTGCATTTCATCCTCCCGTTCCCACGTAAATTCAGCTCCAAACTTAGAGTTCCATCGGACCTTCACTATCGGGATCCCACTCTCGGTCAACGATTTCCACCGGCTGCTCTATCACGTGAAGCGAATCATCCAAGCGTACTTTCTCCAAGGGAACGATCAAAGACTCGCCAGCAAGACACTTCTTGAGATGCGATACGTGAAATACTTTGTGCACACCGCACAACTCAGGTGGCAACTCAAGACGGTAAGTGTAGGTCCCAGTGGTCCGATCTACAGGATTAAACTAACTAATCACGAGGCGGAATCTCGTAATCAGTATATCAGACAGGTTATAAACGAATGCAGTAAATAATAAATGCGAATTACCGAATTCCAAATACTTTATTATTGAATCACTCAATTACAATAAAGTATTCTCAGAACTCTCTCCGTCTGTCTATAACCATTAACCATTCACTGACTGATTAACCCTAAACCTAAACTCAATGTCTCTTTATATAGAGACATGTTCACAGGCTTGGGCCACTAATGGGCTCATGGACTATGCAAAGTCCATTAACACCCATGACCGACTAAATAGCCCACTTAACAATACAATGTTTTTGGGACATAACAGACTCAAATAAACTATAACTAAAGACTTAATTAATCTAGAACAACGGTCACAGATATTGCACCAACAAATTCCCCCTTGACTGTTGCTTCTAGATTCCGTTATACGCTCAAAGTCTTTATAGTCTTGTTCTCGTTGTGTTCCTTGCAGGTTCTTCTAACTCATCATTGTCTTGAATAACTCCCCCTGAATTGTTGCAATAATTCAGTCTTCTCCGTTTAAGCTTGTGAAGAGTTAGGCAGCTCCATTTGTTGTTATGAACTTCGTTGTTTATCAGAGTCTACATCACGAATTGACTCAACTTAGTTCATCACTTTAACTATAACTATGTATACTCCGAGCTTCCATAAATGACAACAAAACTCCCCCTGAGCTGTCTGACGATGAACAACGTCTCAAACAACAATTTCAAGAGTACAGGAGTATCATATAATCGCCATAAAATTCTCCAAAACCTGCAACAAACGTTAGATTTTTTTTTTTTTTTTTAGGATATCGACACGAAATTTTGAGCTTTTCATGTCGATTCCATTTTTCATAAAAAGAAATTACAAAGTTACAAAAATATCAGCTAAAATTAGCAATAATCAGTTATGGTGGGGAACCCATGCCATAACACGTCTTGATTGACCGCTTTTGTTCACGTAGACAATCTCCTTGAAGAAACCATCATCTTTAGTAACAACAGCTTGAACTTTAGAATTCAGGTGGTTCCTCGGTGGACAATAAGATCTCGATTGTCGATGAAATGAATTTACTCTCTGACTCGGGCAGTATGGAGTAGAACTTCTGAAAGACGATCGAAATGGACGCGGTTGAAATGCACGATCATTAGAAACACCCGTGTGTTCCTGTTTCTTAATCCACTTTTGAGGCACCTGTTTCCGAACAGGTGAATGAGATCGAGCCATTGATTTCCGAACAGGGTGTACCTGTTTCCGTACAGGTGAGTGTGAACGAGCCATTTGTTTCGTCTTCGGTGACGACGATCTGCTAGCTTGCTCTTTCTTCGGAGAGCACGATCTGTTGGCTTTCTCTTGCTTCTTCTTTGGACATACCGAGGCCACATGACCATGTTCACGGCATTTAAAACATTTCAAGTCGTCCATAGGCTGTTTGGGTTTTGAGTTTTCAGCTAATGTACTCATTTCTGTTTCCGAAACACTTGACTCACTTGAAGCACTTGACTCGGTTTGATCGTTCCTTGTAGAGGAAGCTTCACATGAAGAGTCAACACTGTTTTCCTTCACGTCACATTCAGATTTAAGAAAGGTGGAGGTGTTTCATTATATCCCAAACCAGTACGATCTCCACTTCGCCTTTGACGCTCAAAATGGAAGTAAGTGTGTTAGATGAAGTCCGAAATTGTTCAATCTCTCTGGTAAGCTCCAATCTTTTGACCTCGCTGTCTCGTAGTTCCTTTTCTTTTTCGATGTACAACTGCTTCTCTTTTTCCAAACATTCATAAAGCATGTCGATTTTTTGTGATTGTAAATCGATAGTACATAAATATTCATTTTTATCTTTGGAATCTTGATTAAGCTTGTTGGATAAGTCATTCTTCAGGTGAACTTCACAAGACAACTCAATTTGCAAATCTTTATGTTGATTCGTCAAGATGTCCAAGGCTTCGGTTAAACGTTTATTTTCCGAGGTTAAAGCTGAAATAGTCTCTTTGTCAGAAGATGTACTCTCAATATCTTGATCACTTGCAGTACTAGAATCACCTGTAGAAATACTGGCTTCACTGCGAAATCCCTCAATAGATGCCATGATTGTTGACTTATAAGCTCTTAATCTTTTAATCACCTCATCAAAATCACGTTCATTTTTTACCAAGTTTACATAAACTTCCCAATGCTTAGGCAAAGCGTCTAAAAATTTCTTAATTATTCTATTAGATACACTTATACGACATCTGCCAAGTTCTGTAAGGAGATTATAGTATCTGGTGACAGTATTTTCAAAGTTTTCGTTTCTTTCAGCTTTGAACGTATCAAATTGCCTCATAAAGATTTTTCCAGCACTTTCTCTTTCAGCGTCATTATTGTATTGAAAATAATACATTTCTTTACTTTTTGTTAAATTGATTAAGTCCAAATAATAAGTCAAGAAACAGTCCAAATCCAATAATACAATCCAGTCCAATTAAAGAAGCCCAAATAGAAGGCCCAATAAAAATTCCAAGACAGGGCCCAAAGCGTTGATCATACACGACCTTGTCTGCTAACAGCTGCCAAATCGGTTGCCAAATCGGATTGTAGAAACGAACATCAATTGCGAACGAGTGTCTATACGAACATCAATCAACACTTCCACGAACAACAAACGGCGAAGAAGATTATTGACGAAGATGATTGTTTACGAAAAAGATGTTCGCCGAACAAGAATCTGCTACGAACAATTACTCACCACGAAGATGTTTGAAGCCGAAGATGATGTCCGTTCCAGTCACGAAGATGAAATCTACCGAAGATGATGTTCGTTTATGTAGTCACTGTTTTCCACGAAGATGATTACGAAGATGTTGTTCGTTGAGGGCGATAATCAGCGACGAAGAAGCTGTCACGAAGTTCCTTTTGAACGAACGAGGTTGTTTAATTACGAAGATAAGATCATCTTTGGCGAAGACGATTACGAAGATCCCCAATTCAATCTCAATTGCCGCTGCTGCTTGTTTTTATTTCTGTGTCGCTGTCTCGCCGATGAATTCGAAAACGAAGATGATCCCAATTTAATTTTGACTGTGTGTTTTTCTTTTGACTTTTGGCTGAGAAGAAGAAACAATATCCCCAATTTTTAGCCGCCTCCACTTTCTAATTAATTCACCTTTTTCAATCTTTGTCTTTCTTTTTTGATACCAGTCACAAGCCCACGAACAAGAAAAGCCCGAATTGGAAATTAAAAAGGAAGGCCCAAACAAAGTACACAACGAACTTAGCCAGCCCAAGTAGAATTAGAAGTCCACAAAAAAAAAATTCTAGCACGAAGATGATTTCCGTAGAAAAAAAATTCTAGCCTCGAATTTGCACGAACCCTAAATTAATAAACCCTAATTTTTCAAGTCTGCAGCCGCCAAAAAGAAAATTAAGAACCCTAATTTGTATAAAACAACCGCCAAAAAACTGAAGAACCCTAATTCCCAAAATCGATTAAAACCTGATTTTTAATCCTGAACCAAATCTCGATAGAGAGCAAACAATGCGTTTGCTCTGATACCAATTGTAGGTCCCAGTGGTCCGATCTACAGGATTAAACTAACTAATCACGAGGCGGAATCTCGTAATCAGTATATCATACAGGTTATAAACGAATGCAATAAATAATAAATGCGAATTACCGAATTCCAAATACTTTATTATTGAATCACTCAATTACAATAAAGTATTCTCAGAAATCTCTCCGTCTGTCTCTAACCATTAACCATTCACTGACTGATTAACCCTAAACCTAAACTCAATGTCTCTTTATATAGAGACATGTTCACAGGCTTGGGCCACTAATGGGCTCATTGACTATGAAAAGTCCATTAACACCCATGACAGACTAAATAGCCCACTTAACAATACAATGTTATTAGGCCATAACAGACTCAAATAAACTATAACTAAAGACTTAATTAATCTAGAACAACGGTCACAGATATTGCACCAACAGTAAGCCACTGGTCCAACACGAGACAAAACTCTAAAAGGACCCGTAAAACGTGGACTTAACTTGTTGCGCTTCTCGAAACGAAACACACCCTTCCACGGAGAAACTTTAAGTAACACCATATCGCCGAACTTGAATTCCAAAGGTTTCCGACGAAAATCCACGTACTTCTTCTGACGATCTCTCGCGGCTAACAGACGATCCTTGATCCTAAAGATCTTATCAGTCGTCTCCTGGATCGGCTCCGGACCCATAATCTGTCTATCACCAATCTCAACCCAACAGAGCGGAGACCTACACTTACGACCGTAAAGAGCCTCAAAAGGCGCGCAATTAATGCTGGAGTGGTAACTATTGTTGTACGAAAACTCGACCAACGGTAAATGTCGATCCCAAGTCCCGCCAAAGTCTAAAACACACGCGCAAAGCATATCCTCAAACGTCTGAATCGTGTGCTCACTCTGCCCATCGGTCTGAGGGTGATAAATCGTGCTCATATCCAATCGTGTGCCCAAAGCTCGATGTAGCGTCTGCCAGAACCTCGAGGTAAATCGCGCGTCACGGTCAGAAATAACCGATACAGGAATGCCATGCTTGGCCACGATCTTGTCAATATAAAGCCTAACTAACTTCTCTATTCGGTAATTTTCTCGAATAGGCAGAAAATGCGCTGACTTAGTCAGCCGATCACTGATGAACCAAATGGCATCGTAACCTCCTGAAGACCTAGGAAGCCTCATTACAGAGTCCATCGTGATGTTTTCCCATTTCCATTGTGGGATTTCCGGTTGCTGAGGAAGGCCAAAAGGCTTCCAATTCTGAGCCTTAACTTTACAACATGTCAAACATTTGCCTACATATTCGGCAATCACCCTCTTCATACCAGGCCACCAATAAAAATCCTTTAAGTCATGATACATCTTATCCGCCCCGGGATGAACGGAGTAATTAGAATTGTGACCTTCATCCAATATCAACTGCCTAAGACCGACGAGAACCCAAATACGGTCCAAGAAATACAATACCTCGTCGTCTTTCGGATCCAACTTACGTGCCAAACTGATTAATCCTTCATTCTTCAGGCAATCCTCGGTGAGAGACTCTTGTTGAGCTTGAATAATATGAGTCTTCAAACTCGACTGAATAGAAACCATCATAGCGCAAACTCTCACCGGCTTAACCGATTCCTTGCGACTCAGCGCATCGGCTACAACATTCGCCTTACCCGGATGGTAGCGAATTTAACAATCATAATCATTCAGCAATTCCACCCATCGGCGTTGCCTCATATTCATCATCTTTTGATCAAAGATGTGTTGTAAGGACTTATGATCGGTACACACACTACCGTAAATGTAGTGGCGCCAAATCTTCAAAGCAAAAACCACCACGCCTAACTCCAAATCGTGGGTTGTGTAGTTCTTCTCATGAATCTTTAACTGACGAGAAGCGTAGGCATTGAGTTTCCCGTTCTGCATCAGTACACACCCGAGTCCCTTATGCGAAGCATCGCAATATACAACAAAATTTTCGGTACCCTCGGGGAGACTCAAGATAGGAGCATCACACAACCTTTTCTTCAATAGCTGAAAGGCTTCCTCTTGCTCGGCACCCCAAACAAACTCCTCGTTCTTCTGGGTCAACTTCGTGATTAGCGAGGCTATCTTCGAGAAATTTCGATGAAGCGACGATAGTAACCTGCCAAACCCAAGAATGAACGGATATCGGTGGGTGTCTTCGGAGCAACCCAATCTCTGACGGCTTTAATCTTGGCAGGATCAACGTGGATACCCTTTTCGCTAACCACGTGTCCAAGAAATGGACTTCAGATAACCAAAACTCGCACTTCAAGAACTTAGCGTAAAGTTGCTCCTTCCTGAGCAACTCCAATACCAATCTCAAGTGTTCCTCGTGCTCCTCACGGCTACGAGAATAAATAAGAATGTCGTCGATGAACACGATCATGAATTTATCGAGGTAAGGACGGCATATACGGTTCATCATGTCCATAAATGCCCCAGGGTCATTCGTGAGACCGAATGGCATGACTAAAAACTCGTAATGACCATATCGCGTCCGAAAAGCAGTCTTCGGAATGTCCTCCTCCTGCACCCTCAATTGTGATATCCGGACCGTAAGTCAATCTTTGAATATAAACATGAGCCTTGAAGATGGTCAAATAAATCATCAATTCGTGGCAAAGGATAGCGATTCTTTACCGTCAGCTTGTTCAGCTCTCGGCAGTCTATACATAATCTCATCGATCCATCCTTCTTCTTCACGAAGAGAACCAGCGCACCCCAAGGAGAGAAACTCGGCCTAACGAAGACTTTGTCCACTAATTCGTGGATCTGCTTAGATACCTCTAACATCTCCGAAGGTGTTAACCGATAAGGATCCTTCGCCACCCGCGATGCTCCGGGAACTAAGTCGATCCTAAACTCTACCTCCCGACGAGGTGGTAAACCAGGTAAGTCCTCTGGGAACACATCAGGGAGATCACACACCACTGGCTTCTCTTCCAGCTTCTCCGTGTTGTCTTTCTTCACAAGATGTGCAAGAAAGAGTGAACAGTCCCGTTTGATGTAGTCCCAGACTTTCGTGCATGAGACGATCTTAAGGCGCTTCCCCGCCTTATTTCCCTGAACTAATATCGGCTCTCCATGCGGTAATGGAATGCAGATCATATTTTCGGAACATATAATCTCTACACGGTGCGTCTCTAACCAATCCATACCGATAATTACGTCGAAACTACCCAATTTAATTGGAATCAAGTCGATAGGAAAAGAGTGGTTATCGAAACTAACACTACAGGCTGAAAAGAACTTCAGTAGCATGCAAAAACTCACCATCAGCTAGTTCTATCTCAAAAGAAGGTACTAAAGGTATAGACTTACAAGGAATCATAGTCCTAAACGCATTAGATATAAAACTTCTAGCCGCACCAGAATCAAATAAAATAAACGCAAGTTGACCACGGATAAGAAAAGTACCCGTAACGACGTGTGGATCCTGCTGAGCCTCCTTGGCTCCCATAATAAACGCCCTACCGCGAGGACCTGAACCAGAAGCATTACCAGTGCCATCTAAACCCAGCTTAGGACACTTGTCCTTATGATGTTCGGAAGAACTACATTCATAACACTTGACCCTCATGGACTTACAAAACCTATTTGTGTGCCCCAACTTCTTACACTTACTACATACCCAACAAGACATCTCCCTGGCGTGGTGATTACCACACCGGTCACATCTCGGATACTTACCCTGGGTATTTGGAGCCACTGCCGCAAATGCTTGCACCATCTAAGGAGCATCCCGTTTCCTCGACGTCTTCCTCGAGTCACCATAACGAAATCCACCACTCCGTTTCCCTCCATAGTTTTGCTTAACCACCACTGGGGATAACTCACCATCACGGACCGCGTTTTGAGTTAACGTGGTCGCAATTTCCACTGCGCTCTGGAACGTGCTCGGTTTTGAAGAAAGGACACCGCTACGGATTTCCTGGGGTAATCCGTGGGTGTAGTGACCGACTCACTTGAGCTCTGGTCGAACCAAGTGCGGTACCAATTGGGACAAAGCGTGAAAACGCGAGGTGTATTCTTGGATTTCTGATCCAACCATCGCCAGATTCCAAAACCCGTCCTCCAGCTTCTGAATCTCAGATTCAGGTACATACTCCACAATCATCATCTCTTTTAATTGCTCCCAAGTCATGGTCTTTATATCCGCCCGGCCTCGCACGTTCACGACCGAGTTCCACCATGTTAGAGCAGAACCTTGGAATACGAATGTAGCGAAACGGACCCGATCCTCGTCCTCACAACTAACCGCATCAAAAATAGCTTCTAACTTCTCCATCCATCGGAGCGTTCCAGTCGCACCCTCGGTGCCTCTAAACTATGGGGCTTTACAGCCCATAAAAGTCTTTAGCGTGCATCCGGTGCGTCGAGTCGAGCCCTCTGCTCCACCCGAACCAGCCTTGGGTCCACCAGACCCAGTAATAACCACTTCAGGACCATCTCCATCAATAATCGGCTCAGGGTTTTCAGGACCCGAACCACCAGTTCCTTGAGATGTTCCATCTCTAATTTGGGCTACAATCTCGGGCATCATTGCTGCAATCTGTTGGGCGATCATCTGACCGAAGTCGGGTGTCGTATCAGTTCACGCAGTGTGCACTCCCGCACTCGAAGTCGCATTATTAGCTCTTGCGTTCGATGTAGAACATCTCGCAGAACGTCTCGTCGCGGTTGTCTTTTTAGGCGGTATCGTCCTAAAAATAAAAGAAAAGAAAACTCGATTAGTAAAATGTGTGCAACACGAAAAATAAGGCCAAATGCCAAAAACAACAAACGCGAAAATACACACGTATGAAAATAGTGCACACATAGCCAATCAGGGAAAAAAAATCGATTTAAAAAGCCTACGTTCATAGTCCAAGCGATTTAGTTAGTAAATCACCTTTCACGTCATAAACGACAATTAAAATGGAATGGTATTCCGAGTCGAAAAGGACTAACGGGAATACCGGTTGAAATCGAATATTGTTACCAAGCTTTATTAAGACCGACCAAGGTCAACGTCGAAGAGGTTGACTTGGTTAAAGTCAAAGATGTTGACTTTATCAAAAGTCAAAGTCAATGATGTTGACTTTATAGAAGTCAAAGTCAACAATTTGAGGTCAAATCAAAGTCAACTTGAAAGAAAGTCAAAGTTGACGTAAAAGTCCAACTTTGACACTTTGGATAATTTAAAGTCTTTTCTTCTCAAAATACTAGAGTAATATGACTTTCAAAACCATTTTATAAAAGTTTGTCGTAAAAACATATTTGATGGTTTTAGATTACGATTGCATTTTGTAACAAAGGTTCATTTATTAAAAGAGGTTAAAACATCCGTTTTAAGTAAATATTATGATATTTTTAATGACGTTGACGTCTTTGAGTCCAAAGACGATGATCGTGCCTAATAGGTTACTTTTATGAATTTTAATTATACAAGTGTTTATTGTCGTAAAAAGTCGTGAAACGAAATTTTGGGCAGAGCTTCCGCGTCATAAAATATTCGTCCCAAATCTGTACACTTTCCCGCTCGTTAACCAATGGTATTATAGAAATATTTATGTCTTTCTCATAATACATAATACGATCATAAGTTAGATACGTTACTTTTGGTTAATTTACATTTTAACGTATTTTTGTCCAAACTTAGTCCAAATCCGATTATATTCATAGTGTTGGTGTAATGTTTTATTCTTAACCATTTTCAAGGCTAAAACCGAATTAATAACGAAGGATAATGAAATCGAGAAATTCGTGAGAATAACGATTTTTACCGTTAACACCCGCAAGAAATTGTCAAGAATCCGGAACAAAGACCTCGGTGGTGTGGTGATGAGAATATATTCGCCTCCAAAACACAATACACCCACCGTTAATATGTTGAAGTACAATTTCGTGTTAACAGCAAGACTTAGCCGTCGGCTGAAATCATTCAGCCGCTGGCTGAATCATTTCAGCCACCGACTGGGAGGCCGTAACCGGTTTCATAGTTTCGTCATTTTAGCGATTTTTGAGTATTTTTCTGTAGATTTTGACATGCGACTGATAAATCTTGAAAAATGTTTATAGATTTCATAGAATAACAACTTTATATAACAAGATCTATGTCAACGTTTATAAATCTTGAGTTTTTAGATGAATGGCCGTAAGATCTCATAAAAACACATTTTAGAAGATAGATAAAACATGCAAATGGAAAAATGTATATAAAAACAGTAGGAATGAGTTATTATACAACAAAGAATTGAATGTGTTATGATCTAGCACGATATGATGGAGATTTTGACCCGAAAATGATAGAAACCGATGTAATAACCAAATGGATGACTACCTCTTGCTTCTTTGTTGATAATAACAATTTATTGATGTTTAAAGGTAATTATTTTCTCGGATTTACAGCTACAAGGAAGAAAGTTTGAGAAGGAGTTTCAAAGGAAAGGTGTGTGTGTGTGTGTTGTTGTTGATAGAATCAAAGAAAAGAAAGAGAAAAGTGATGTAATAGAGCATTGGGACTTCTTCTATGTGCTTAATGGGAGGTCCAAACGAGTTGGGGCAAGGGTCAAGCAATTATCACATGCAAAAATGACTCATCAAAAAGTTGGTGACTGGACCAGCGACTTTCAGTCGCCGGCTAGATGACCTCAGCCATTGGCTGAATGGCTGATTTAGTTAAAATTTTGTTTTTCGTTATCGTTAAGAATTTTCGTTCGTTAAAGATTACCGATTGCTTTGAAATGTACTTAGGCAAGTTCATTATAAGTATTCTTGGTATTAAGATTCATTAAACGATTCGATTTCAATTTCGATTCCGAGATACGCACGATTTCGGTAAGTGATACACAAGAGCAAAAGCACGATATCTCGAAGATAAGGAACATATTAACCGAAAAATTTGGCGTAAAAAATCCTAACTTATTACCATGAGAATACTAACTATTTGGCACTTAGGTAAACATAAAGCTTACGTCTCAAAGGACGAATCAAAATAAACACTTAAAACCCGATTCTCAATAGTAAACCGTGAGTAAAAACAAAGCGAAATACAAGGGTCAAAAAAATTGCGAATAAAATTGTGACGTCCCGTCAATTTGAGTTACTTGAATAACCGTCATTATTTATATTTTATTCGCAATTGATTTCGACCCTTGTATTTCGCTTTGTTTTGCTCACGATTTACTGTTATTAAGTATCCGGTTTTCTGTATTTGCAAATTCGTCCCCGAGACGTAATAATTTTATTTTATCTAAGTGCCAATTAGTTAGTATCCTCACAATTATAAGTTAGAAGGTTTATGACCAATTTGTCGGTTATCGTATCCTTTATACTCGAGATATCGTGCTTTTGCTCTTGTTTACTCCTTTACCGAAATCGTGCGAATCTCGAAATCGAAAGTGAAAATATAATATTAAATGAACCTAATATAAATTAAATCAAAGTATGAACTTTCCTAAGTTCAACGCAAAAAGAATCGGGAACTTTCGGCGAACGAAACTACTTAACGATCGCGTAAACGAAAAAGCAGAAAAGTCTGGATTTTGGTCCAGTGCGCAGCACTGACCTGCTGGATTGTGTGAGTCATTTTTGCATGGCTTGTGAGTGGGAACTTTGTCCAAAACGTGCACAGGTCTGAAATGGGGCAGATAAGTCTCCCTAGAGGCCATAAACCACCTCACAAACTCATTTTGATCATTTCCCTTTCACCTACAAACCCATTTTCTCTCTCACTTTCTTCCTTCATCCATGCAAACTTCTCTCATTTTCTCCCTAAACAAAACTCATTTCCAGAAGTTTGAAGCTACAAAAACACCACATTCAAAGAGGGTTTCAAGATACAAAGTCATCTCTAACAACTTCCTTTTGGTTCCTTTGGTTTTTTGGTAAGGTTTCTTTAACCATTTCTTCATTTTTCTTCCATTCCTCTTCCATGTTCTCTTCTTTTGTTAGAGATTCTAACACCATCTATTTTCTTTTGCATTCCAAGTTATTTTCTACCATATTACTTTTCATTTGGGAAGATCCATCTCTATTTTCTCGAAGAGAAACCTCTTTGATCTTGGTAAGTAATCTTTTGACCGAAATCTCTCCAAAACGTTAATATTTCTCTTTGCATGCAAGGATCTAGACTAATGGTGGTTTTATTTTGTGTTTTGGAGCTGTGATTTTACTATCATCTCACCACCAAAAAGTTACTTTCGGGTTTATCTTCTCAAGCTTAAGATCTTGCGGTTGTATTTCGGTAAAATCGACATTTTTCCCATATTCATCTTTTTATGTATTCCGTTATTATTTTCCTTGTATATTTCGGTTATTAGCCTTGAAAATGGTTAGGAATAATATATTAGACCAACACTTGTGAATATTTTGGTTATAGACAAAGATTTGGATTAAAATACTTAAAAATGTGTTTGTTACCGAAATTAACATATTGTATGTATTAGTATGAAAAAGGATATATTTATATATGTATAACACTTGGTAAAAGTATTTGGAACAGAATATAACTTATTAACAGTTTGTGTTTTAACCGAAAAGTATTTAAATAATCGAATTTCGACAAAACGGTAAAATTCATAAATCTGGAAATGCACCTAGTGCGCCGCACCCCATGTCCAGTGCGACGCAGCGGGCTGTTTCCCGTCAAAATTCAGCACGTTGTTGCTTTTGTTGTTTAAACCGTCTTGACGTTTTGTTCCCGTGAATTGTTGTTTCAAAGTCATTGATTTTATGATAAACTTATTTCAAGCTATAAACACTTGTATAAATAAACTAAAAGTAACATATTATGATAAAATACCGCCTTTGGACTCAAAGACGCCAACGCAATCAAAATTGACAAATACTTATTTAAAACGGACATATTACCTACATTTGATAAATAAACACTTGTTACAAATAACGATCGTAACCTAAAGCCGTCAACTAATATCTTGCGATAAACTTTGATTAAAAACCTTTATATAAAGACATTTTACACTATATTTTGATAAGTAAAGTCTTTTAAACCTTCAAAGCGTCAAAGTGAGATTTTTACGTCAACTTCAATTATCTATGTTTTTAACTTTGCAAAATCAACATCTTTGACATTTGAGTTTCATAAGTCAACATCCATGACAATTGACTTTTATAAGTCAACAATGTTGACATTTGACTTTTCTAAGCCAACTTCTTTAACATTTGACTTTTACAAAGTCAACAACTTTAACCTTGGTCAATCTAATAAAACTTTGGTATTCAATATTCCTTTCGAATCGAAGAAATCATTCGTTTCCAACGACATTGTGGACGTGAAAGACCGATATCTTGCCACTCGCCCTTTTTAACGCGGAACATCGTCTCCCGAATACATCGTTTTGATTTAAATTATTAAATGTCGGAATATTTTATTAAACTTAATCTTAACCGACAAGGCTAAACCGGACTATACTTATAGAGATACTGGGACTATATTATTTACTGTTTTAGGGCACTTAGACGGCGGAATTGTGGTCCCGTGATTGTATTTACCCGAGATTTGCTGAAGTGGTTTTGTGAGTTATTCGTAGCCCTTGTCTTAAATACTTTTTGGCTGTAAAGCGTATTTTAAACTGTCTGTGTATTTTTAAACTGTCTGCATAAATGCGGAAACATTACTGATTATCTTGTTTACCCAGTGAATTTGGTCTGCCTTAGTTTTAAGCGTTTAAGCCATGGTGGCTCCCCTCCAATACACTCGTTAAGCTTTTGCCCGTGGTTCATATGTATAGATCTGTATTGGGTTATGTACCTAACCCGCATTCCTCTGTAGGCTGTTACTACGAGCGGATGTTATGACCTTCATTTTAAACTGTATGATTAAACTGTTTGCCTTTGGTTTAACGCACCTTAGGATAGGGGATTAAACTGATTGGTTTAGTATCGAGATGTATGATTACTTAGGCATAGTACCTTTCACTTTTGGATGAATACAAGATATACGATTTTAAACTTACTTGTTTGCTAAAATTTGCGAATAATTCACCAACATGTTGTTGATGTCGTTTTAACGCTTTGCAGGAAATTGAGGATTTCCATTGATCATGCCATAGTTTATTTTCGGATCGCTTTCTTTTGGGAAATTTGGATTTGAATTGTTTATTGTAATTTCCATGATGATCCGTTGTTTATTTCTTTTGGAATTGTATTTGTACTTGGCGTTTTATCGCCTTTGATGTTATGATGTATTTGTATCATTTTGCATGATCTATTTAATTTGAGGTTTTGTTTATCGGTTATATTGTTGTAATCTTGACTCTTGATATTATAACTGGAACATTCCGTGTTTCCGCTATAAGCGGGGTGTGACAGAAGTTTGTATCAGAGCCAAAGGTTATAGCGAACCAAGTGATTTTAACTGAGTAAATCACTTGGACTATGACCATAGGCTTTTTGAATCGATTTTCTCTGATTGCAATGTGTGCACTATTTTCATACGTTTTTATTTCGCGTTGTTTTTGTGGCGTTTGGCCTTGTTTTTGGACACATTTGCTGATTGAATTTCTTCCCTTTTTATTTTAGGACGATGGCGCCTAAGAGGAGAGCTGCGACACGAAGTTCCGTGCGACGTGCTACTACGAATGTGAGAGCGAATACCTCAAATCCGAACGCGAGTGCTAATACGTCCAACGAGAGGAGGAACAATGTGGAGAACGATGCGAATCCTGACATGGCTCAGATGATTGCTCAGCAGTTAGCGGCGATGATGCCCGAGCTTGTAGCTCAACTTCGAGAGGGCACCGCCCAAGGTAATGGTTCGGGTTCCGGAAATCCTGAGCCGGTTGTTAATAATGAGGGTCCTGAGCCGGTTGTTAATAATGAGGGTCCTGAGCCGATTGTTAATAATGAGGGTCCTAAAGTCGTGATTACTGGATCGGGTAGAGCAGAGGGCTCAGCTCGACGCGCTGGTTGCACACTAAAGACTTTTATGAGCTGCAAGGCCCCGGAGTATAAGGGCAATGAGGGAGCGACTGGAACGCTCCAATGGATGGAGAAGCTAGAATCTAACTTTGATGCTATTGGATGTGTAGACGAGGATCGAGTCCGATTTGCTGCGTTTGTATTTCAAGGCACGGCTCTAACATGGTGGAACTCGGTCGTGAATGTTCGAGGCCGAGCGGAGATTAACACCATGACTTGGGAGCAACTGAAGGAGCTGATGATCATTGAGTATGTACCTGAATCCGAGATTCAGAAGTTGGAAGATGAATTGTGGAACTTGACCATGGTTGGGTCAGACATCCAGGGGTACACAACGCGTTTTCACGCTTTGTCCCAACTAGTTCCCCACTTGGTTCGACCGGAGCTCAAGCGAATCGGTCGCTACACTCACGGATTACCCCCAGCAATCCGTAAGAGTGTCCTATCCAGCAAACCGAGCACATTTCAGAGCGCGGTGGAAATTGCGATTACTTTGACTCAGAATGCGGTCCGGGATGGTGAACTACCCCCGATGATTGTTAAGCAAAACTCCGGAGGGAAACGGAGTGGTGGAAACCGCAATGAGGATTCAAGGAAAAGGTTTAGGAGGAATGACGCTCCTCAAGTTGCAAAATCTTATGCTGCTGTGACATCGGGTACCCAGAGTAAGTACCCGAAGTGTGATCGGTGTGGAAGGCACCACACCAAAGAAGTTGCTTGTTGGGTATGTGGTAGGTGCAAGAGGTTGGGGCACACTGAAAATTTCTGTAAGACCCAGAAGGGCAACTACAATGAATGTGGATCCCCCGAGCATCGAAGGGACAAGTGTCCTAAGTTAGCTGCAGCTGGTAATGCTCCTCGTGGTAGAGCGTTTGTTATGGGAGCCAAGGAGGCTCAGCAGGATCCACATGTCGTTACAGGTACGTTTCTTGTATGTGGTCGACCTGCGTTTATCTTATTTGATTCTGGTGCGGATAGAAGTTTTATATCTGATGAGTTTAGGACTATGATTCCCTGTAAGTCTATACCATTAGTACCTTCCTTTGAGATAGAATTAGCTGATGGCGAGTTTTTGCATGCGACTGAGGTACTTTCCGACTGTAGTGTTAGTTTCGACGACCACTCTTTTCCTATCGACTTAATTCCGATTAGGTTAGGTAGTTTCGACGTAATTATCGGCATGGATTGGTTAGAGACGCATCGTGCAGAGATCGTATGTTTCGAGAAGATGATACGCATTCCGTTACCGCATGGAGAGCCGCTATTAGTCCAAGGGAATAAGGCAGGGAAGCGTCTTAAGATCGTCTCGTGTATGAAAGTCCGGGAGTACATCAATCGGGACTGTTCACTCTTTCTTGCACATCTTGTGAAGAAGGATAACACTGAGAAGCTGGAGGAGAAGCCAGTAGTGTGTGATTTCCCCGACGTGTTCCCAGAGGATTTACCTGGTTTACCGCCTAGACGTGAGGTAGAGTTTAGGATCGACTTAGTTCCCGGAGCAGCGCCAGTGGCAAAGGCTCCTTATAGGTTAGCACCTTCGGAGATGTTAGAACTCTCTAAGCAGATCCAGGAGTTAGTGGATAAAGGTTTCATTAGGCCGAGTTTCTCTCCGTGGGGCGCGCCGGTACTCTTTGTAAAGAAGAAGGATGGTTCGATGAGATTGTGTATAGATTACCGAGAGCTGAATAAGCTGACAGTAAAGAACCGCTATCCTTTACCTCGTATAGATGATTTGTTTGACCAGCTTCAAGGTTCATGCTTCTTTTCTAAGATTGACTTACGGTCCGGTTATCATCAGTTGAGAGTGCTAGAGGAGGACGTTCCGAAGACTGCTTTTCGGACGCGTTACGGTCATTATGAGTTTTTAGTCATGCCATTCGGGCTCACGAATGCGCCTGCAGCATTTATGGAAATGATGAACCGTATCTGCCGTCCTTACCTCGATAAGTTCGTGATAGTATTCATCGACGATATTCTGGTTTATTCTCGTAGCCGTGCGGAGCACGAGGAGCACTTGAGAATAGTGTTGGAGTTGCTCAGGAAGGAACAACTTTACGCTAAGTTCTCGAAGTGTGAGTTTTGGTTATCTGAGGTTCAATTTCTTGGCCATGTGGTTAGCAAGGAAGGCATCCACGTTGATCCTGCCAAGATTAAGGCCGTCAGAGATTGGGTTGCTCCTAAGACACCCACCGATATCCGTTCATTTTTGGGTCTGGCAGGTTACTACCGTCGCTTTATTGAGAATTTTTCGAAGATAGCCTCGCCTATGACGAAGTTGACCCAGAAGAACGAGGAGTTTATTTGGGGTGCCGAGCAGGAAGAAGCTTTTCAGTTATTGAAGAAGCGGTTGTGTGATGCTCCTATCTTGAGTCTCCCCGAGGGTACTGAAAATTTTGTTGTTTATTGCGATGCTTCGCATAAGGGACTCGGGTGCGTACTGATGCAGAACGGAAAGGTCATTGCCTATGCCTCTCGTCAGTTAAAGATTCATGAGAAGAACTACACAACCCATGATTTGGAATTAGGCGCAGTGGTTTTTGCTTTAAAGATTTGGCGCCATTATCTGTACGGTACTAAGTGTACTGTGTTCACCGATCATAAGTCGTTACAGCATATCTTTGATCAAAAGATGTTGAATATGAGGCAACGCCGATGGGTGGAATTGCTTAACGACTATGATTGCGAAATTCGTTATCATCCGGGAAAGGCGAATGTAGTAGCCGACGCGTTAAGTCGCAAGGAATCGGTTAAGCCGGTGAGAGTTCGCGCTATGATGGTTTCTATTAAGTCGAGTTTGAAGACTCGTATTCTTCAGGCTCAGCAGGAGGCTCTCAGTTGGAGCCGAAAGACGACGGGGTATTGTATTTCTTGGATCGTATTTGGGTTCCCGTCGGTCTTAGGCAGTTGATATTAGATGAAGGTCACAAGTCTAATTATTCTGTTCATCCCGGAGCGGATAAGATGTACCATGACTTGAAGAATTTTTACTGGTGGCCTGGTATGAAGAGGGCGATTGCCGAGTATGTGGGCAAGTGTTTGACCTGCTCTAAGGTTAAGGCTCAGAATCAGAAGCCTTCTGGCCTTCTTCAGCAGCCGGAAATCCCACAATGGAAGTGGGAAAATATTACGATGGATTTTGTGACGAAGCTTCCTAGGTCTTCAGGAGGTTATGATACTATTTGGGTCATAGTTGATCGGCTGACTAAGTCAGCGCATTTTCTGCCTATTCGAGAAGATTACCGAATAGAGAAGTTATCTAGATTATATATTGATGAAATCGTGGCCAGGCATGGAATTCCTGTATCTGTTATTTCTGATCGCGACGCGCGTTTTACTTCGAGGTTCTGGCAGACGCTACAGCGAGCTTTAGGCACTCGATTGGATATGAGTACGGCTTATCACCCTCAGACTGATGGACAGAGTGAGCGCACGATTCAGACGTTGGAAGATATGCTACGCGCGTGTGTTTTAGATTTTGGCGGGAGTTGGGATAGACATTTACCGTTGGTCGAGTTTTCGTACAACAATAGTTACCACTCCAGTATTAATTGCGCGCCTTTTGAAGCTCTTTACGGTCGGAAGTGTAGGTCTCCACTCTGTTGGGCTGAGATTGGTGATAGTCAGATTACGGGTCCCGAGTTGATCCAGGAGACGACTGATAAGATCTTTAGGATCAAGGATCGCCTGTTAGCCGCGAGAGATCGTCAGAAGAAGTACGCGGATTTACGTCGTAAGCCTTTGGAATTCAAGGTCGGCGATATGGTGTTGTTGAAGGTTTCTCCATGGAAGGGTGTGTTTCGTTTTGAGAAGCGCAGCAAGTTAAGTCCACGTTTTACGGGTCCTTTTAAGATTTTGTCTCGTGTTGGACCAGTTGCTTATCGTCTTGAGTTGCCACCTGAGTTGAGCGGTGTGCACAACGTATTCCATGTATCGCATCTCAAGAAATGCCTTGCTGACGAGTCGTTGATTGTCCCTTTGGAAAAGCTACGCTTAGATGATTCGCTTCACGTTATAGAGGAGCCGGTAGAAATCGTTGACCGAGAGGTTAAGCGCCTGCGGCGGAGTAGAATTCCTATTGTTAAGGTCCGATGGAACTCTAAGTTTGGAGCTGAGTTTACGTGGGAACGGGAGGACGAAATGCAGCGGAAATTTCCCCATCTATTTTCTACTAGCGATGCTCATTAGTAATTTCGAGGACGAAATTCTTTTAACTGGGGGAGGCTGTGACGTCCCGTCAATTTGAGGTACTTGAATTACCGTCATTATTTATATTTTATTCGCAATTGATTTCGACCCTTGTATTTCGCTTTGTTTTGCTCACGATTTACTGTTATTAAGTATCGGGTTTTCTGTATTTGCAAATTCGTCCCCGAGACGTAATAATTTTATTTTATCTAAGTGCCAATTAGTTAGTATCCTCACAATTATAAGTTAGAAGGTTTATGCCCAATTTGTCGGTTATCGTATCCTTTATACTCGAGATATCGTGCTTTTGCTCTTGTTTACTCCTTTACCGAAATCGTGCGAATCTCGAAATCGAAAGTGAAAATATAATATTAAATGAACCTAATATAAAGTAAATCAAAGTATGAACTTTCCTAAGTTCAACGCAAAAAGAATCGGGAACTTTCGACGAACGAAACTCCTTAACGATCGCGTAAACGAAAAAGCAGAAAAGTCTGGATTTTGGTCCAGTGCGCAGCACTGACCTCCTGGACAGATTTTTATGTTGATTTGTGTGAGTCATTTTTGCATGGCTTGTGAGTGGGAACTTTGTCCAAAACGTGCACAGGTCTGAAATGGGGCAGAGAAGTCTCCCTAGAGGCCATAACCCACCTCACAAACTCATTTTGATCATTTCCCTTTCACCTACAAACTCCAATTCTCTCTCATTTTCCATACACTTTCTTTTGTTTTCTCTCATTTCTCTCTCAACATACAACACATTTCCAGAAACTTTGAGCCATAAATCAACCATTTGATGAAGGATTAAAGTCTAGAATCATCAAAGGAACAACTTCCTTTTGATCTCCATCAACTTTTGGTAAGGTTCTTCATAAGTTTTCTTCACTTTTCTTCCATTTTCTTCATTTTTCTCTTCATTTGTTAGAGATTCTAACACCAATCTATTTTCTTTTGCATTCCAAGTTGTTGTCTACCATATTACTTTTCATTTGGGAAGATCCATCTAACTTTTCTTGAAGAGAAACCTCTTTGATCTTGGTAAGTAATCTTTTGACCGAAATCTCTCCAAAACGTTAATTTTTCTCTTTGCATGCAAGGATCTAGACTAATGGTGGTTTTATTTTGTGTTTTGGAGCTGTGATTTTCCTATCATCTCACCACCAAAAAGTTACTTTCGGGTTTATCTTCTCAAGCTTAAGATCTTGCGGTTGTATTTCGGTAAAATCGACATTTTTCCCATATTCATCTTTTTATGTATTCCGTTATTATTTTCCTTGTATATTTCGGTTATTAGCCTTGAAAATGGTTAGGAATAATATATTAGACCAACACTTGTGAATATTTTGGTTATGGACAAAGATTTGGACTAAAATACTTAAAAATGTGTTTATTACCGAAATTAACATATTGTATGTATTAGTATGAAAAAGGATATATTTATATATGTATAACACTTGGTAAAAGTATTTGGAACAGAATATAACTTATTAACAGTTTGTGTTTTAACCGAAAAGTCTTTAAATAATCGGATTTCGACAAAACGTTAAAATTCATAAATCTGGAAATGCACCTAGTGCGCCGCACCCCATGTCCAGTGCGACGCACCGGGCTGTTTTCCGTCAAAATTCAGCACGTTGTTGCTTTTGTTGTTTAAACCGTCTTGACGTTTTGTTCCCGTGAATTGTTGTTTCAAAGCCACTGATTTTATGATAAACTTATTTCAAGCTATAAACACTTGTATAAATAAACTAAAAGTAACATATTATGATAAAATACCGTCTTTGGACTCAAAGACGCCAACGCAATCAAAAATGACAAATACTTATTTAAAACGGACATATTACCTACATTTGATAAATAAACACTTGTTACAAATAACGATCGTAATCCCAAGCCGTCAAATATTATTTTTGCGATAAACTTTGATTAAAAACATTTATATAAAGACATTTTACACTATATTTTGATAAGTAAAGTCTTTTAAACCTTCAAAGCGTCAAAGTGAGATTTTTACGTCAACTTCAATTATCTATGTTTTTAACTTTGCAAAATCAACATCTTTGACATTTGACTTTCATAAGTCAACATCCATGACAATTGACTTTTATAAGTCAACAATGTTGACATTTGACTTTTCTAAGTCAACTTCTTTAACATTTGACTTTTACAAAGTCAACAACTTTAACCTTGGTCAATCTAATAAAACCTTGGTATTCAATATTCCTTTCGAATCGAAGAAATCATTCGTTTCCAACGACATTGTGGACGTGAAAGACCGATATCTTGCCACTCGCCCTTTTTAACGCGGAACATCGTCTCCCGAATACGTCGTCTTGATTTAAATTATTAAATGTTGGAATATTTTATTAAACTTAATCTTAACCGACAAGGCTAAACCGAACTATACTTATAGAGATACTGAGACTATATTATTTACTGTTTTAGGGCACTTAGACGGTGGAATTGTGGTCCCGTGATTGTATTTACCCGAGATTTGCTGAAGTTGTTTTGTGAGTTATTCGTAGCCCTTGTCTTAAATACTTTTGGGCTGTAAAGCGTATTTTAAACTGTCTGTGTATTTTTAAACTGTCTGCATAAATGCGGAAACATTACTGATTATCTTGTTTACCCAGTGAATTTGGTCTGCCTTAGTTTTAAGCGTTTAAGCCATGGTGGCTCCCCTCTAATACACTCGTTAAGCTTTTGCCCGTGGTTCGTATGTATAGATCTGTATTGGGTTATGTACCTAACCTGCATTCCTCTGTAGGCTGTTACTACGAGCGGATGTTATGACCTTCATTTTAAACTGTATGATTAAACTGTTTGCCTTTGGTTTAACTCACCTTAGGATAGGGGATTAAACTGATTGGTTTAGGATCGAGATGTATGATTACTTAGGCATAGTACCTTTCACTTTTGGATGAATACAAGATATACGATTTTAAACTTACTTGTTTGCTGAAATTTGCGAATAATTCACCAACATGTTGTTGATGTCGTTTTAACGCTTTGCAGGAAATTGAGGATTTCCATTGATCATGCCATAGTTTATTTTCGGATCGCTTGCTTTTGGGAAATTTGGATTTGAATTGTTTATTGTAATTTCCATGACGATCCGTTGTTTATTTCTTTTGGAATTGTATTTGTACTTGGCGTCTTATCGCCTTTGACGTTATGATGTATTTGTAACATTTGGCATGATCTATTTAATTTGAGGTTTTGTTTATCGGTTATATTGTTGTAATCTTGACTCTTGATATTATAACTGGAACATTCCGTGTTTCCGCTATAAGCGGGGTGTGACAGAAGTTGGTATCAGAGCCAAAGGTTATAGCGAACCAAGTGATTTTAACTGAGTAAATCACTTGGACTATGACCATAGGCTTTTTGAATCGATTTTCTCTTATTGCAATGTGTGCACTATTTTCATACGTGTTTATTTCGCGTTGTTTTTGTGGCGTTTGGCCTTGTTTTTGGACACATTTGCTGATCGAATTTCTTCCCTTTTTAGTTTAGGACGATAGCGCCTAAGAGGAGAGCTGCGACACGAAGTTTTGCTAGACGTGCTACTACGAATGCGAGAGCGAATACGTGGAATGCGAGAAGGAACAACATGGAAAATGATACGAATCCTGACATGGCTCAGATGATTGCTCAGCAACTAGCGGCGATGATGCCCGAGCTTGTAGCTCAACTTCGAGAGGGCACTGCCCAAGGTAATGGTTCGGGTTCTGGAAATCCCGAGCCGGTGGTTTAATGAAGGTCCTGAGCCGATTGTTAATAATGAGGGTCCCGAAGTCGTGATCACTGGATCAGGTTGAGCAGAGGGCTCAGCTCGACGCGCTGGTTGCACATTGAAGACTTTTATGAGCTGCAAGGCCCCGAAATATAAGGGCAATGAGGGAGCGACTGGAACGCTCTAGTGGATGGAGAAGCTAGAGTCCATCTTTGATGCTGTGGGATGTGCGGACGAGGATCGAGTCCGATTTGTTGCGTTTGTATTTCAAGGTACGACTATAACATGGTGGAACTCGGTCGTGAATGTGCGAGGCCGAGCGGAGATTAACACCATGACTTGGGAAGAACTGAAGGAGCTGATGATCATTGAGTATGTACCTGAATCCGAGATTCAGAAGTTGGAAGATGAATTGTGGAACTTGACCATGGTTGGGTCAGACATCCAGGGGTACACAACGGGTTTTCACGCTTTGTCCCAACTAGTTCCCCACTTGGTTCGACCGGAGCTCAAGCGAATCGGTCGCTACACTCACGGATTACCCCCAGCAATCCGTAAGAGTGTCCTATCCAGCAAACCGAGCACATTTCAGAGCGCGGTGGAAATTGCGATTACTTTGACTCAGAATGCGGTCCGGGATGGTGAACTACCCCCGATGATTGTTAAGAAAAACTCCGGAGGGAAACGGAGTGGTGGAAACCGCAATGAGGATTCAAGGAAAAGGTTTAGGAGGAATGACGCTCCTCAAGTTGCAAAATCTTATGCTGCTGTGACATCGGGTACCCAGAGTAAGTACCCGAAGTGTGATCGGTGTGGAAGGCACCACACCAAAGAAGTTGCTTGTTGGGTATGTGGTAGGTGCAAGAAGTTAGGGCACACTGAAAATTTCTGTAAGACCCCGAAGGGCAATTGCTATGAATGTGGATCTCCCGAGCATCGCAGGGACAAGTGTCCTAAGTTAGCTGCAGCCAGAAATGCTCCTCGCGGTAGAGCGTTTGTTATGGGAGCCAAGGAGGCTCAGCAGGATCCACATGTCGTTACAGGTACGTTTCTTGTATGTGGTCGACCTGCGTTTATCTTATTTGATTATGGTGCGGATAGAAGTTTTATATCTGATGAGTTTAGGACTATGATTCCCTGTAAGTCTATACCATTAGTACCTTCCTTTGAGATAGAATTAGCTGATGGCGAGTTTTTGCATGCGACTGAGGTACTTTCCGACTGTAGTGTTAGTTTCGACGACCACTCTTTTCCTATCGACTTAATTCCGATTAGGTTAGGTAGTTTCGACGTAATTATCGGCATGGATTGGTTAGAGACGCATCGTGCAGAGATCGTATGTTTCGAGAAGATGATACGCATTCCGTTATCGCATGGAGAACCGCTATTAGTCCAAGGGAATAAGGCAGGGAAGCGTCTTAAGATCGTCTCGTGTATGAAAGTCCGGGAGTACATCAATCCGGACTGTTCACCCTTTCGTGCACATCTTGTGAAGAAGGATAACACTGAGAAGCTGGAGGAGAAGCCAGTAGTGTGTGATTTCCCCGACGTGTTCCCAGAGGATTTACCTGGGTTACCGCCTAGACGTGAGGTAGAGTTTAGGATCGACTTAGTTCCCGGAGCAGCGCCAGTGGCAAAGGCTCCTTATAGGTTAGCACCTTCGGAGATGTTAGAACTCTCTAAGCAGATCCAGGAGTTAGTGGATAAAGGTTTCATTACGCCGAGTTTCTCTCCGTGGGGCGCGCCGGTACTCTTTGTAAGGTTCGATGAGATTGTGTATAGATTACCGAGAGCTGAATAAGCTGACAGTAAAGAACCGCTATCCTTTACCTCGTATAGATGATTTGTTTGACCAGCTTCAAGGTTCATGCTTCTTTTCTAAGATTGATTTACGATCCGGTTATCACCAGTTGAGAGTGCTAGAGGAGGACGTTCCGAAGACTGCTTTTCGGACGCGTTACGGTCATTATGAGTTTTTAGTCATGCCATTCGGGCTCACGAATGCGCCTGCAGCATTTATGGAAATGATGAACCGTATCTGCCGTCCTTACCTCGATAAGTTCGTGATAGTATTCATCGACGATATTCTGGTTTATTCTCGTAGCCGTGCGGAGCACGAGGAGCACTTGAGAATAGTGTTGGAGTTGCTCAGGAAGGAACAACTTTACGCTAAGTTCTCGAAGTGTGAGTTTTGGTTATCTGAGGTTCAATTTCTTGGCCATGTGGTTATCAAGGAAGGCATCCACGTTGATCCTGCCAAGTCCGTCAGAGATTGGGTTGCTCCTAAGACACCCACCGATATCCGTTCATTTTTGGGTCTTGGCAGGTTACTACCGTCGCTTTATTGAGAATTTTTCGAAGATAGCCTCGCCTATGACGAAGTTGACCCAGAAGAACGAGGAGTTTATTTGGGGTGCGAGCAGGAAGAAGCTTTTCAGTTATTGAAGAAGCGGTTGTGTGATGCTCCTATCTTGAGTCTCCCCGAGGGTACCGAAATTTTGTTGTTATATTGCGATGCTTCGCATAAGGGACTCGGGTGGGTACTGATGCAGAACGGAAAGGTCATTGCCTATGCCTCTCGTCAGTTAAAGATTCATGAGAAGAACTACACAACCCATGATTTGGAATTAGGCGCAGTGGTTTTTGCTTTAAAGATTTGGCGCCATTATCTGTACGGTACTAAGTGTACTGTGTTCACCGATCATAAGTCGTTACAGCATATCTTTGATCAAAAGATGTTGAATATGAGGCAACGTGATGGCTTAACGACTATGATTGCGAAATTCGTTATCATCCGGGAAAGGCGAATGTAGTAGCCGACGCGTTAAGTCGCAAGGAATTGGTTAAGCCGGTGAGAGTTCGCGCTATGATGGTTTCTATTAAGTCGAGTTCGAAGACTCGTATTCTTCAGGCTCAGCAGGGGGCTCTCACCGAGGATTATCTGAAGGATGAGGATTATTTAGTTTGGCGCGTCAGTTGGAGCCGAAAGACGACGGTAGTTGTGTATTATTGGATCGTATTTGGGTTCCCGTCGGTCTTAGGCAGTTGATATTAGATGAAGTTCACAAGTCTAATTATTCTGTTCATCCCGGAGCGGATAAGATGTACCATGACTTGAAGGATTTTTACTGGTGGCCTGGTATGAAGAGGGCGATTGCCGAGTATGTGGGCAAGTGTTTGACCTGCTCTAAGGTTAAGGCTCAGAATCAAAAGCCTTCTGGCCTTCTTTAGCAGCCGGAAATCCCACAATGGAAGTATGGATTTTGTGACGAAGCTTCCTAGGTCTTCAGGAGGTTATGATCCTATTTGGGTCATAGTTGATCAGCTGACTAAGTCAGCGCATTTTATGCCTATTCGAGAAGATTACCGAATAGAGAAGTTATCTAGATTATATATTGATGAAATCGTGGCCATGCATGGAATTCCTGTATCTGTTATTTCTGATCGCGACGCGCGTTTTACTTCGAGGTTCTGGTAGACGCTACAGCGAGCTTTAGGCACTCGATTGGATATGAGTACGGCTTATCACCCTCAAACTGATGGACAGAGTGAGCGCACGATTCAGACGTTGGAAGATATGCTACGCAGTGTGTTTTAGATTGTGTTTTAGATTTTGGCGGGAGTTGGGATAGACATTTACCGTTGGTCGAGTTTTCGTACAACAATAGTTACCACTCCAGTATAAATTGCGCGCCTTTTGAAGCTCTTTACGGTCGGAAGTGTAGGTCTCCACTCTGTTGGGCTGAGATTGGTGATAGAGTTGATCCAGGAGACGACTGATAAGATCTTTAAGATCAAGGATCGCCTGTTAGCCGCGAGAGATCGTCAGAAGAAGTACGCGGATTTACGTCGTAAGCCTTTGGAATTCGAGGTCGGCGATATGGTGTTGTTGAAGGTTTCTCCATGGAAGGGTGTGTTTCGTTTTGAGAAGCGCAGCAAGTTAAGTCCACGGTTTACGGGTCCTTTTAAGATTTTGTCTCGTGTTGGACCAGTTGCTTATCGTCTTGAGTTGCCACCTGAGTTGAGCGGTGTGCATAACGTATTTCATGTATCGCATCTAAAGAAATGCCTTGTTGACGAGTCGTTGATTGTCCCTTTGGAAAAGCTACGCTTAGATGATTCGCTTCACGTTATAGAGGAGCCGGTAGAAATCGTTGACCGAGAGGTTAAGCGCCTGCGGCGGAGTAGAATTCCTATTGTTAAGGTGCGATGGAACTCTAAGTTTGGAGCTGAGTTTACGTGGGAACGGGAGGACGAAATGCAGCGGAAATTTCCCCATCTATTTTCTACTAGCGATGCTCATTAGTAATTTCGAGGACGAAATTCTTTTAACTGGGGGAGGCTGTGACGTCCCGTCAATTTGAGTTACTTGAATTACCGTCATTATTTATATTTTATTCGCAATTGATTTCGACCCTTGTATTTCGCTTTGTTTTGCTCATGATTTACTAATATTAAGTATCGGGTTTTCTGTATTTGCAAATTCGTCCCCGAGACGTAATAATTTTATTTTATCTAAGTGCCAATTAGTTAGTATCGTCACAATTATAAGTTAGAAGGGTTATGCCCAATTTGTCGGTTATCGTATCCTTTATACTCGAGATATCGTGCTTTTGCTCTTGTTTACTCCTTTACCGAAATCGTGCGAATCTCGAAATCGAAAGTGAAAATATAATATTAAATGAACCTAATATAAATTTAATCAAAGTATGAACTTTCCTAAGTTCAACGCAAAAAGAATCGGGAACTTTCGGCGAACAAAACTACTTAACGATTGCGTAAACGAAAAAGCAGAAAAGTCTGGATTTTGGTCCAGTGCGCAGCACTGATCTGCTGGACAGTTTTTTTGTTGTTTTGTGTGAGTCATTTTTTCATGGCTTGTGAGTGGGAACTTTGTCCAAAACGTGCACAGGTCTGAAATGGGGCAGAGAAGTCTCCCTAGAGGCCATAAACCACCTCACAAACTCATTTTGATCATTTCCCTTTCACCTACAAACCCATTTTCTCTCTCACTTTCTTCCTTCATCCATGCAAACTTCTCTCATTTTCTCCCTAAACAAAACTCATTTCCAGAAGTTTGAAGCTAGAAAACACCACATTTAAAGAGGGTTTCAAGATACAAAGTCATCTCTAACAACTTCATTTTGGTTCCTTTGGTTTTTTGGTAAGGTTTCTTTAACCATTTCTTCATTTTTCTTCCATTCCTCTTCCATTTTTCTCTTCTTTTGTTAGAGGTTCTAACACCATCTATTTTCTTTTGCATTCCAAGTTATTTTCTACCATATTACTTTTCATTTGGGAAGATCCATCTAACTTTTCTCGAAGAGAAACCTCTTTGATCTTGGTAAGTAATCTTTTGACCGAAATCTCTCCAAAACGTTAATTTTTCTCTTTGCATTCAAGGATCTAGACTAATGGTGGTTTTATTTTGTGTTTTGGAGCTGTGATTTTCCTATCATCTCACCACCAAAAAGTTACTTTCGGGTTTATCTTCTCAAGCTTAAGATCTTGCGGTTGTATTTCGGTAAAATCGACATTTTTCCCATATTCATCTTTTTATGTATTCCGTTATTATTTTCCTTGTATATTTCGGTTATTAGCCTTGAAAATGGTTAGGAATAATATATTAGACCAACACTTGTGAATATTTTGGTTATGGACAAAGATTTGGATTAAAATACTTAAAAATGTGTTTGTTACCGAAATTAACATATTGTATGTATTAGTATGAAAAAGGATATATTTATATATGTATAACACTTGGTAAAAGTATTTGGAACAGAATATAACTTATTAACAGTTTGTGTTTTAACCGAAAAGTCTTTAAATAATTGGATTTCGACAAAACGTTAAAATTCATAAATCTGGAAATGCACCTAGTGCGCCGCACCCCATGTCCAGTGCGACGCAGCGGGCTGTTTCCCGTCAAAATTCAGCACGTTGTTGCTTTTGTTGTTTAAACCGTCTTGACGTTTTGTTCCCGTGAATTGTTGTTTCAAAGCCACTGATTTTATGATAAACTTATTTCAAGCTATAAACACTTGTATAAATAAACTAAAAGTAACATATTATGATAAAATACCGCCTTTGGACTCAAAGACGCCAACGCAATCAAAAATGACAAATACTTATTTAAAACGGACATATTACCTACATTTGATAAATAAACACTTGTTACAAATAACGATCGTAACCTAAAGCCGTCAACTAATATCTTGCGATAAACTTTGATTAAAAACCTTTATATAAAGACATTTTACACTATATTTTGATAAGTAAAGTCTTTTAAACCTTCAAAGCGTCAAAGTGAGATTTTTACGTCAACTTCAATTATCTTTGTTTTTAACTTTGCAAAATCAACATCTTTGACATTTGAGTTTCATAAGTCAACATCCATGACAATTGACTTTTATAAGTCAACAATGTTGACATTTGACTTTTCTAAGCCAACTTCTTTAACATTTGACTTTTACAAAGTCAACAACTTTAACCTTGGTCAATCTAATAAAACCTTGGTATTCAATATTCCTTTCGAATCGAAGAAATCATTCGTTTCCAACGACATTGTGGACGTGAAAGACCGATATCTTGCCACTCGCCCTTTTTAACGCGGAACATCGTCTCCCGAATACGTCCTTTTGATTTAAATTATTAAATGTCGGAATATTTTATTAAACTTAATCTTAACCGACAAGGCTAAACCGAACTATACTTATAGAGATACTGGGACTATATTATTTACTGTTTTAGGGCACTTAGACGGCGGAATTGTGGTCCCGTGATTGTATTTACCCGAGATTTGCTGAAGTTGTTTTGTGAGTTATTCGTAGCCCTTGTTTTAAATACTTTTGGGCTGTAAAGCGTATTTTAAACTGTCTGTGTATTTTTAAACTGTCTGCATAAATGCGGAAACATTACTGATTATCTTGTTTACCCAGTGAATTTGGTCTGCCTTAGTTTTAAGCGTTTAAGCCATGGTGGCTCCCCTCTAATACACTCGTTAAGCTTTTGCCCGTGGTTCGTATGTATAGATCTGTATTGGGTTATGTACCTAACCTGCATTCCTCTGTAGGCTGTTACTACGAGCGGATGTTATGACCTTCATTTTAAACTGTATGATTAAACTGTTTGCCTTTGGTTTAACTCACCTTAGGATAGGGGATTAAACTGATTGGTTTAGGATCGAGATGTATGATTACTTAGGCATAGTACCTTTCACTTTTGGATGAATACAAGATATACGATTTTAAACTTACTTGTTTGCTGAAATTTGCGAATAATTCACCAACATGTTGTTGATGTCGTTTTAACGCTTTGCAGGAAATTGAGGATTTCCATTGATCATGCCATAGTTTATTTTCGGATCGCTTTCTTTTGGGAAATTTGGATTTGAATTGTTTATTGTAATTTCCATGATGATCCGTTGTTTATTTCTTTTGGAATTGTATTTGTACTTGGCGTTTTATCGCCTTTGATGTTATGATGTATTTGTATCATTTGGCATGATCTATTTAATTTGAGGTTTTGTTTATCGGTTATATTGTTGTAATCTTGACTCTTGATATTATAACTGGAACATTCCGTGTTTCCGCTATAAGCGGGGTGTGACAGAAGTTGGTATCAGAGCCAAAGGTTATAGCGAACCAAGTGATTTTAACTGAGTAAATCACTTGGACTATGACCATAGGCTTTTTGAATCGATTTTCTCTTATTGCAATGTGTGCACTATTTTCATACGTGTTTATTTCGCGTTGTTTTTGTGGCGTTTGGCCTTGTTTTTGGACACATTTGCTGATCGAATTTCTTCCCTTTTTAGTTTAGGACGATAGCGCCTAAGAGGAGAGCTGCGACACGAAGTTTTGCTAGACGTGCTACTACGAATGCGAGAGCGAATACGTGGAATGCGAGAAGGAACAACGTGGAAAATGATACGAATCCTGACATGGCTCAGATGATTGCTCAGCAACTAGCGGCGATGATGCCCGAGCTTGTAGCTTAACTTCGAAAGGGCACCGCCCAAGGTAATGGTTCGGGTTCTGGAAATCCCGAGCCGGTGGTTTAATGAAGGTCCTGAGCCGATTGTTAATAATGAGGGTCCCGAAGTCGTGATCACTGGATCAGGTAGAGCAGAGGGCTCAGCTCGACGCGCTGGTTGCACATTGAAGACTTTTATGAGCTGCAAGGCCCCGAAATATAAGGGCAATGAGGGAGCGACTGGAACGCTCTAGTGGATGGAGAAGCTAGAGTCCATCTTTGATGCTGTGGGATGTGCGGACGAGGATCGAGTCCGATTTGTTGCGTTTGTATTTCAAGGTACGACTCTAACATGGTGGAACTCGGTCGTGAATGTGCGAGGCCGAGCGGAGATTAACACCATGACTTGGGAAGAACTGAAGGAGCTGATGATCATTGAGTATGTACCTGAATCCGAGATTCAGAAGTTGGAAGATGAATTGTGGAACTTGACCATGGTTGGGTCAGACATCCAGGGGTACACAACGCGTTTTCACGCTTTGTCCCAACTAGTTCCCCACTTGGTTCGACCGGAGCTCAAGCGAATCGGTCGCTACACTCACGGATTACCCCCAGCAATCCGTAAGAGTGTCCTATCCAGCAAACCGAGCACATTTCAGAGCGCGGTGGAAATTGCGATTACTTTGACTCAGAATGCGGTCCGGGATGGTGAACTACCCCGGATGATTGTTAAGAAAAACTCCGGAGGGAAACGGAGTGGTGGAAACCGCAATGAGGATTCAAGGAAAAGGTTTAGGAGGAATGACGCTCCTCAAGTTGCAAAATCTTATGCTGCTGTGACATCGAGTACCCAGAGTAAGTACCCGAAGTGTGATCGGTGTGGAAGGCACCACACCAAAGAAGTTGCTTGTTGGGTATGTGGTAGGTGCAAGAAGTTAGGGGACACTGAAAATTTCTGTAAGACCCCGAAGGGCAATTGCTATGAATGTGGATCTCCCGAGCATCGCAGGGACAAGTGTCCTAAGTTAGCTGCAGCCAGAAATGCTCCTCGCGGTAGAGCGTTTGTTATGGGAGCCAAGGAGGCTCAGCAGGATCCACATGTCGTTACAGGTACGTTTCTTGTATGTGGTCGACCTGCGTTTATCTTATTTGATTATGGTGCGGATAGAAGTTTTATATCTGATGAGTTTAGGACTATGATTCCCTGTAAGTCTATACCATTAGTACCTTCCTTTGAGAAAGAATTAGCTGATGGCGAGTTTTTGCATGCGACTGAGGGACTTTCCGACTGTAGTGTTAGTTTCGACGACCACTCTTTTCCTATCGACTTAATTCCGATTAGGTTAGGTAGTTTCGACGTAATTATCGGCATGGATTGGTTAGAGACGCATCGTGCAGAGATCGTATGTTTCGAGAAGATGATACGCATTCCGTTATCGCATGGAGAACCGCTATTAGTCCAAGGGAATAAGGTAGGGAAGCGTCTTAAGATCGTCTCGTGTATGAAAGTCCGGGAGTACATCAATCGGGACTGTTCACTCTTTCTTGCACATCTTGTGAAGAAGGATAACACTGAGAAGCTGGAGGAGAAGCCAGTAGTGTGTGATTTCCCCGACGTGTTCCCAGAGGATTTACCTGGGTTACCGCCTAGACGTGAGGTAGAGTTTAGGATCGAGTTAGTTCCCGGAGTAGCGCCAGTGGCAAAGGCTCCTTATAGGTTAGCACCTTCGGAGATGTTAGAACTCTCTAAGCAGATCCAAGAGTTAGTGGATAAAGGTTTCATTACGCCGAGTTTCTCTCCGTGGGGCGCGCCGGGACTCTTTGTAAAGAAGAAGGATGGTTCGATGAGATTGTGTATAGATTACCGAGAGCTGAATAAGCTGACAGTAAAGAACCGCTATCATTTACCTCGTATAGATGATTTGTTTGACCAGCTTCAATGTTCATGCTTCTTTTCTAAGATTGATTTACGATCCGGTTATCACCAGTTGAGAGTGCTAGAGGAGGACGTTCCGAAGACTGCTTTTCGGACGCGTTACGGTCATTATGAGTTTTTAGTCATGCCATTCGGGCTCACGAATGCGCCTGCAGCATTTATGGAAATGATGAACCGTATCTGCCGTCCTTACCTCGATAAGTTCGTGATAGTATTCATCGACGATATTCTGGTTTATTCTCGTAGCCGTGCGGAGCACGAGGAGCACTTGAGAATAGTGTTGGAGTTGCTCAGGAAGGAACAACTTTACGCTAAGTTCTCGAAGTGTGAGTTTTGGTTATCTGAGGTTCAATTTCTTGGCCATGTGGTTATCAAGGAATGCATCCACGTTGATTCGGCCAAGATTAAGGTCGTCATAGATTGGGTTGCTCCTAAGACACCCACCGATATCCGTTCATTTTTGGGTCTGGCAGGTTACTACCGTCGCTTTATTGAGAATTTTTCGAAGATAGTCTCGCCTATGACGAAGTTGAACCAGAAGAACGAGGAGTTTATTTGGGGTGCCGAGCAGGAAGAAGCTTTTCAGTTATTGAAGAAGCGGTTGTGTGATGCTCTTATCTTGAGTCTCCCCGAGGGTACTGAAAATTTTGTTGTTTATTGCGATGCTTCGCATAAGGGACTCGGGTGCGTACTGATGCAGAACGGAAAGTTCATTGCCTATGCCTCTCGTCAGTTAGAGATTCATGAGAAGAACTACACAACCCATGATTTGGAATTAGGCGCAGTGGTTTTTGCTTTAAAGATTTGGCGCCATTATCTGTACGGTACTAAGTGTACTGTGTTCACCGATCATAAGTCGTTACAGAATATCTTTGATCAAAAGATGTTGAATATGAGGCAACGCCGATGGGTGGAATTGCTTAACGACTATGATTGCGAAATTCGTTATCATCTGGGAAAGGTGAATGTAGTAGCCGACGCGTTAAGTCGGAAGGAATCGGTTAAGCCGGTGAGAGTTCGCGCTATGATGGTTTCTATTAAGTCGAGTTTGAAGACTCGTATTCTTCAGGCTCAGCAGGGGGCTCTCACCGAGGATTGTCTGAAGGATGAAGGATTATTTAGTTTGGCGCGTCAGTTGGAGCCGAAAGACGACGGGGTATTGTATTTCTTGGATCGTATTTGGGTTCCCGTCGGTCTTAGGCAGTTGATATTAGATGAAGTTCACAAGTCTAATTATTCTGTTCATCCCGGAGCGGATAAGATGTACCATGACTTGAAGGATTTTTACTTGTGGCCTGGTATGAAGAGGGCGATTGTCAAGTATGTGGGCAAGTGTTTGACCTGCTCTAAGGTTAAGGCTCAGAATCAAAAGCCTTCTGGCCTTCTTTAGCAGCCGGAAATCCCACAATGGAAGTGGGAAAATATTACGATGGATATTGTGACGAAGCTTCCTAGGTCTTCAGGAGGTTATGATACTATTTGGGTCATAGTTGATCAGCTGACTAAGTCAGCGCATTTTCTGCCTATTCGAGAAGATTACCGAATAGAGAAGTTATCTAGATTATATATTGATGAAATCGTGGCCAGGCATGGAATTCCTGTATTTGTTATTTCTGATCGCGACGCGCGTTTTACTTCGAGGTTCTGGTAGACGCTACAGCGAGCTTTAGGCACTCGATTGGATATGAGTACGGCTTATCACCCTCAAACTGATGGACAGAGTGAGCGCACGATTCAGACGTTGGAAGATATGCTACGCGCGTGTGTTTTAGATTTTGGCGGGAGTTGGGATAGACATTTACCGTTGGTCGAGTTTTCGTGCAACAATAGTTACCACTCCAGTATAAATTGAGCGCCTCTTGAAGCTCTTTACGGTCGGAAGTGTAGGTCTCCACTCTGTTGGGCTGAGATTGGTGATAGTCAGATTACGGGTCCCGAGTTGATCCAGGAGACGACTGATAAGATCTTTAAGATCAAGGATCGCCTGTTAGCCGCGAGAGATCGTCAGAAGAAGTACGCGGATTTACGTCGTAAGCCTTTGGAATTCGAGGTCGGCGATATGGTGTTGTTGAAGGTTTCTCCATGGAAGGGTGTGTTTCGTTTTGAGAAGCGCAGCAAGTTAAGTCCACGTTTTACGGGTCCTTTTAAGATTTTGTCTCGTGTTGGACCAGTTGCTTATCGTCTTGAGTTGCCACCTGAGTTGAGCGGTGTGCACAACGTATTCCATGTATCGCATCTCAAGAAATGCCTTGTTGACGAGTCGTTGATTGTCCCTTTGGAAAAGCTACGCTTAGATGATTCGCTTCACGTTATAGAGGAGCTGGTAGAAATCGTTCACCGAGAGGTTAAGCGCCTGCGGCGGAGTAGAATTCATATTCATGTTGTTAAGGTACGTGGGAACGGGAGGACGAAATGCAGCGGAAATTTCCCCCATCTATTTTCTACTAGCGATGCTCATTAGTAATTTCGAGGACGAATTTCTTTTAACTGGGGGAGGCTGTGACGTCCCGTCAATTTGAGTTACTTGAATTACCGTCATTATTTATATTTTATTCGCAATTGATTTCGACCCTTGTATTTCGCTTTGTTTTGCTCATGATTTACTGATATTAAGTATCGGGTTTTCTGTATTTGCAAATTCGTCCCGGAGATGTAATAATTTTATTTTATCTAAGTGCCAATTATTTAGTATCCTCACAATTATAAGTTAGAAGGTTTATGCCCAATTTGTCGGTTATCGTATCCTTTATACTCGAGATATCGTGCTTTTGCTCTTGTTTACTCCTTTACCGAAATCGTGCGAATCTCGAAATCGAAAGTGAAAATATAATATTAAATGAACCTAATATAAATTAAATCAAAGTATGAACTTTCCTAAGTTCAACGCAAAAAGAATCGGGAACTTTCGGCGAACGAAACTACTTAACGATCGCGTAAACGAAAAAGCAGAAAAGTCTGGATTTTGGTCCAGTGCGCAACACTGACCTGCTGGACAGTTTTTTTGTTGTTTTGTGTGAGTCATTTTTGCATGGCTTGTGAGTGGGAACTTTGTCCAAAACGTGCACAGGTCTGAAATGGGGCAGAGAAGTCTCCCTAGAGGCCATAAACCACCTCACAAACTCATTTTGATCATTTCCCTTTCACCTACAAACCCATTTTCTCTCTCACTTTCTTCCTTCATCCATGCAAACTTCTCTCATTTTCTCCCTAAACAAAACTCATTTCCAGAAGTTTGTAGCTAGAAAACACCACATTTAAAGAGGGTTTCAAGATACAGAGTCATCTCTAACAACTTCTTTTTGGTTCCTTTGGTTTTTTGGTAAGGTTTCTTTAACCATTTCTTCATTTTTCTTCCATTCCTCTTCCATTTTTCTCTTCTATTGTTAGAGATTCTAACACCATCTATTTTCTTTTGCATTCCAAGTTATTTTCTACCATATTACTTTTCATTTGGGAAGATCCATCTAACTTTTCTCGAAGAGAAACCTCTTTGATCTTGGTAAGTAATCTTTTGACCGAAATATCTCCAAAACGTTAATTTTTCTCTTTGCATGCAAAGATCTAGACTAATGGTGGTTTTATTTTGTGTTTTGGAGCTGTGATTTTCCTATCATCTCACCACCAAAAAGTTACTTTCGGGTTTATCTTCTCAAGCTTAAGATCTTGCAGTTGTATTTCGGTAAAATCGACATTTTTCCCATATTCATCTTTTTATGTATTCCGTTATTATTTTCCTTGTATATTTCGGTTATTAGCCTTGAAAATGGTTAGGAATAATATATTAGACCAACACTTGTGAATATTTTGGTTATGGACAAAGATTTGGATTAAAATACTTAAAAATGTGTTTATTACCGAAATTAACATATTGTATATATTAGTATGAAAACGGATATATTTATATATGTATAACACTTGGTAAAAGTAATTGGAACAGAATATAACTTATTAACAGTTGCTTTTGTTGCTTTTCCCGTCAAATTTCAGCACGTTGTTGCTTTTGTTGTTTAAACCGTCTTGACGTTTTGTTCCCGTGAATTGTTGTTTTAAAGCCACTGATTTTATGATAAACTTATTTCAAGCTATAAACACTTGTATAAATAAACTAAAACTAACATATTATGATAAAATACCGCCTTTGGACTCAAAGACGCCAACGCAATCAAAAATAACAAATACTTATTTAAAACGGACATATTACCTACATTTGATAAATAAACACTTGTTACAAATAACGATCGTAACCTAAAGCCGTCGACTAATATCTTGCGATAAACTTTGATTAAAAACCTTTATATAAAGATATTTTACACTATATTTTGATAAGTAAAGTCTTTTAAACCTTCAAAGCGTGAAAGTGAGATTTTTACGTCAACTTCAATTATCTATGTTTTTAACTTTGCAAAATCAACATCTTTGACATTTGACTTTCATAAGTCAACATCCATGACAATTGACTTTTATAAGTCAACAATGTTGACATTTGACTTTTCTAATCCAACTTCTTTAACATTTGACTTTTACAAAGTCAACAACTTTAACCTTGGTCAATCTAATAAAACCTTGGTATTCAATATTCCTTTCGAATCGAAGAAATCATTCGTTTCCAACGACATTGTGGACGTGAAAGACCGATATCTTGCCACTCGCCCTTTTTGACTCGGAACATCGTCTCCCGAATACGTCGTTTTGATTTAAATTATTAAATGTTGGAATATTTTATTAAACTTAATCTTAACCGACAAGGCTAAACCGGACTATACTTATAGAGATACTGGGACTATATTATTTACTGTTTTAGGGCACTTAGACGGCGGAATTGTGGTCCCGTGATTGTATTTACCCGAGATTTGTTGAAGTTGTTTTCTGAGTTATTCGTAGCCCTTGTCTTAAATACTTTTGGGCTGTAAAGCGTATTTTAAACTGTCTGTGTATTTTTAAACTGTCTGCATAAATGCGGAAACATTACTGATTATCTTGTTTACCTAGTGAATTTGGTCTGCCTTAGTTTTACGCGTTTAAGCCATGGTGGCTACCCTCTAATACACTCGTTAAGCTTTTGCCCGTAGTTCATATGTATAGATCTGTATTGGGTTATGTACCTAACCCGCATTCCTCTGTAGGCTGTTACTACGAGCGGATGTTATGACCTTCATTTTAAACTGTATGATTAAACTGTTTGCCTTTGGTTTAACGCACCTTAGGATAGGGGATTAAACTGATTGGTTTAGGATCGAGATGTATGATTACTTAGGCATAGTACCTTTCACTTTTGGATGAATACAAGATATACGATCTTAAACTTACTTGTTTGCTGAAATTTATCGAGGGATCACTTTTTACTTAAAATTGCGAATAATTCACCAACATGTTGTTGATGTCGTTTTAACGCTTTGCAGGAAATTGAGGATTTCCATTGATCATGCCATAGTTTATTTTCGGATCGCTTGCTTTTGGGAAATTTGGATTTGAATTGTTTATTGTAATTTCCATGACGATCCGTTGTTTATTTCTTTTGGAATTGTATTTGTACTTGGCGTCTTATCGCCTCTGACGTTATGATGTATTTGTATCATTTGGCATGATCTATTTAATTTGAGGTTTTGTTTATCGGTTATATTGTTGTAATCTTGACTCTTGATATTATAACAGGAACATTCTGTGTTTCCGCTATAAGCGGGGTGTGACAAAAATTAAAATAATATCGGTAACATAAGTACCTCAAATTGACGGGACGTCACAGCCTCCCCCAGTAAAAAGATTTTCGTCCTCGAAATATCTACTGAGCATCGCTGCCAGGAAAGAGGTGGGGATATTTCGGCTGCATTTCATCCTCCCGTTCCCACGTAAGTTCAACTCCAAACTTAGAGTTCCATCGGAACTTCACTATCAGGATCTGACTCCGCCGCAAAATCTTGACCTCTCGGTCAACGATTTCCACCAGATCCTCTATCACGTGAAGCGAATCATCTGAGCGTAGTTTCTCCAAGGGAACGATCAAAGTCTCGTCAGCAAGACACTTCTCGAGATGCCATACGTGAAATACGTTGTGCACACCGCACAACTCAGGTGGCAACTCAAGACGGTAAGCCACTGGTCCAACACGAGACAAAACTCTAAAAGGACCCGTAAAACGTGGACTTAACTTGTTGCGCTTCTCGAAACGAAACACACCCTTCCACGGAGAAACTTTAAGTAACACCATATCGCCGAACTTGAATTCCAAAGGTTTCCGATGCAAATCCGCGTACTTCTTCTGACGATCTCTCGCGGCTATCAGACGATCCTTGATCCCAAAGATCTTAGCAGTCGTCTCCTGGATCAGCTCTGGACCCGTAATCTGGCTATCACCAATCTCAGCCCAACAGAGCGGAGACCTACATTTACGACCGTAAAGAGCCTCAAAAGGCGCGCAATTAATGTCGGAGTGGTAACTATTGTTGTACGAAAACTCGACCAACGGTAAATGTCGATCCCAACTCTCGCTTAAGTCTAAAACACACGCGCGCAACATATCCTCCAACGTCTGAATCGCGCGCTCACTCTCCCCATCAGTCTGAGGGTGATAAGCCGTGCTCATATCCAATCGTGTGCCCAAAGCTCGCTGTAACGTCTGCCAGAACCTCGACGTAAATCGCGCGTCACGGTCAGAAATAGCCGATACAGGAATGCCATGCCTGGCCACGATCTCGTCAATATAAATCCTAGCTAACTTCTCTATTCGGTCATCTTCTCGAATAGGCAGAAACTGCTTTAACTTAGTCAGCCGATCAACGATGACCCAATTGGAATCATAACCTCCTGAAGACCTAGGAATCTTTGTTGGAAAGTCCATCGTGATGTTTTCCCATTTCCATTGTGGGATTTTCGGTTGCTGAAGAAGGCCCGAAGGCTTCTGATTCTGAGCCTTAACTTTAAAACATGTCAAACATTTTCCTACATATTCGACAATCGCCCTCTTCATACGAGGTCACTGTCACACCCCGCTAAAGCGGAAACACGGAATGTGAAGAGCAAAGATATCATTATACGAGTTATAATTAAAAACATACGGTTCCAAGTCATTAAGATAGAAAATTTGAGTTTACAAGATGAAATAACGAAGTATTTAACGAGTTGCATAACAAAAGTACATAATTAAGCGTTTAACAAATTCCCAAAATGATAAAATAGGTCTTTTCCCAATTCTTGATTTCACGTGACATGCCTGACCCATCCACAGAATGCACTACGTGTCTTACATTTGGTTTCCTGAAAACATGAGATAAAGTGTCAAACTACAAAAGTAGCGAGTGAGTTACAGTTTTCTATTCCTCAACTAAAAAGGTTTAAGTTAAGTATATCAATACTTAATAGTTTTGATAAGTAGAACAATACTTAAAGAATAGTTTTGATCCATAAAAGTTGCTCAAAAGGTAGTTCGATCCATAAAAGTTGCTCAAAAGATAGTTCGATCCATAAAAGTTGCTCAAAAGATAGTTCGATCCATAAAAGTTGTTCAAAAGATAGTTCGATCCCAATGATATCGATCCATCGTTGGCGCACGCGAAGTTCCAGCGTACGGGTCTACGAACGGCATCGCGGGAGGAGTGGTTCTGGATGAGTCGGGAGTCTGTCCCATCATCCTATCAGGCAGACGACCAGGAAGGACGACATGCTTACGTGATGTCATCCGGACACGGGGTCCATGCTGCTGGGGTGGTGCGGAAACTGGCACCGGAGGAGCAGCTGGTAGCACGGTCCTCGGGCTGGAGGTATCGTGGCTGCTCGAGAAATCCATTGAGTTCTCCTCGGTCGGGTCAGTGGTCTCGTGGTGCTGAGCCTCTGGTGCGGAGAAGTCTTCCGAGACTCCTGGCGTGTAGATGCCTTGCGTATATGAGTGCGACTGTGACCGGGAGGGAGACTGAGATAGTGAGTGAGACGATTGAGACATGTCCTCGGATCTAATAATAATGGGTTACGTGAGTACAGGGGGAAAATAAGGAAAAATATAAACGATAGTGCATATATGGGTCAGTCACGTGAGTATCGGGAATGGATAAGACCGGGAATTTTTCGACTCGAAAACCGTTTAACGATAGCAACTACTTTCCGTTCTCGCATAATTTATTTTGAACTAGGCATAGTTGATCAAGTTACTCCTAGTTAAAAGCAATTCATGCAATTGCAGTTAATCTACTAAAGTTCGAAAGCTCGTGTACTGATTTTTTCGAAAAAGCCTTGGTTATAGTTTGGTTTCAAAAATTTTGAAAAAATTCTTAAAACCGTTTTTTTCTCTATAACCTGTGCTCTGATACCAAGTCTGTCACACCCCGCTAAAGCGGAAACACGGAATGTGAAGAGCAAAGATATCATTACACGAGTTATAATTAAAAACATACGGTTCCAAGTCATTAAGATAGAAAATTTGAGTTTACAAGATGAAATAACCAAGTATTTAACGAGTTGCATAACAAAAGTACATAATTAAGCGTTTAACAAATTCCCAAAATGATAAAATAGGTCTTTTCCCAATTCTTGATTTCACGTGACATGCCTGACCCATCCACAGAATGCACTTCGTGTCTTACATTTGGTTTCCTGAAAACATGAGATAAAGTGTCAAACTACAAAAGTAGCGAGTGAGTTACAGTTTTCTATTCCTCAACTAAAAAGGTTTAAGTTAAGTATATCAATACTTAATAGTTTTGATAAGTAGAACAATACTTAAAGAATAGTTTCGATCCATAAAAGTTGCTCAAAAGGTAGTTCGATCCATAAAAGTTGTTTAAAAGATAGCTCGATCCATAAACGTTGCTCAAAAGATAGTTCGATCCATAAAAGTTGTTCAAAAGATAGTTCGATCCATAAAAGTTGCTCAAAAGATAGTTCGATCCATAAAAGTTGTTCAAAAGATAGTTCGATCCATAAAAGTTGTTCAAAAGATAGTTCGATCCATAAAAGTTGTTCAAAAGATAGTTGCGGAGATCGTATATCCATATACGCGCAAGATAAGTAAACTATTGATTGAAATCATGTATAACGACTACTTGGCATAATATAACTTAAGTGTTCACACTAAACCGAATTACCAACCGTGAGGCCCCTTACCCCGACTACTTACGGGGAGTCATGTCTGATCAAGTAATATGTACTTAAGCTGCCGCCTAAGCAAGGAACGGTTATTTCCTACGTATCGATACCCATAATTACTAAACGGCTTAACAAAGCTAATAGTGTGTATTGCGAGATGGGCACTAATGTTTCATTTTTCAAACTAGTAGTAGTCACTTATGGTTAGTTATATCCCTCAAGAGTCACGTTAGTTATACGATCAATCAAAGTTCATACGAGTGTCGAGTGTGGCATTAAATAAATTTCATACGGTGCGAGTGTGGCGAAAGTAATAAATTTATAACAGATTTGAACCAATAAGCCGAAAAAGGGTGGCAAACCATTTAGCCGAAAAAGGGTGGCAAACCATTTAGCCGAAAAAGGGTGGCAAACCATTTAGTTTTGTATGCCAAACTGGCAAATAAAACTGTTTTCACATGTAAGTTCCACAGAACGTTCAATAAGAGTTCAATAGTAATAAAACGTTCCAAGAGTTCATATCAGTTCCAAACTTCATAATAGTTCCAAAGTTCATTTAGATCTCATGTTTTCCCCAAAAATTATTTGAAAACAGTAAATAAAGTGGGGTTGTAACTCACGGTTTGCGAAGAATAGCACAATAGAGAGAGAACGGTCGGAACGAGTCGAAATGGGTCGGAATCACGGAAGTCCTATAGTAATACCAAGATTTAATAAGTACCAATGTTTATAACTTTGTTAGTTAACGAAATGCTTTTATTATAAGTGTTGGTTTTAAGTCTAACGAAAATCGGGCAACGTTTCCGCGAGTCAAAATCTTTAAATCCAATATTTAGACACTTTTCCCGCTTAACGATTTTCATAACCAAAGTTTATATATTAACACCAAACACAATGTTATATAAACATGTTCAAATAGTCCCTTTTTACATAATTTAAGCTCATTACATGTTATAAGACTCGGTTTGAAGAAATAAGCTCAAGATCATGTCTTATACCGAAAATTGAAAATTTTTCTGCTGCTGATCTTGGAATGCGCCGCATTCGTTTGCAGGTTCATGGCCAAAATCGTTTTTATGCTAAAAATTGGTATTTTGACGGTGGATTTCGACATGCAATGATAGATACATCCAAATACTTGATGTTTTATAGTTTCTTTAGTGTTTTTAATCACAAGATCATGGATTCAATCATCCACTTCATAAAACCAGTTTTTGTTCAAGAATTAGTCACAAATCTACTAAAAATCTCATTTTTAGTTGTTGGATTGCACATGCAACAAGTATTTATTAAAAATACAGAGGATTCAAAAGATTTATACCGAGTAGAAAGTGATTTGAAGGTGGTTGAAATGATTCCTTGGTGATTTTGACCCAAAATGCTTAGAAACCGGTTTATAACCCAAGAGATGCAAACTCCTTTCTTCCTCCTTGATTGATGACGATTTTTAAGTGTTTTATGTGGCTAAATTTCTGTATTTTTGAAGTGAAAATCACTGGAAATGATAATGGTGTGTGTGTGTTCTTGAGTGACAATGTAGAGAGAGAGAGTTAGTAAAAATGAGTTTGTAGGTGATGTATGTGTTTGTGTTTAACAAATGTTATAGCGGTGTCATATATAGATCACTGGACCATTAAAGAGGCTTTTGTGTACTATAAACCTGGGTTAAAACGTTGGGCTCAAGTCTTGGTCCGTTTGGTTAAATTTTAAAGATCACAAAATATTGCTGAACTAGCCCCGAATGCGGCGCATTGGGGCAACTGGCGGTGCATTGGGGGCCTGTTTCAGCTTTGTTTGTTTTTTGTTCGTTCCATTGTTAAGCGTTTTCGTTAGTTGAAAGTTTCCGGTTATTTTAGATAGGAACTTAGGCAAGTTCACTAAGTGTTTTCTTGGTATTAGGATTCATTTTATGATTCCGTTTTCGATTCCGACTCACACCCGTTTACGAGACAAGTAAAGATAAGATCAATCATAGTTAACTCAAAGATAGAGAATGCGGTTTTCTCCTGAAATAAGACGGTTGTCACATTCTCCCCGGGTTGAAAAGAATTTCGTCCCGAAATTTAGTTCGCCTCATCGGGAGGAAGAATCTATGAATAGATGTGGATACTTCTAACGGATCTGGTCTTCACGTTCCCACGTGAATTTGTAACCACGTCGGGAATTCCACCGAACTTTGACAATAGGAATTTGACTCTACTTGAGTTGCTTGACCTCTCGGTCTGCAACCTCGAGCGGTTCTTTGATGAAGTTAAGCTTGTTGTCGATCTGGGTCTCATCCAGTGGAATGACAATGGTCTCTTCCGATAACCACTTTTTCAAGTGCGAGACATGAAAGACGTTGTGAACATTAGAAAGAGTTTGCGGAAGTTGGAGTCGATATGCCACTGGGCCGATTCGCTCTATTACCTCGAATGGGCCGGTGTACCTCGGGCTTAGCTTGCCGCATTTCCCGAAACAGACCACCCCTTTCAAGGTGATATCTTGAGGAGTACTCTATCACCCACATGGACTCTAGGGGTTTCCTTCGGTTGTCAGCATAGCCCTTCTGCCGGGTACGGGATGTCTTCAGTCTTTCCCGAATGGCAGTGATTTTGTCGATGGTTTCCTGGATGATATCGAGCCTTGTAAGTTGTCGATTTCCAGCTTCTATCTAACAAAGCGGTGACCGACACTTGTGTCCATATAAGGCCTCGAACGGTGCGCACTTGATGCTAGCGTGGTAGCTGTTGATATAGGACAGCTCGACCAAGAGAGGGGAGCGTCCCTACTTCCTCCGAAGTCAACTACGCACGCTCTTAGTATATCCTCAAGCGTTTGGATCGTCCGTTCACCCTGACCGTCGATCCGGGGATGGTAAGCGGTGCTGAGGTCTAGTCGCGTCCCGAGCGGTTTCTGAAGGCATTCAAAAAGCGGGACGTGAATCAACTATCCCTGTCGGAGATAATGGTGAGAGGTGTTCCGTGACGAGAGACGATCTCGTTGATGTAGATCTGAGCGAATTTCTCCATCGAGTGGTTTTCTCGTACCGGGAGGAAATGAGCGGATTTTGCCAAACGGTCCACGATGTCCCAAATCGTGTCGTTACCCCTTGCCGTACGGGGCAATTCGGTGATGAAGTCCATGGAGATTAGTTCCCACTTCCACATGGGAATCTCCGGCTGCTGAAGTAGACAGAAGGGCTTATGATATTCCGCATTGACCTTCAAGCAAGTAAGGCACTTAGCTACGTACAAGGCGATATCATTCTTCATGCCCGACCACCATTAGTATTCCCGTAGATCCTTATACAACTTGTCGGATGCCGGGTGAATAGAGTATCGGGATCGGTGGCCCTCGTCCAAAATAAGCTTACGAAGGTCTTCGACTCTCGGAATCCATGCTCGATTCTTGAAATAATGGATTACGTCCGGTTTGAGCTCAAATTCCTTTTCATGATTTTGAATGGTTTCGTCCTTAAGGTTCTCGGGTTTCAATGCTTCGCTCTGTGTGCTAGTGATTCGAGTTTGAACTTCTGAAATGGTTTCTCCTGTTCTTTGCCCCAAAGGGAAACTGTATATTTCGGAGTAAGTTCGGTCAATGGCTTAGCGATCCTTGAGAAATTCTCAATGAAGCTTTGTTAGTATCCAGCCAATCCTAGGGATAGTCGGATTCCCGTAGAAGTCGTTGGGGCTTGCTATTTCTCAATCGCTTTGATATTGGCTGGGTCTACGTGAATTCCCTACCAATTGATCGCCTGACTAAGGGAATGTACTTCCGGATTCAGGATTTACATCTCGAGAGTTCCACGTGCCACTTCTGATTCCCTAAGGAGTTCTAGAATGAGTTCCAAGTGCTTCGCGTGGTCTTGATTATTCCTTGAGTAGATGAGAATGTCGTTTATGAATACGATTACGAACTTGTCTAGGTATGGCCTACACACTATGTTCATTAGGTCCATGAATAATGCTGGTGCGTTGGTCGGACCAAATGGCATGACAATGAATTCGTAATGACCGTAACGAGTTCGGAATGCGGTTTAGGAATGTCGGTGTCACTGACACGAACCTGATGATAACCTGGGCGGAGGTCGACCTTTGAGAAGTAAGCTGCATCCCGCAACTGTTCAAATAGGTCGTCGATCCTCGGGGGTGGGTATCGGTTCTTGACGGCCAGCTTGCTAAGTTCACGATAATCGATGCACATACGGAAGGATCCGTCTTTCTTTTTTACAATGAGGATTGGGGCTCCCCAGGGGGGACGAGCTTGGAAGAATAAGACCATGATCTAGAAGTTCCTGCAGCTCCTTTGACAGTCCTTGCACTTCGGGTGGTGCTAGACGATATGGGGTCTTGGCAACCGGTGTTGTGCCAGGGGCGAGGTCTATTCGGAAGTCCACTTGTCGTTTTGGCGGTAGCCCAGGAAAATCCTCAGGAAAGACCTCTGGATGATCCTTGACTACGGGGATGTCTTGGACTCGGCTTTCTTTAGGTTAACGTTCGACGTCATGAGCGAGGAATGCGTTGTAGTCCTTCTCGGGGTACTTGCGCATTTTTATGGAAGACACGATGCGAAGTTGTCGTCCAGGTTTGTCTCCCTGAACAACGAGAGTTTCACGGTCTGAAAGAGGAATACGAATGAGTCTGTCGAAACAGACGATCTCGGCTCGAAAACGAGATGGCCAGTCCACACCGACGATAACGTCAAAGCTTGCCAGCTCGATAGGAATTAGATAGATGGGGAAGATTTTGTCAGATAGGCATAATGAACATCCTAAGATTATATCCTTGGCTTCGAACTCTTGACCGTTAGCATATTCGATAGTAAGGTTATCCTTAAGAACTTTAGATCCTAGGTTAATGAGGGGTCTAAATTCTAAGGAACAAAGCTTCTTTCGGCTCCTGAATCGAATAGTACGGAAGCAAGGTGGTCATTGATAGAAGACGTACCCGTAACTGCGTTCGAGTCCTGCCGAGCTTCCTCAGCTGCGATTGCGAGAGTACTAAAAGTTTTTGTCGTATGCGCTATGGGACAAGTCCCACGAAGGTGTTGGTCGCTTCCACACTCGAGGCATAACCGCTTCTTAACTTGTTTGTTTTCTTTTTCTGGACAGTACTTCAAGAGGTGTCCCGTCCTGTGGCATTTGTAGCACACCGGGCAGTTCCCAACATGGTGGAAGGGGCAGTTGGGACACTTAGGGAGCGACCCAGTGTAAATTCGGGTTCTTGGTGTGGGTTTCTTGTTGTTGTTGCTCCTTGTTGGTTGATGATGAGCCTTCCTTTTCTTACTCTCCTTTCGCTGGACGCGGGCTGAAGGGAAAGGGAAGCTGTTGGTTCCAAAGTTCTCGTCCTTTTCCTGTTTGATTGATACAGGAGGGAGAAGGGGTTGAATGCTTCCGAGGTTTTCACCTTCCTCCTGTTTGATGGTGGCTGGGAAGAGGTGAAGGTTATTGTCACCGTTGTTCTCCAGGTGGGTGTCGTTGGGGTTATCATCCTAGAAAATTTCGTTGTTGACCCCAGCGATGATCTGGGCGATCATGTTTGGGAGTGCTGCTTTGAGCTGCACGGTAATCTGCTCGGCTAATAGGTCAGCGCGGCTTCTCTTAGGAGGCATGATTCTACAATGGAAAGAAGGAAACTAGTTTAGAACGCACGAATAAGGATATGAAATAAGGATATAGAACAATAATGTATATCGGAAAGATAGATAGCGCACGCACGATAAGCGATTAAGGAATGAGAAAAGGATTCAAGCATAATAAACAAGTAAGGATTATGAAGGTAGAAATTCCATTCCATGATAAGAGTAGTTGATTACGAAGTTCATAATGTGAAAGGTTCAAATACTAGTACAATACAACATAAAATAAAATACGAATTAGCTTCAAGTCATCTTCATATGGAAAACTACGACTTAAGCTTGTGATACAATACATAAAAAGAAATGCCTAACGACGCCTATCAAGGAACATCTTCGCTACGATAACCGCAATAAGGGTCCCCATAATCAAGCAAGCGCTGACGAGACACTGCACCGTCCTCGGCGTGGCTTGAGCCGACGTGATGACTCGGATTGACTGTTCAGACAGTCGGTGTGGAGCATGAGAGACTTCACACAGAAGAAGACCCTGTCGTTGGGCCTCTTCGGTGATTCCCCGAAGTTCTCGATGAAGCCGAGGGAACGTTGTTGGTGGGGGAGATGGTAGTGAAGACGGCATCATCGGCCTAGATGGTACGACGCGGTCGGGGTGGTGCGTCTGCTGCTCCTGAATCTGACGCTCCCAATGATATCGATCCATCGTTGGCGCACGCGAAGTTCCAGCGTACGGGTCTACGAACGAGATCGCGGGAGGAGTGGTTCTGGATGAGTCGGGAGTCTGTCCCATCATCCTATCAGGCAGACGACCAGGAAGGACGACCTGCTTACGTGCTGTCATCCGGACACGGGGTCCATGCTGCTGGGGTGGTGCGGAAACTGGCACCGGAGGAGCAGCTGGTAGCACAGTCCTCGGGCTGGAGGTATCGTGGCTGCTCGAGAAAGCCATTGAGTTCTCCTCGGTCGGGTCAGTGGTCTCGTGGTGCTGAGCCTCTGGTGCGGAGAAGTCTTCCGAGACTCCTGGCGTGTAGACGACTTGCGTATGTGAGTGCGACTTTGACCGGGAGAGAGTCTGAGATCGTGAGTGCGACGATTGAGACATGTCCTCGGATCTAATAATAATGGATTACGTGAGTACAGGGGGGAAAATAAGGAAAAATGTAAACGATAGTGCATATATGGGTCAGTCACGTGAGAATCGGGAATGGATAAGACCGGGAATTTTTCGACTCGAAAACCGTTTAACGATAGCAATTACTTTCCGTTCTCGCATAATTTATTTTGAACTAGGCACAGTTGATCAAGTTACGCCTAGTTAAAAGCAATTCATGCAATTGCGGAATTAATCTACTAAAGTTCGAAAGCTCGTGTACTGATTTTTCCGAAAAAGCCTTGGTTATAGTTTGGTTTCAAAAATTTTGAAAAAATTCTTAAAACCGTTTTTTTCACTATAACCTGTGATCTGATACCAAGTCTGTCACACCCCGCTAAAGCGGAAACACGGAATGTGAAGAGCAAATATATCATTACACGAGTTATAATTAAAAACATACGGTTCCAAGTCATTAAGATAGAAAATTTGAGTTTACAAGATGAAATAACCAAGTATTTAACGAGTTGCATAACAAAAGTACATAATTAAGCGTTTAACAAATTCCAAAAATGATAAAATAGGTCTTTTCCCAATTCTTGATTTCACGTGACATGCCTGACCCATCCACAGAATGCACTTCGTGTCTTACATTTGGTTTCCTGAAAACATGAGATAAAGTGTCAAACTACAAAACTAGCGAGTGAGTTACAGTTTTCTATTCCTCAACTAAAAAGGTTTAAGTTAAGTATATCAATACTTAATAGTTTTGATAAGTAGAACAATACTTAAAGAATAGTTTCGATCCATAAAATTGCTCAAAAGGTAGTTCGATCCATAAAAGTTGTTCAAAAGATAGTTCGATCCATAAAAGTTGCTCATAAGATAGTTCGATCCATAAAAGTTGTTCAAAAGATAGTTCGATCCATAAAAGTTGCTCAAAAGATAGTTCGATCCATAAAAGTTGTTCAAAAGATAGTTCGATCCATAAAAGTTGTTCAAAAGATAGTTCGATCCATAAAAGTTGTTCAAAAGATAGTTCGATCCATAAAAGTTGTTCAAAAGATAGTTGCGGAGATCGTATATCCATATACGCGCAAGATAAGTAAACTATTGATTGAAATCATGTATAACGACTACTTGGCATAATATAACTTAAGTGTTCACACTAAACCGAATTACCAACCGTGAGGCCCCTTACCCCGACTACTTACGGGGAGTCATGTCTGATCAAGTAATATGTACTTAAGCTGCCGCCTAAGCAAGGAACGGTTATTTCCTACGTATCGATACCCATAATTACTAAACGGCTTAACAAAGCTAATAGTGTGTATTGCGAGATGGGCACTAATGTTTCATTTTTCAAACTAGTAGTAGTCACTTATGGTTAGTTATATCCCTCAAGAGTCACGTTAGTTATACGATCAATCAAAGTTCATACGAGTGCCGAGTGTGGCATTAAATAAATTTCATACGTTGCCGAGTGTGGCGAAAGTAATAAATTTATAACAGATTTGAACCAATAAGCCGAAAAAGGGTGGCAAACTATTTAGCCGAAAAAGGGTGGCAAACCATTTAGCCGAAAAAGGGTGGAAAACCATTTAGCTTTGTATGCCAAACTGGCAAATAAAACTGTTTTCACATGTAAGTTCCACAGAACGTTCAATAAGAGTTCAATAGTAATAAAACGTTCCAAGAGTTCATATCAGTTCCAAAGTTCATAATAGTTTCAAAGTTCATTTAGATCTCATGTTTCCCCCAAAAATTATTTGAAAACAGTAAATAAAGTGGGGTTGTAACTCACGGTTTGCGAAGAATAGCACAATAGAGAGAGAGAGAGCGGTCGGAACGAGTCGAAATGGGACGGAATCACGGAACTCCTATAGTAATACCAAGATTTAATAAGTACCAATGTTTATAACTTTGTTAGTTAACGAAATGCTTTTATTATAAGTGTTGGTTTTAAGTCTAACGAAAATCGGGCAACGTTTCCGCGCCAAAATCTTTAAATCCAATATTTAGACACTTTCCCCGCTTAACGATTTTCATAATCAAAGTTTATATATTAACACCAAACACAATGTTATATAAACATGTTCAAATAGTCCCTTTTTACATAATTTAAGCTCATTACAGGTTATAAGACTCGGTTTGAAGAAATAAGCTCAAGATCACGTCTTATAGAGAAAATTGAAAAATTTTCTGCTGCTGATCTTGGAATGCGCCGCATTCACTAGAAATACCCCGCATTCACTAGGAATGCGCCGCATTCACTAGGAATGCGCCGCATTCACTAGCACGTTCATGGCCAAAATCGTTTTTATGCTAAAAATTGGTTTTTTCATGGTGGATTTCGACATGCAATGATAGATACATCCAAATACTTGATGTTTTATAGTTTCTTTAGTGTTTTTAATCACAAGATCATGGATTCAATCATCCATTTCATAAAACCCGTTTTTGTTCATGAATTAGTCACAAATCTACTAAAAATCTCATTTTTAGTTGTTGGATTGCACATGCAACAAGTAGTTATTAAAATTACAGAGGATTCAAAAGATTTATACCGAGTAGAAAGTGATTTGAAGGTGGTTGAAATGATTCCTTGGTGATTTTGACCCAAAATGCTTAGAAACTGGTTTATAACCCAAGAGATGCAAACTCTTTTCTTCCTCCTTGATTGATGACGATTTTTAAGTGTTTTATGTGGCTAAATTTTCGTATTTTTGAAGTGAAAATCACTGGAAATGATAATGGTGTGTGTGTGTTCTTGAGTGACAATGTAGAGAGAGAGAGAGTTAGTAAAAATGAGTTTGTAGGTGATGTATGTGTTTGTGTTTAACAAATGTTATAGTGGTGTCACATATAGATCACTGGACCATTAAAGAGGCTTTTGTGTACTATAAACGTGGGTTAAAACGTTGGGCTCAAGTCTTGGTCCGTTTGGTTATATTTTAAAGATCACAAAATATTGCTGAACTAGCTCCGAATGCGGCGTATTGGGGCAACTGGCGGCGCATTGGGGGCCTGTTTCAGCTTGTTCGTTTTTTGTTCGTTCCATTGTTAAGCGTTTTCGTTAGTTGAAAGTTTCCGGTTATTTTAGATAGGAACTTAGGCAAGTTCACTAAGTGTTTTCTTGGTATTAGGATTCATTTTATGATTCCGTTTTCGATTCCGACTCACACCCGTTTACGAGACAAGTAAAGATAAGATCAATCATAGTTAACTCAAAGATAGAGAATGCGGTTTTCTCCTGAAATAAGACGGTTGTCACAGTCACCAATAAAAATCCTTTAAGTCATGGTACATCTTATCCGCCCTGGGATGAAAGGAGTAATTAGACTTGTGACCTTCATCCAATATCAACAGCCTATGACCGCCGGCAACCCAAATACGGTCCAAGAAATACAATACCTTGTCGTCTTTCGGCTCCAGCTGACGTGCCAAACTGAATAATCCTTCATTCTTCAGGAAATCCTCGGTGAGAGCCTCTTGTTGAGCTTTAATAATATGAGTCTTCAAACTCGACTGAATAGAAACCATCATAGCGCGAACTCTCACCGGCTTAACCGATTCCTTGCGACTCAGCGCATCGGCTACAAAATTCGCGTTACCCGGATGGTAGCGAATTTCCCAATCATAATCATTCAGAAATTCCACCCATCGGCGTTGCCCCATATTCAATATCTTTTGCTCAAAGATGTGCTGTAAGGACTTATGATCGGTAAACACAATACACTTAGTACCGTAAAGGTAGTGGCGCCAAATCTTTAAAGCAAAAACCACCGCGCCTAACTCCAAATCGTGGGTTGTGTAGTTCTTCTCATGAATCTTTAACTGACGAGAAGCGTAGGCAATTAATTTCCCGTTCTGCATCAGTACACACCCGAGTCCCTTATGCGAAGCATCGCAATATACAACAAAAATTTTGGTACCCTCGGGGAGTCTCAAGATAGGAGCATCACACAACCTTTTCTTCAATAGCTGAAAGGCTTCCTCTTGCTCAGCACCCCAAAAAAACTCCTCGTTCTTCTGGGTCAACTTCGTCATTGGCGAGGCTATCTTCGAGAAAATTTCGATGAAGCGGCGATAGTAACCTGCCAAACCCAAGAATGAACGTATCTCGGTGGGTGTCTTCGGAGCAACCCAATCTCTGACGGCTTTAAACTTGGCAGGATCAACGTGGATACCCTTTTCGCTAACCACGTGGCCAAGAAATTGGACTTCAGATAACCAAAACTCTCACTTCGAGAACTTAGCGTAAACCTGCTCCTTCCTGAGCAACTCCAATACCAATCTCAAGTGTTCCTCGTGCTCCTCATGGCTACGAGAATAAATAAGAATGTCGTCGATGAACACGATCACAAATTTATCGAGGTAAGGACGGCATATACGGTTCATCATGTCCATAAATGCCGCTGGCGCATTCGTGAGACTGAATGGCATGACTAAAAAATCGTAATGACCGTATCGCGTCCGAAAAGCAGTCTTCGGAATGTCCTCCTCCTACACCCTCAATTGTGATATCCGGACCGTAAGTCAATCTCTGAATACAAACATGAGCCTTGAAGCTGGTCAAATAAATCATCAATTCGTGGCAAAGGATAACGATTCTTTACCGTCAACTTGTTCAGCTCTCGGCAGTCTTTACAGAATCTCATCGATCCATCATTCTTCTTCACGAAGAGTACCAGCGCGCCCCAAGAGAGAAACTCGGCCTAACGGTTACTTTCTCCACCAATTCCTAGATCTGCTTAGATACCTCTAACATCTCCGAAGGTGCTAACCGATAAGGAGCCTTCGCCACCGGCGCTGCTCCGGGAGCTAAGTCGATCCTAAACTCTACCTCCCGACGAGGTGGTAAACCAGATAAGTCCTCTGGGAACACATCGGGGAAATCACACACCACTGGCTTCTCTTCCAGCTTCTCCGTGTTGTCTTTCTTCACAAGATGTGCAAGAAAGAGTGAACAGTCCGGTTTGATGTACTCCCGTACTTTCGTGCATGAGACGATCTTAAGGTGCTTCCCCGCCTTATTTCCCAGAACTAATATCGGCCCTCCATGCGGTAATGTGCGAAATCTAGTTTTCCGAAAATAAGCTTTTAACTAGACTGCGACACCAGGCAGTGTACCCTTGTCGATCGTAGTAAAGTATGGCAAATTCCGGGTTCAATCACGGGGACTATTTATAATTGAGATAATAGTAGTAAAGTAACTAATAACACGTAACAAGTGGGTTTTAGTCTTAGGAATACTTAATGTAAAAATGACTAAAAGTTATTTGTAATTCAAATATATATAAAGTACGCTCGCTTGGACCGTTCACGAATGTGTAAACTTTCCTAAGTATGAATTGATGATAAACTTCTAATGTAAAATCCTAAGTTCCATTCGAATACCAGATTTCTCCGATTATTTATCCATGTAACTATTCCTTTCGAATATAGTTAACACCTAAAATAACCGTGCATAAAGTTTCAAGTCGATGTATGAGAATTAACCTATAAGCTTCCTTTCGAATAGCTTACTAATCAATAAACCGATTTCTCTTAATTTATTAACTAGCGTTTGTGTTATCACTTACTTGTTCTACTTGTTGTTAGCGATTCCTTTCGAATACCGCAAACTCTAAATTAACTATAGACCGGTTGATTATTTCGTTTCTATTTTAGTAAAAATTACGGATTCTTTTCGAATATCCGTTTTTAGATTACCAAATAAAAGTATAAACAATTTTCACAAGATTACTAAAGTTTTAACCCAAACGGATCCCCAATTAACCTCTACACATCATAATCATACAATTTCATACTCAAGATTAATCATACAAAAGATCACATATCCAAGCAAACGTATAACGAAATTAGCTACGCATAATGTTTATCAAACACGAATAATAATAATAAGACATGATTAAATTGAAATTAAAAGAATAAAAGTTCAATACCAAAATAAAACAATGATTCCAATGAGTTTCCAAAGTATCAAGATGATTAGAAAAAACCGAAAGTGTTCAAAAGATTACTTCTCCAATTAACCGAAAAATACTAAGATTGATGATCTTCAATGATTATGTGATTGTTATATGATGATTTAGAGCTGATTGTGATGCCCCAAATGATGTAAAAGATGTATTATTAAGCTTCCAAAATCGTCCCTTTAAAAGCTAGCAACTATAATCTTAACTTCTCCCCTTGAATAGCTATTAAAAACGACATTTGTAACTGCCAGGAGGCCAGATGCGCCGCAGCTTGTGAGCATTGCGCCGCAGCTGGTGAGCAGTGAGTTCAAGGAATTTTCTGGCTTAATTGCGCGGCATAAGACCCTAGATGCACCGCATCTAGGGGTCCGTGGGTTTAGGGAGTCTGTGGTTCAGCTCAGTGCGTCTCAGTGCTTATAGGTGCACCTCAGTGCGTTTTGCGGCTTCCCAACTTGTTTTTCTGTGCATATTTTAGTCCCAAAACAACTTCTTTTCACTCCAAATATGTTAACACACCTAAAACATACACTTTACACAAAAATAAATAATACGGGTCTATCCATTACGTTTTGACACAAAAACATAACAAATATCGCGAAAGGATATGCATATAATTGAGCGATATCAAACCCCCCATACTTAAGCATTTGCTTGTCCCCAAGCAAATCCGACTTAGACTCTAACTTCATTTTACAAATATACAACTTCAGAAAAATTAAGGAATCACGGGCTTTAACATTTAACCACATTCCGGTGTTAAAAATAAAGATATGCGTGAAATTATTAGATCGTAAAACCGACTACGAACATCAAAAGCTACTAAACTACTTAAGCAAATAAAAACCGCAATTTCCTAATGTCAATTCCTAATTTATCCCCTAGTTTTGATATGTCCAAATAACCACCCCTTTTCCCTCACTCTCCAACCGAAGTTGAAGCGATCAGCCTTTCGGGCCGACCCCTATACCGCCTTGCTTTCGGGGGAAACCTTAAAATATCACAAAACCATTTTTTTCTTCTTTTTGGTTCTTCTTTCTTTGAGAATTTTTGGTTAGTCTACAACTTTTTTCTTTCCTCTCACTTTTGTTCACTTCAAATATTGTAGATTTATATTTTATATTTTCTTTGAAGTGAACGTTTTTTATAACGGGATTTTAGTCTTCGTTATAGTGAGGATGAGTTCAATTTTGTTGACGGGAAAGACCTATGGCCTTTTTCTTCGCCTCTAACTCTCATTCGGGATTAAGTGATACTAGGATTCCAAAACTACCCCCGAAAGGGTGCAAGGACTACAAGGGTTTGGTACTAAGGATATCTAGTGGTTATCCGGATTTTAGATTTTTCGGGGAAACTTAAGGAACTAAGACTAAGAAACCTAAATTCTTATTTACAAATATTTTATTAACTAGAGATGTTCCTAAACAATTTCACGTTAAAGTACCGAAATAAAGTTAGTAACAAAAGCCCCTATCATTTTCCCTAACTGCGTTTAAGCGTTTTTTTTTTTTTTTTTTTTTTTTTTATAATAATCAAATGGGACAAAATGACAAAACAAGAACACGTAATGGATATATAGGAGGGAAAATTAAAGGTAACAAATTTTCCGACGTCCCCCCCCCCCCCCCCCCCACCATACTTATTTAACGCATTGTCCCAAATGCGTTTCTAAAATAGAAACTAAAAACTAAAAACTAAAAATCAAACGAAATAAAAGTAAAAGAAAAGAAAAGATAAGAAAAACCCGGGTTGCCTCCCGTAAAGCGCTTGTTTTTGTCATGAGTCTATAGCTCGACTCGTTCCTCCGTTCACACAAACCGACTAACTTAGAAATCGAGGTTTCCCCCAATTTCCTTCCAATACCAACTTTTCGACACATTACTTTTTCCAAAATACCTACAAGCAAAAACATCAAACAAAACATTAGCGATAGAAACAAGCTCGTTACGGGTTTTCACCCATTCGTTGTGCCACTCCTTGGTTTCCCGCATAACCAAACAATTTTTCCGCTTCCGAAAATCTCCAACAACTCCCCCATACTTGTCTTTTTCATACCCTTGCTCACTCGGCTTTCCATCTATGAAATCCTTAAAATTCAAGTACTCATATCTTTGAACTTCCAACTTTGGCTTCGTGTCGATTTTCAACTCGAGACAAAACTCTCCATCACTTGCTTTAACGGGTATCAACTCGTTCTTGGCTTTGGTGATCCGGTTAAGTATTCAAATCAAATAACCTCTCAAAATCCTCCAAAGTGATGTTTACACTGATCGGGTTGTCAACCTAAAATCATTTCCGACCCATTAAGCTCCGCCAACCCCAAATTCAAGCTAATAGGTGTAGCTATGACCCGTATTGATGTTCCGTCTTCATTCTTGACCATTGCTTCATCCCCCACTTGAATCTTTGCCTCTAAATCATCTTTTCGGTCATTTTCGGGGTCTGGGTCTTAATGCCCCGCACTGGACTGGGATGAGTCGCATCTAGCAAAGTGGAAACATTTTATGGGCTTACTGAGTCCCAGATGCCCCGCGTCTGGTCTATGGTGCACCGCATCTGGCCTAGATTTCCCAGATTTTGGTTTCTGCTTCTGTTTTGCTGCTCGTCGTTCCTTTTCTTGGTGGTTTTCGGATCCTTGCTAATGTCGAACATTCTCTCAAACTCCTTTAACGTTATGTCTCCATCTATAACACTTTCTCCAACCCTCAAATCCTTTCCACAAAGTTCCTTCAACTCCTCGTTTAAATTCTTTTCCTCGTGAATTTCATTATTCAACTCTTCTTTGAAAAATTCCTGCAAATCTTGGTTAAACATGTCATTATTAATAACATCTATCCTAAAACATGTTTCATTGGTCGAGTATGAATGTTTTTTAGATTTTTCATAAGTAAAGGTTTCCCTATCATCATCCACACCAAACAAAATTTCCCTTCTTTTCACGCGGATGATAGCTTCCGCGGTGTTTTAGAACGGTCTACCCAAGATTAGAGGCACTTTGTTATCTTCCTCCATTTCCAACACAACAAAATCAACGGGAAATGAGAATCTACCTACTTGTACTAAAATGTTCTCTACAATGCCTAGCGGATATTTGAAAGTGTGCGATATCAGTCCCGTTTGATGTAGTCCCGGACTTTCGTGCATGAGACGATCTTAAGGCGCTTCCCCTCCTTATTTCCCTGAACTAATATCGGCTCTCCATGCGGTAACGGAATGCGGATCATCTTTCCGAAACATATAATCTCTGCACGGTGCGTCTCTAACCAATCCATACCGATAATTACGTCGAAACTACCCAATTTAATTGGAATCAAGTCGATAGGAAAAGAGTGGTTATCGAAACTAACACTACACGCAGAAAGGACTTCAGTAGTATGCAAAAACTCACCATCAGCTAGTTCTATCTGAAAAGAAGGTACTAAAGGTATAGACTTACAAGGAATCCTAGTCCTATACTCATTAGATATAAACCTTCTATCCGCACCAGAATCAAATAAAATAAACGCAGGTCGACCACAGATAAGAAAAGTACCCGTAACGACGTGTGGATCCTGCTGAGCCTCCTTGGCTCCCATAAAAAACGCCATACCACGAGGACCTGAACCAGAAGCATTACCAGTGCCAGCTAAACCCAACTTAGGACACTTGTCCTTACGATGTTCGGAAGAACCACATTCATAACATTTTCCCCTCATGGACTTACAAAACCTATCTGTGTGCCCCAGCTTCTTACACTTACTGCATACCCAACAAGCCATCTCCCTGGCGTGGTGATTACCACACCGATCACATCTCGGATACTTACCTTGGGTATTGGGAGCCACTTCCGCGAATGCTTGCACCATCTAAGGAGCATCCTGTTTCCTCAACTTCTTCCTCGAGTCACCATAACGAAATCCACCACTTCGTTTCCCTCAAGAGTTTTTCTTAACCACCACTGGGGATAACTCACCATCACTGGCCGAGTTTTGAGTTAACGTGGTCGCAATTTCCACCGCGATCTGGAACGTTCTCGGTTTTGAAGAAAGGACACCGCTACGGATTTCCTGGGGTAATCCGTGGGTGTAGCGACCGACTCGCTTGAGCTCTGATCAAACCAAGTGCGGTACCAATTGGGACAAAGCGTGAAAACGCGAGGTGTATCCCTGGCTGACTGACCCAACCATCGTCAGAATCCAAAAGTCGTTCTCCGGCTTCTGAATCTCAGATTCAGGTACATACTCCACAATCATCATCTCTTTTAATTTATCCCAAGTCATGGTGTTTATCTCCGCCCGGCCTCGCACGTTCACGACCGAGTTCCACCATGTTAGAGCATAACCTTGGAATACGAATGTAGCGAAACGGACCCGATCCTCGTCCGCACAACTCACCGCATCAAAAATAGCTTCTAACTTCTCCATCCATTGGAGCGTTCCAGTCGCACCCTCGGTGCCTCTAAACTTTGGGGCTTTACAGCCCATAAAAGTCTTTAGAGTGCATCCGGTGCGTCGAGTCGAGCCCTTTGATCCACCCGAACCAGCCTTGGGTCCACCAGACCCAGTAATAACCACTTCAGGACCATCACCATCAATAATCGGCTCAGGGTTTTCAGGACCCGAACCACCAGTTCCTTGAGATGTTCCATCTCTAATTTTAGCTACAATATCGGGCATCATTGCTGCAATCTGCTGGGCGATCATCTGACCGAAGTCGGGTGTCGTATCACTTCCCGCATTGTTCACTCTAGCACTCGAAGTCACATTATTAGCTCTTGCGTTCGACGTAGCACGTCTCGCGGAACGTCTCTTCGCGGGTGTCTTTTTACGCGGCATCGTCCTAAAAATAAAAGAAAAGAAAACTCAATCAGCAAAATGTGTGCAACATGAAAATAAGGCCAAAGGACAAAACCAACAAACGCGAAAATAAACACGTATGAAAATAGGTGATTATTTGCTGGGATTTACAGCTACAAGGAAAAAAGTTTGAGAAAGAGTTTCAAAGGAAAGGTGTGTGTGTGTGTTTTGTTGTTGATAAAATGAAAGAAAAGAAAGAGAAAAGTGATGTAATAGAGTATTGGGACTGATTCTCTGTGCTAAATGGGAGGTCCAAACAAGTTGGGGCAAGTGTCAAGCCATTAGCACATGCAAAAATGACTCACCAAAAAGTTGGTGGCTGGACCAGCGACTTTCAGCCATCGGTTGGATGACCTCAGCCGTTGGCTGAATGGCTGATTCAGTTAAAATTTTGTTTTTCGTTATCGTTAGGCATTTTCGTTCTTTTAAAGATTACCGATTGATTTGAAATGAACTTAGGCAAGTTCATTATAAGTATTCTTGGTATTAAGATTCATTAAACGATTCGATTTCAATTTCGATTCCGAGATACGCACGATTTCGGTAAGTGATAAACAAGAGCAAAAGCACGATATCTCGAAGATAAGGAATACATTAACCGACAAATTTGGCGTAAACATCCTAACTTATTACCATGAGCATACTAACTATTTGGCACTTAGGTAAACATAAAGCTTACGTCTCAAAGGACGAATTAAAATAAACACTTAAAACCCGACTCTCAATACTAAATCGTGAGTAAAAACTAAGCGAAATACAAGGGTCAAAACAATTGTGAATAAAAATAAAATAATATCGGTAACATAAGTACCTCAAATTGACGGGACGTCACAATTTGGAATATACCTCACAATACTTTTCGGTGTGCAATATCGTATACCTGATGCTTATGATAAAGAAGGTGGTGTAAATCAAGAAAAAAGATTTGCGGTAGCTATGGAGCGCTACAGGTAAGAATCCAGCATGTACTCGGGTTTCTATTATTTGGCTTAAAATTGAAATGATTTTATTTCGTGCAACTATAGAGACTCAAAAGTTGGAGATAAGATGAACCCGTTTGCTGAACAGGTAGCATGGGAGGATCATCAGATTTGTATGTTATAGTTACCTAGGTCAATTTGTATATTGTACTCACGAACTTGGTTACTTATGTGTCATCAATTCTGGAAAAACAACACTAAAATACGGGTGAAAGAACAAAAAACATTCTGAAGACTACGAGTATGCATTTTCTATTCACACGTCTTTTTATTACTCAGTTAGGGTTTTCACAACCCTGTCTTAACTTACTCAATGTTCTCTATGTTTCCCAACAGTTATGTGTTTGAGGACCAGATTGAGTTCATACAGGGACAAGTCATGGGTGGTGAAAACGTATGTACTTTACATTATATAGTGTGGTTTTTTCCCGTTGTCTTAACCTAACCTTTAGGTTAACGAACTTTGATCATTTACAGGTTGATATGGAAATAGACGAGGAGGAATATGAAAAAAGTGTGGCAAAAACGGCACATGAGAAGCTTCTGGTATGTTTCCTTTCATCCTGAAGCATCAAATATGGTATTAGTTTATTAAGTAGTCTGTTTGTTAAAGGTGTTGTTTTGGTGTGAAGAATGGAGGAGCTTGGGTTGGGGATTGTAATATTGATACAAGCTGCGTGGATCCTTGCTACTTTACCCATTGTAATAGCTTTTTTACCGTTGCCTGGCCTTGCTTTGTTTTGTAGAGCTATGTTCGGGTTTGCCAAGAGAGGCAAGGTTTTGCAGTCCAATACTGTGAGTCAAACTACCCTTCCTTCGTTATCTTCTTCTTATATATATTGTGGTAATAGATCGGATGAATTATTGTATGTGTTTCAGAAATTAACCGTGCCTTAGAGATTCTTCTCTCACTTTTACATGGTGGCGATTTTATGGACGACAATTTTGCTTGTTACAGTGTGGTGTTTTGCAGTAAAGACGCTACCGTCACTTATTGAGCAGGATCTTTTTTCTACTATGACAAGCCACTTAACTGGCGGTTCACATGACTTCTATTTACATAAATCTTAGACAAAAAAAAGAACATGTATACAATGTTTGGCTATCCGTGTTTCTACTTTGCTAATGGAAGCTCAAGTTTTACGACGCTTATATGAGACAATCTATGTTTTTAACTATTGTCCATCGGCTCGAATGCATATAATTGGTTATTTTGCTGGGCTATTGTAAGTTTCGCTTATCTGCAACCATTTATTTCTATTTTTCTTTTCTATATGCTATTGATGTGGTGGCAAAACGGAAAGATTGGGCGGGTTGGGTAATGGTTCAAAATGTGTGTGGGTCCAAACAGGCCGGGTTGGACCGAACTGTTAACTTCTTCTTGTCCAATTTTCTTGCAATTTATGAATATAAAATATACCATCTTGGACATTATTTGAATATGGGTCAACCGACTTTAGACATGTTGATCCTGTTTTACCCGCTATCAATAAAATACAACCTGACTTGACCCGTTTCCATATAAATTTAAATTGCCACCAAAATATTAGATCATAATTAGTTCTTTTCGGATATCTTTTAATAACATTATGCGACTGGGAACGTTTAAAGGTTTTTTCCTTACTTTTTCTCCACTAAATAAACTCTTTTCTTTTAATCTTTCACCCCCGGTTATGATTACGCAAACAGGATCGTCGTTCTGATGTGGATTGCCTTCATTTTCGACAAGAAGTATGACATAGCATGTCTTATCTTTGATTACTTAAGGGAATTCATATCCAAACGGGATAAGTACTTCGAACAAGAGAAAAGAAAATATGAAGAAGCGTCGAATCCTCCTAAAAAGGTGTTGAAAAGGAGCAAGAAGGAAATAAAAAAGCCATACATTCCTTATCAACGCTTTCTTCAAACAATAGTTGCTCAAGTCCTTCATGAAGCTCCAACAGAGCTAAACAGACGAATTTGGTGATCACACTTATCAGGAGTTTTTCACTCCAGTTTTTCGATCTCGTCAATATCAAATGGAGGAAGAAGGAATGCCAATTCCTGTGCATTTACTTGGTTGTATTCCACGGAGTGATGCACGATTTCAAGCCTTTAGGAATCCAAACACTCGTATGGAACAATCAGAACCGCTTGTTCCTACCCCTCGAGTATTAGCGCCTACCCAAGGTGAGGGTCTAGATTTAGGGGAGACCGAGGAGGAAGATCAAAATCGTGGTGGAAATACTGATGTTGAAATAGGGGGCGAAGGGAGAAATGTTGTTGTACAGACACCAGTACACACTCCGCAAGTACTTGTACTAGCGGGTCCTTCGGGAACATTTGAAGAAGGAGTTGAAAAAGAGGTGAGAGAAAAAAGAGTGGGAATAAAACGAAAAAGAAAAAAACCCCATCCGAGCCTAAGGATAGACACCGGGGCACCAAATCCTCTACTCTTAGTCGTGTGTCGACAGAGAGTATTGAAAAAGTCTTTGAATCCCCATCGACGCAAATGGCGGTTACCCTTCCTCACCACTCATCATCCCCACTGGGTGATGTTTCAAAAAGCACGGGAATAAACCCAAGTCAACTAACGTCCACTCCTTCGGAGCCGGATGTTATTGAAAAAGAGAGTCAACATCCCCGACTCTCGACATCAATTGTGCACGATTCGAGTACCTCACTTGATCTTTTGTCTCAGGTTGTACTGGAAACTAGTAGTCTACGTGACACTAGCGGAACGGTTATAGGACGTTCGCAATCCGAACGCATCCGAGGATTGACCGGAAATACTACCTCCGTTAAAATCACACCAGCGGTCGATGCAGGTTCGTCTAAAAGTGACTTTGTGTCACCGCTAGATAAGACAACTTGTAATCTGAGTGATCTTGGGTTGCCACCATGGATGGTCGAGCTTGCTCGAACGCCTGTATCTTACCCAGATCCTAGTGGCAAAGGAAAACAGCCCGATTAAACGACTTCTATATCACCATGATGAGATTGAAAATAGAGAACAACAGTCTCCAATCATTCCACCATCAACACAGTCTCCAATCATTTCACCGTCAACAACAGAATCTGAACCGGAATTGCCAAAGCAAAAGAAGACGCGGGTAAAAAGGAAGTTGGCAACGATTGTTGAAACGCCTGAATCTGAGGAAGCAACTACTGAAACTCATATTGAACAACCTTCCTTGGATCCAAGATCAGATAATGAGGCGGTAAAGGAGGTTTTGAAAACATTACCTTGGGAATTACTTGAACAAACTCTTCTAGAGCAATTTTTGTACAACGAACCGCATTCCATTCGGGACATTATGATTATGGATGCTATTGCTTTGGATAGAGACTCTGAACCCACGAGCATGGAGGAGCTATTTGATAATGAGCAAAAGGAACTCGAGTATGTAATTTCCAAATAAAAATCCTTGAAATCCAGTTGTCGGGCTCAAGCGGGAAGTGGTAAACGTCGACATTCGGATGATGATCCCGATGATCATCCGAATGAGGGGGAAAATGAACGACGGACAAAGAAAAGCAAAGTGGATTTAGGGTCAAGTGAACAAGTGATAGATCTTGGAGATGCTGGTGAGGAAATTGAAAAAGAAAAGAATGAAGAAAGGGGTGCTGAAAAGAAAAAGGATCGGGATATGGAAAAATTATATCACAATGTGATGGTGCTAGAAAATGACGAAGATCTCGATCCATTATTCAGAAAAGTAGTGTGTGCACGACTTCGGGAAAAAAGAAACTACACTGAGAAGAATGAATGGAAGCTAAGGAAATACGCATTCGAAAATAGACTAAAGCAAAAAGATGTAAAAGATCTCCATGATGAAGATGTTCAACAAGAAGCCATGAAGCTGCAACAAGAGCACAGAGAACTCTACAAATATGCTTTATCTAATGATTTTGGGGTTCCAAATTATAATGATATCGACATTGAAGAACAGAAAAAGATTCACAAGAGAATTAATCAACCTTTTATGGAAGATCAAGTTCAAGATTTCTTTGTCAAAACTCCGAAAAAGATAGAAGAAGCAAGACTTCATGGGTTTACCACACATGAAAGAGAACTTTGGAGCAAATTCAAACACTTTATCCATGAGAAGCAAAAAGGAGCTGATAAAGTATACTCAATCCATGCAATCTCAGATTTTCGAAATATAGCTTCAAAGTTTCACAACGGGATTGAGTATGCTACATTCAAGTTAACTCGAAGCAATGGAAAGGTATTCAATTTCACAGAAGCTGATTTCAACGACCTAAATCCGAATGACATCGAATGGCTTTTCATGTCCATGAAACGATGGTCAAACAAAAGAACAGTAGAAAGATTTGCTGAATCTCGGATAAAGCGCTTTATGGAAGCCAGGTGAAAGAAGCTACTTATTATGATTTCCAGATTGCTCTCGAAAGCGGAAGAGGAAAAGTGATTTTGGTTGCTCGAAAACAAAAGTTCGATCTTAAAAATGTCAGAAAGTGGGAAATTGTGAACATTGGAAACAAGGAGATCATCTATACGAGTCCTCGGTGGAGCGAGAATGTCCTGATGCTATTCGATGAAGTGCACCACTTTTCTACGGGAGCTCTCAGGTTGATAAAAAGGGAAATTGAAACGGTCATTAAGAATGGGGATGAATAGAATGATGAAAACTCTGTTGGATATGCTAGGTGGAGAGCTGAATGAAGAGAATACGAGTTTGGGAAAGATGCTATTGAGAAGTGTTTGGAAAACATGAAAATTATTCAACGGTACGAGATGTGCTTAAAGATTAGAGAAAATAAGTACTCCATCTAGGCAACGATCAAAGCAAGAAGAAAGCATGAAATACAACAAGAGCGAGATGAATGCGCAAAACTCTATCCAGAATTGAAAGAAAAAGAAGCTACAACAAGCCAATATCAAATACAACCAGAACAAGCATCTCAAGAAGCAGAAAATCCAACTTAAGTTTAAAGACACAAAGCGGTATTGTAAAACTTTGTAATTACTTATCAAGAAACCATATCAAAGGGGGAAATTGTACAACTTAAAATAGTTGTTATGCTTTCTAATATGTAATGTAATAAACATTCACCCCTTACCTATAAATAGGTAAGGGGTGGGATCAATAATATGACTTTTGGTGATTCTTAATTCTTACAATAACGATCCTACTTTGCATAGGATCGGTGTAGAGGTAAGATCGTAGTATGATCATAGGATCGGATCGTAATATCGTTAGCCGATCCGATCATACCTTTTTTTGTCTTTTCTTGATTTATTTATTTTTTAAAATATTTATGACATTTCATTTAAAAATGTTACTTTCGTATGTTTTTACCACAAATGTATAATAAGATCGGGACCTAATATTATAGTATCATTCAAATTTTCTACATAGTAAATCTAACCATTTTTATATCATTCCAAATAATCATATTAAATCAAATTTTAAATTACAAATTATAAATACTAATAATAAGTTAAAAATTTGACACTGGCTGGATTTATTATTTTGAATTATATCATCTTAATATTAAAAACAATTATTACTTGTTAATTTATAAATATTAAGAACGATATTATATTATTTCTTTTATTATTTTAAATGTTAGATACATAAACTTATATTTCAAAATTGATATAAATTTCATATAACTTATATAACTTATAAATTTTTATATAGGTAATTAAATTTTGTGTTATTTTGATATAATCTTATAATCTCGATTTCATTTTACGATTTCGATCTTATAAATACATAACTAATTATAAAAAGGTTTTGATCTTGATAATTTTGATTTTAAAAAGATAAAAAGGAAACATAGAGAGAGTGGCAGAGCCTAAAAAGAGAGAACATTTGATTAAGACGTGTGAAAGAGTAGGGGCATAATTTTCAATTAAAATAAGTTTACATGAATGAATAAAAAGAATAAGGGAAACATATTCAGAGTGAGTATATGTGAGCATGCACTCCTTGGTTCCTTGTAAATATCTCAAAACCTTTTTTGCTAACTTCCAATGATCCATTCGAGGGTTGCTTTGATGTCTTCCGAGCATCCCAACTGCAAATGAAAGGTCGGGTCGCGTACAAACATACCATACGATACATAAGACTTCCAACAGGTGAAGCGTATGGAATATTCCTCATTTCCCCTTTCTCCAATTCATTCTTTGGACACTGTTCCAAGCTAAACCTTCCCCCTTTGACAATTGGTGATGTAATGGTTGAGAATGTTTGCGTTCCAAACATTTCTAGAACTTTTGTGATATAGGCCTTTTGAGACAAGCCAAGTGTATTTCTGGCTCTATCTTTATGAATCTCTATGCCAATGACATAAGAAGCTTCACCCATGTCCTTCATATCAAAGTTCTCAGCAAGAAATTGTTTGGTCTCATAAAACATCCCTAAATCACTCCTTGCAAGTAGGATATCATCCATGTATAGGACTAAGAAAATATACTTGCTTCCACTTACCTTAAGGTAAATACATTCATAAAGATGTTCTCCACAAAACTAAATAAAGAAACGACTTTGGGAAACTTAATGTTCCATTGGCGGGAGCTTGTTTTAGTACATATATGGATTTATTTTACTTCCAAACTAGCTTGTCATTCTCGGGATTGATAAAACCCTCAGGTTGGCTCATGTATATTTCTTTGTTAAGATCACCATTAAGGAAAGCCGTTTTCACATCCATTTGATGCAACTCAAGATCAAAATGAGCCACAAATGCCATTATAATTCTAATAGAATCCTTCTTTGAAATTGGTGAGAAGGTTTCGTGATAATCAATGCCTTCCTTTCAAGTGAAACCCATTGGCAACACGTCTCGCCTTATACGATTCCAAATTACCATTTGAGTCTCTTTTAGTCTTAAATTTCCATTTGGATTCTACTAAAGAGACATCCTCCCCGGGTAACAACACAAGTTCATAGATATTATTTTTTACCTTGGATTCCATTTCTTATTTCATGGCGTTAAACCAAAGTAAAAAATATTCTCTACTCATGGCTTGTGAATAGGATTCATGATCTTGTTTGAGTCAATATCATATTCAGACTCTAGCAAGTATACAACATAATCACTAGAAATTGCATTTCTTCTAGTTTTTGAGGGTCTTCTAACTCCCACTGTTTCAGAATTAGCATGGGTAGCGGGCTCAACAATGTTTGGTTGTTCAGGATGTAATTCTGCTTGTTGAAGATGTTCATTTCGTTACTCTTCAATATGGTTCGGAACATTATATTGATAAGCAAATAAATCCTCTACATGTAAAGGTATGACATGTGCATACCTTACCTCTTCAAACTGTACTTTTTGAATCGAATCACTCCCACTTACTTCATGTTTCTCGAGAAACTTACCGTTTCTAGCTTGAACCATATTAGGGGTATGCGAGGGACAATAAAATATGAACCCTTTGGAGTTCATAACATAGCCTATAAAATACCCTCTCATTGTTCGTTCATCATGTTTCTTTATGTTCGGGGGATATACCCTAACTTAAATGTTTAACCGGGAAACCCCATACGTTTAAATGTTCAAACTAGGTTTCCATCCATTCCATAATTCAAAAGGTGTTTTATGAACAACCTTTGCCTTTGATGGAACTCTATTTAAAATGTACACATCGGTTTTTAAATCTTCACTCCATAAGTCAATGGTAATTTTGAATTGTTTATCATGCTTCTAACCATGTCCATAAGTGTTTGGTTCGTTCTTTCGGATAAACCTTTCTGTTGTGACGTGCCATGAATTGTGTATTGATGGGTGACAACCGCAAAATTTCAGGTTAGAAACCCGTTAACCCGACCCTAACATCCGTCACATAAATATAATATAGGTTAATTTATTTTTACTTTCAGATTATTAAAAAGTATTTTGATTTCATATATGTGTGTATACGTCGTCTAACATAGATGCAAAGTTATAAACATAAACACTTTCACGTATACAATTTTGCACAACATTTAGCGGATGATAATACAAGGACATACATGAAACATTTATTTCTAGAAATGAGTCGGTTACTCTATTATAAAGTCAAGTATTGCATTCTTGCATACTTTTGAGTTAGTTTACATATGCTACTAGGCCAAATACGAAAAAACAGTTTTATTATTTTTATTAATTTATAAAAACCGAAATATATATATTATATGTTTATTAAATGTTTTGGTTAATTAGGAAACTGTATCGAGTTACAACATCAACAGATCAAGCCAACAATATTTTAATAAAATAAAAATCATAACTTTATATATGTATCGGTTGTATGTATATATTTATATTTCTGTAATTTGTATTTGTATTGGTTAAGGATTGTTGTAGAATCAATTATTTTCTTAATGCACAAGGCTTTCTCCAATATAAATACAAGGCTTTACCCTAAACTTAAAATCACAATTTTATGGGGGGTTGTCGACCGATGGATTTCAAGGGGTAGAAGCGATTCGATTTTTGGTGATTATTCAAGGGTTTCACGTTTTGATGTCGGCCCGGCGGCCAAACACACAAAAATGAATTAACAAGAATGAAAAGATAACTGAATTCCCAATATGGGACAATTCTTTATTAGCCGTAATAATCCAAAAACAATAATCCTCCAACCCTAGAAAACACCAGCATATATATATTTGTTCACTCTTAAACGTAAGGAAAAAAAATAAATAAAAAGTACCAAATCAAACTCGACAAAACTGAAAAGGCATTTTTGGCCCTTTGACTTGTAAACTGATTCAGCCACCAACGTCAACTTTAGTAAAATAGGATGTCAAGCTATTTGCGGCTAAATTACCGACATCATCCTCCCCTTCTTCGAAAAGACTGGACCTTGAGTCTTTCTCATCATCACTACCGCCCTTGTAAAGCGAAAAATAAGCAACATTGAAAGTAGATGAAATATTGTAATGACTACGAAGCTCGATTTTGTATGCATTTTCATTAATCTTCTTGAGTACTCAAAAAGGACCATCAACTCGAGGCTTGAGTTTCCCAAAACGACCAGCCAAAAAACCTTTCTTTGGCCCTTAGACTTGTAAACTGATTCAACCACCAACATCAACTCAAGTAAAATAGGATGACAAGCTATTTGCGGTTAAATTACCGACATCATCCTCCCCTTCTCCGAAAAGACTCGACCTCGAGTATTTTTCATCATCACTACCTCCCTTGTAAAGCGAAAAATAAGCAACATTGAAAGTAGATGAAATATTGTAATGACCACGAATCTCGATTTTGTATGCATTTTCATTAATCTTCTTGAGTACTCGGAAAGGACAATCAGCTCGAGGCTTAAGTTTCCCAAAACGACCAGCCGAAACCTTTCTTTACGCAAATAAATCCATACGAGATCACCTTCTTTGTACACAACCTTTTTGCTATGTTTATTTACCCGATCCTGGTAGTTTTTATAATGTCGAATAATATGCTCCCGAACTCTCTGATGTAACTCCTTAATCTTCGTGGACTGCTAATTTGAATCTATAATAATGGTTAAATAAATTCTAAATCAAGAGGTGTGATGGGATTTCGGCCATACACAACCTCAAACGGACTTCTCCCGGTAGTACGATTAAGTGACATGTTAAATGTAAACTCAACTTGTGGGAGCGTAAGATCTCACTGTTTAGGACTTTCACCAACTAAGCTTCTTAAAAGATTACCCAAAATTCTATTAGTTACCTCTGTCTAGCCGTCAGTTTGTGGATGATGAGAGCTACTAAATTGCAACTTAAAACCCATTCGTGCCTACAAAGTACGCCAAAAGTGACTAACAAACTTTACATCACGATCACAAGTTAGTGTCTTAGGAACACCGTGATGTTTAACAATCTTAGAAAAATAAAGTTTAGTCACCTGACTAGCATCAAAAATAAATAAATTTTTGGTACGTGAGTACAAAAAGGATCGAATCACAAATTCTCTAAACAACTTTGACTTTCAGTCCCCATCAGGGCCGCGAAAATCATGATGTGTGAAAACTAGTTTAATTTTTTAAACACGGAATACCCTAATACTCGACTACACACATTTAGGCCTGTACCTAATCATGCACAACATAGCTAAGGTAAGTCAGGTTCATTCTCACGGATTTTATATTAAAGTATAGTAAAGTATTTGTAACACTTAAAAGTTTAGTTTTTGTGATCGAGTTGTCACTTTGCTTAAACTACTAAAAATTTCACACAATGGATTCGGAAGAATCAAGAAGAATTTTGTTTTTCAAAATCAAACAATTAAAAGGTCGTTCACTTGGACTAGCTCAGAGATAGTATAGTTGCTAATTAAGAACTTACAATGTTGAATTACTTACTAGTTATTTAACTTGAACTCTCGTTTCCCATTAAAACTTCAGTCATCTAATGTATTATCACCACTCTCGTGTATAACTTCTACATTTGACAACTAAGCATTAAGTAAGCCGATTATATGATTTAACCTTACGAGACCTCCTCTCGAATAGCCTCTCAATTACCTAATCCGGTTTTCTCATAAACTAGATATTGACCTACACAATTAAGTTTAATTACCAAGTTCCTTTAACACTAGTTCATCTCGAATACTAATGTTTTCAGATTAATTAAAGACTAATTAATCATATTCTTAAAACGTTTAATAAATTTCATAGCTTCCTCTCTAATACCTACGAGTTGTGTTGTCACTAGACACACTTACTATTCGTTATATATAAAAAGATTTGATAATATTCTAAAACTTAAATACATAGGGGTTTTCGGTTAAACATACAATCCACTTCAACATCTACGTTATCAACTAATAACCTAAATCACATCATCCAAGCAAATGAAAAGGAATTTAACTACTAATAATGATTAAAATGTAACAATTAATAATGAAAGAAAACATCTTTATTCATTTTAATAGGAATGTAAACAACAAACAATACCAAGGTGATCAATCGTAATAACGTTCTAAGGATTCAATTGTCACTCTTGAATTTCCAAAATATCTAAATAAACAAACCCTAGAATTGATAACAAGTACGTAAACCCTTATGTAAAAACTTTCTGATCAAAAAACGTGCTTACAATAATGAAATTTGTAACCCTAAAAACATCTCCAACTACAACCCCGTGTAACGACCGTTACACTAGTTAATGCCCGTTACGCCTGTAGCCCTCGTCTTCCTAGAGCATCTACGTCTCAACTCCCAACTCCCAACTTCTAAATTGTTAACGGAACACGAGCAAAGTCCTGTTTGCACCATTTTTCGCCCAAAAAACCGTAATCCTCGTGCTTGAACTTTAGTTAAGACCTGAAATCACTTAACAAACCATAAACGCTAAGAGTTCATATATACGTCATTATTTTAATAGATAAAAGAACCAATATCACATATAAATATATGTATAAAATATGCAATATCAATATCTTGCCACCAAGTCACAAAAATTTGAGGTGAAAATGAATACATGTATAATTGTAGTTCAAGATGGTTCTCTTCCCGCTAGTGTTTGCAAAAGTTGCAATAGCCCATGTCCTGGGGTTAGGGTAGGGGGTGGCGGTGGAGGGTTAACCTGCCTTATTCGTTCAAGCAGTTGTGCTTGTGGATCTGGTACTACTGGGGGTGCCATTAGTTAAGGCGCTGGGTGCAATGATGCGGCTAATTGAGACAAATTATCAGTTGATGGACGTAGGGTAGGTGGTGGAGGAGCGCGTTGGGTAGCCTTATGAGGAAATCCACAATTGGATCCTCCGTTCTTCTCTGTGTACCAGGATGAGACGCCACCGAGCTCTCAACGAGCCTAAGATTGTCTAATGGTTGAGGGATGAAGATGACTGGAAAAGCTATAGAGCTTGCAAAGATTCAAATCAAGGTTGTAGAGTGATTTGTGTGTGTTAATCGTGTAAGTGTATGTCTCAGGTATGGGGTATTTATACTCAACACATCCAAACGTTTTGTAAATGAATGACAATCAATGGCCTATTAAGATATCTTAATGATTGTCACACAGTTGTAACGCTTACTCCATAAGGATGACCATTATGAGTAATCAACGTAACGTTCCAACGGTTGGGATGATAAAAAGTTAGACGTTATGAGTCCAAGAGACCAGGAAACTAGGAGGCCACGAGGCCAGGAAACCAGGCCACAAGCCGAAAGGCAGTGGGCCATGGACCGTGGAGGCGGTTGAGGGCCTAAAGCAATTTTACAAACTTATTTGTTTGAATAGGGTGTAATAGGATATATATATATATATATATATATATATATATATATATATATATATATATATATATATATATATATATATATATATATATATATATATATAGATTGGGGTTCAATAGGGATCTTTTTTTTGCTAGAGATCCAGGGATCACCTTCTCAGCCACAAGATCACCAAAATTTTGTGGCTGAGATTAAAAGTTGAGTTTAAATGAATTATAAGGAAGAGACACGGAGGGGCAATATAGTCTTTTTACCTTTTTCTTTTTTTTTTTTACTCACACGCGCTTTCTGGTTTTGTCTTTTGTCTTTTTGTCTTCTGCTTTTGTGTCACATTTTCCAAGTAAATATTCTTTCACATAAATGCATTAAACAAATATTGAGCACATTTACCAAATAAATATTCTCCAACCACTTGCAATAAAGCCAAAATACATAATCCATTAAACAAAATTATATTCTTTCACATACATAATGCATTAAACAAAATTATATGTAAAAACTATAGAATCATAGGTGATTACTAAACATTTGGTGACATTTTACATCAACATAGTAAGACACATTATTAATAAAATCACAAGTGATTACTAAACGTTTCGTGACATTTTACATCAAACAACTAAGGCACTAAATTATAAACAGTTCTTAATGTAAAAACTATGGAATCACAGGTGATTACTAAATATTTAGTGACATTTTACATCAACATACTAAGTCACATTTTACATCAACATACTAAGTCACATTATTAATAAAATCACAGGTGATTACTAAACATTTTTGTGACATATTACATCAACATACTAAGGCACATTGTTAATAAAATCACATGTGATTACTAAACATTTTTGTGACATTTTACATCAACATACTAAGACATTAAATAATAAACAGTTTCTTAATGTAAAAACTATATAATCACAGGTGATTAAATAAGCATTTGGTGACATTTTACATCAACATACTAAAGAAAATTATTAATAAAATCACAGGTGATTACTAAACATTTTGATGATATTTTACATCAACATATAAGGCACTAAATTAATACAATCACAGGTGATTAATAGACATTTACATCAAGGTACTAAGGCACTAAATTAAGAACCTTAAATGTATTATGGTATTAAGGCACTAAATCACAGGTGATTTTTCTTTACAATTTGTTGACTACAAAATTACATTTAAGATATTTAGTGACTTAATTTAATAAAATCACATGTGACATAGTTATTGTTCAAAGAAAATACACCAAACCGAAAGTATTCTCAAACAAAATATTTGTCTACTCATTTCAAATAAAATTCAACTAGTAAATTAACATATTAAATTATTGTTGGTTGTTGAATCCCCTCTTTCTTCAATAGCTTCTTTTGAAATTAGCGTCATCAGCTGCAATTAAAAAAAAAAATCGGATCTAAGAATCGATTGCTAAAATATCCTTCAATCGATTGTTAATATTTGTGTCAAATCTTCAATTGATTGTTAATATTACAATCTAAGGCACATTATTAATAAAATCACAAGTGATTACTAAACATTTTGTGACATTTTACATCAACATACTAAGGAACATTATTAATAAAATCACAGGTGATTACTAAACATTTTTGTGACATTTTACATCAACATACTAAGGCACATTATTAATAAAATCACAGGTGATTACTAAACATTTTGGTGACATTTTACATCAAGGTACTAAGCCACTAAATTATAAACAGTTCTTAATGTAAAAACTTTAGAATCACAAGTGATTACTAAACATTTTTTATGACATTTAAGGCACTAAATTAATACAATCACAGGTGATTACTATAGATTTTGTGACAATTTACATCAAGGTACTAAGACACTAAATTATAAACAGTTCTTAATGTAAAAACTATAGAATCACAGGTGATTACTAAACATTTTGGCGACATTTTACATCAACATACTAAGGCACTAAATTAATAAAATCACAGGTGATTACTAAAGATTTTGTGACAATTAACATCAAGGTGTTAAGGCACATTATTAATACAATCACAGGTGATCAATTGAAGGTTTGACAATCGATTATAAAACTCAGCAAACAGCAATGATTATTACAAGTTCATCCCAATGTTTCTCGTCTGCAAGCTGAATAGCAAGGCTGTCGCTTCCATTCACCTCCTACAATCAATACAGAAAAGTAAGAACATTTAGTCCCATGATGTCACACTCCATAGGAGAAGCCAACAAAATTCAAATAGCAAATTTTAAATCAGAAACCTACTTTTCCCATATCCCACTTGACAAATCCACCATATAAACTGCGACAAGCACTTCCTGAACCTTGCCTGCACATAATATATATACATAATAAATACTATTGTTGCTGGTATTCAATTTAGTATAAATATTCTCAATTTAGTATAATATATAATAGATCTATGAATAGTATACGTGAACAAGATCTGATTTCTCCGGAAAAGATCTCCGATCTGCGATCAATCGACTGGAATCTCCGATCTGCGATCAATCGGCAGTGGTGATGGTGGTGGGTTTATATGGTGGCGGTGGTGGGTTTACCGCGATAGTGGGTTTTCGGTGAAGCATCGACAGTAGAAGCTTTTTATGGTGGTTATGGGAGAAGAAGAAGGGTTTATATGACTAAAATTAATATTTTCTCTATCTTTTAGGGGCGCGTGTAACTTTTAAATATTTTTTGAATATGACTAAAATGCCCCTCCGTGTGTTTGATCTATTAATGAATTTGTGTGGCTAAAAGGCTGATCTCTGGATCTCTAGCAAAAAAGAGATTTATTTTGAACCCTCCCCTATATATATATATATATATATATATATATATATATATATATATATATATATATATATATATATATATATATATATATATATATATATATAAAAGCCTATCCCTACTAACATTATCAATTATTATTATTTTTTTTATTTTTTGTTTTTTTAAATAAAATAGTTATATTGACATTTTGATTAGTTAATAATTAAAATTTGAAATTGTTTTGGGATTAAACTATTACATAAAGGAAAAACGTTTTTATTTTGATTACTTCTTAATTTTATGTTTTAACCTTTTCTATTGGTTTACGTTATTAAATGGTTTTTATGCTCACAACGCTTAGAGTTGTCAACAAAAAATAGTTGTGTACATAATTTTTGTGTAATCTCATTAAAGGAATAGTTTTCTTGAAAATGCATGGGGTGAGTTTTGGAAATGTTAAAGAAAAGAAAGTGTGTAATAGTTTCTAATAAACAATCCATATGGCTGTCACTATCAAGTATGTGAAATAAATTACTTATGTATTTATTTCGATTAATTGTTATTTTTATATCCAGCTCTTCTTTATGGATATCAAGTAGGTTCGCAGCTCTCAATAGTCATCGTAGCTATTTGATTATTTATTTCTTTTTCCAAATTTTTTCTTATAATTTTTCTTTTGAGTTATGCGCTAATAAATAAAATAGTTGCATATAAGTTTTAATTTTTCTTTTGGGTTGTTATGTCAAATAGAATAAAAATGTTTTTACATCGATTAATAGTTAATTTTATATCTTTTTTTACTTCTCTTTTTAGATGACGTTATTTAATAAACTAGCAACGTCTTTATTTCGATTAATTATTATTTTAAAATTTTAGATTTTCTATTTATTATGTTATCAAATAAAGTAGTAACGTATACATTTTATTTTAATTTTATACAATTAATTATGTATAGTAACTTTTTATTTATATGTATGTAACTTAACATAAATCTTATATATATTATTGATATATGTTTTAGTATTAGTATATGATTTTCTACAACCTATTTCTTTTTCCCATATACTTTTTTTCCTTCTTGAACCTCTCCTAGTCCTTTTGAAATTATATACGTTGCCGATTGAAATGTAAATTTTGCGTGGACAATAAAATCTCATTTTATACATTGATCATACCATGATGGAAGAAATGGAAGAAGCCATTAATTAATATGTTTTCACTAAGGATTTTAAAATCGCGATCCTGCTCGCAGGATCGTACGATCTTACGATTCTACTAGTCAAAAACGATCCTAGTTTGCATAGAATCGGTGCAGAGGTAAGATCGTAGTAGGATCATAGGATCGAAATGTAAGATCGTAGGATCGCTAGTCGATCCGATCCTACCCTTTTTTGTCTTCTCCTTATTTTTTTTTTTCTTTTAAATATTTATGACATTTCATTTAAAATGTTACTTTCGTATGTTTCTACAACAGAGTATAATAAGATTGGGACCTAATATTATAGTATCATTCAAATTTTCTACATAGTAAATCGAACCATTTTTATATTATTCAAAATTATCATTTTAAGACAAATTATAAATTATAAATAGTTATAATAAGTTAAAAAGATTGACACTAGTTGAATTTATTATTTTGAATTATATCTGTGTTAATATTAAAAAATTTATGACCTATTAATTTATAAATATTAGGGATAATATTATATTATTTCTTTTATTATTTAAAATGTTAGATATATGAACTTATATTTCATAATTTATATAAATTTCAAATAAATTTTATATAATTTATGTAATTTATAAATTTTATATAGGTAATTATATTTTGGGTTATTTTAATACAATATTATGATCTTGATTTGATTTTACGATTTCGATCTTATAAATAGAAAAATCAAATACAGAAATAATTATAGAAAGAACTCGATCTTGATAACTTTGATTATAATTTAAGAAGATTAAAAGATAAAATAGAGAGAGTGGCAGAGCCTGCAAAAAAGAGAACATTTGATTAACACGTGCGAAAGAGTCGGGGCATAATTTTCTATTAAAATAAGTTTACATGAATGAATAAAAAGAATAAGGGAAGCATATCTACATCCATTATCAAAAACTTAAACACAAATAATTTGTATTTACCAAAAGGTGTTTTGTGTTAGACAAAGAAATTCTACCATCATCATAGCCATAGAATAGAATGCAATCAGCTTCCAACGTAACCACTATATCCATACATAATTCCAATATCATCCCACCAAAATTCCAGCCACTTTTCCTGAGACCGAACCGGCTTTCAGTTATGGGTTCCTCCTCTTTTGGTAAGTTTAAGATTAATTCAAAACAACTAGACAGTGATGGGCTACTTACCGTTACTGAGTATGCCGGCAAACAAGGGGCGGATGTAGGTCATGATTTGCTCCTTTTGTTTACTCATTTGGAGTATGCTTTCAAGAGAATCGCAGCTCTTGTTGCTTCTCCGGTCAATTCTAGCCTCGCCGGCGATGCCCAAGATGTCTCTTCTGAGAGAGATAAACCCAAACCACTCGACATTGTTTCTGTAAGTATACTCCTCCTCTAATATAGTTGATGGAGTACTATGGGCACTTTGTTTTTTATTTCATTTGTATATGTATAAATAGGTAAGATATCGGGTTTCTTATCATAATGCTAGATAAATTTTGCTTATATGTATATGTAAAATGCGTTTATGGAGGCCCATTTTAGCTTTTTCGCGCAGGGCGTTCAAAATCTTGGGCCGACGGATACGGATCATTTTGTGGTTATAGTTTCACATTACATTGACAATTCTTTATTTCGAAACTCGTTGTATTGCTAGTCCTTTGTTAAAATGACTTTTAAACTCATTGCATTGGTTGTTCATTATTTAACGCCGGTTAAAATAAAGGACACCGGGTAAATTTAAAATAAAAAATATCAAAACGTGTAATTTCAATATAACAATAAGGACGATCCGTTTAATTAGCTTCTATAGAGTGTATCACTTCATTAGTTTGTATGTAATAATTTAAGAAAATTGGTTTTTGACTTTGTTTAATTTGTATTTACATTCCTAGAATGAGATCATTTTATCTTGTTTGAGAAACTCGGGAAAAGTTGCTGTTATGGCTTCAGAAGAAGATGATGCTCCTGTCTGGATATCAGATAATGCCCCTTTTGTGGTGGTTACTGATCCTTTAGACGGTTCTCGTAATATTGATGCTTCTATCCCAACAGGAACTATTTTTGGGATCTATAACCGCTTGATAGAACTTGATACTCTTCCCTTGGAAGAGAAGGCGTTGCTGAATTCGTTACAGAGTGGCACTAGGCTTGTTGCTGCTGGTTATGTTCTTTATTCGTCAGCAACCATAATGTGTACCAGCTTTGGTTCTGGTGCACATGCATTCACGCTTGATCATACAACGGGAGACTTTGTTCTCACACATCCAAATGTCAAAGTTCCTCCTCGAGGTAATTCGCCATGTCCACCAAAGAACATTAATCTTGTCATATAGTTTAATATGTTTTATAGACACATCTTAAAGAGCTTATGTGATGCCTTTTTTTTAGGTCAAATCTATTCAGTGAACGATGCTCGGTATTTTGACTGGCCAGATGGTCTGAGGCAATACATCGACACTATTAGACAAGGCAAAGGGAAGAACCCTAAAAAGTACTCTGCACGTTATATTTGCTCGTTAGTTGCTGATTTCCATAGAACTTTGATGTACGGTGGAGTGGCAATGAATCCTAGAGATCATCTTCGACTGGTTTATGAGGCAAACCCTCTGAGTTTTCTTGCTGAACAAGCGGGTGGAAAAGGGTCTGATGGTAAGCATAGAATTCTTTCAATTCAGCCAGTTAAGTTGCATCAGAGACTTCCATTGTTTTTGGGAAGTCCAGATGATATCGATGAGTTGGAAAGTTATGGTGATGTTCAACAAACAGTAAATCCCGGTTATGATGTATAATCAATATGATACTCATATATATATATACACTTAAAGTGTTGTTATATGGTTAAATTTTCTTTTGATTTATTTTTAGTGTTCACATGTTTACTTACTACTTAGTCTTTTTATTCTATACTTTTAATGTTTCGGTTTCTTTATTAAGGCGTTGAATTGACCAAAAAAGGCCATTCAAACAGAGGACTGATGGTTACGTTGCAGATTTCTTTTCAGTTTTCTGTATGTCTCCTGTTTGACCTCTATTTATAGTCGATATTCTGTTTAGAACATTGATCTGCTTTCTTGCCCAAAATATAATGTGTTTAATTGCTGCATATATTTCTAACGCACGTTGAATGTCCATGAGAAAATCATTAACCAGCTGACAAAGTGTTCTTGAACGATGCAACCATTTTTAAAGACAAGGCCTTCGTGGCTATATCCTTATGCAAGTTTAATAGAAGAGAAAGTAAGTTACTATGAACAACTTACAACATCCGTTACTATTTTTTACAAAGAATTTAAAATCGGGTACAATAACGAAAAGGAGCTTCAATTGGTTTAAGAGTGTTTGAGATTGCGTATTTAAACGTTTTTATGGTGCATTATTCTTAATTGAAAACATCAATACTTACAATTGTCTTTAAAATAAATTCCAATATAGGTATCCCTTTATGTCGATATGCTTGCTGCGACTCCCACTTTTATTGTTCTTTGAGAAGAACACAACAACCAAGTTGTCACAAAGGAGCTTTAGTGGTCTACTAATAGTATCGGCAATCCTTATACATGATATCAAATTACGTAACCATAATGCTTGTGATGTCGCTTCATAGCATGCATTGAATCCAACCTCCATTGTGCATGAAATAATAATTGTTTGCTTTACACTTCTCCACGATATAGCGCCTCCAACAAGAAGCAAAATGTAACCAGAAGTAGATTTACTTGTATATAAGCATCCGTTAAAATCCGAGTTTGGATATCCGGTAACTTCTGTTAGACAATAGAGTCCAAAATAAATGTAAGTCCAAGTCCGTATGTGGACTTGGTCCCGTTAGGTTATTATTTTCCTATAAGTAGACGTCTATTGTAATACTTTCAAGTTGATGAAATAAACTAATTTTTCCACAAAACCCGATTATTAAATTCTACATGGTATCAGAGCAAGTTACGGTTAAACGTACTTGTTCGAACTAGATCATTCGAATCAAGAAACAACAAACTCGAATAGAAAAACACCATCTTCGAAGTCATTCGACTGGCTTCTCAACACCTTCGACTGACTTATCATTCGACCAGCAAATCAAAGGATTCGACCAGGACTCCACGACTAGGTAGTTCAGGCACGCGACTAGGATTCGACCAGGACACCTCGGACTCAACGCTTTAGAACTCACAGCCTACGCGACTTGGTCATTCGACCAGCTTAGCAGCGCACGGAACATAGCTCACGCGACTTGGAACATGCGAACCGCTTAGCATTCGAATAGGATAACACTTCGATAAAAAAAAAAAAAAAAAAAAAAAAAAAAAAAAAAAAAAAAAAAAAAAAAAAAACCCTCACACGAACGAATCAGGACCTCATTCGAACAGTGAACCAAAGCACACGAATTTCCCAAATTAATTATTTCAATTGCTGTGTGTTTTCAATTTCTATCGCCGTCGTCCATATTTAATCTTTAATCGCCGATATCCTAGCCACCAACATTTGTTTTATGTGAACCAAAGCAAAGCACACGAATTCCCTGGTATCTTTGTTTAATCGCTGCTATCCTAAAAGCCCAACTAAAAGCCCAACTAAAAGCCCAACTTTAATATCCTAGCTTAAACCCAAAACCTAGTAACTTGAAGTCCAACATTAATACAACACACTAAAAGCCCAATTCAGATTGTTGTTATTTACTTACTAGTCCACGAACCAACATGGCTGACGTAGACAATAATAACCTTGCCATGCAACTAGTAAACTTGCTTCGTAACGGAGCTGAAAACCAGTTTCAAAACCCAAAACCAAATCCTTCCGAGAATCATCGGTCAGACAAATCGTTCTTTCGAACTCAGTCAAAAATGGATAAGAGCAAGCTCAAGTGTGAAGAGTGTGGTATGTCGAAACACACCAAAGAACAATGCTTTAGGATCGTTGGATATCCAGAATGGTGGAATGAGAACCACAAAACCTCCAAGACTGGAAAAGCTGCCGCCGCCATAGGCAGCAGAGAGATTAACGGCGGAGGAAAGAAGTTAATGTTAAGCGCACATGATTTCAAAGAGGAGAACGTTTCTGTCCGATCTGGAGAAGTTAATGTTGCCACAAAAAACGCCAAGTGTAATTCATGGATTTTTGATTGTGGTGCCACTGATACAATGACGTTTGATATAACCGATCTAACGTCAAACTCGAAAGTTGACAAAACACGAATTCACACAGCTAATGGGGAAACTCTCCCAGTTAAAGGAGGGGGAACCATTGAAATATCGAAAGAATTACGACTCTCGAGATGTCTTTATGTGCCATCATTATCACACAAGCTATTATCCGTTAGTCATGTTACGAAAGAATGAAACTGTGTGGTATTAATGCACCCCACTTTTTGCATTTTGCAGGATATCAGGACGGGAAGGATCATTGGGCGTGGTACTGAGAGACAAGGATTATATTACGTAGATGAAGTCACTCAACAAGGCTCAGTTATGTTGACTCATGGTTCAAACGATAGGAAAGAATGGTTATGGCACCGACGATTGGGACATCCGTCCACTAGTTATTTACGTAAGTTATTTCCGCATTTATTTCCTAAAAATAAAGATTATCATTGTGACACTTGCATTTTGGCAAAAAGTCATAGACATACGTTTAACAAAATGATACTAGAGTTGATTCACCTTTTTTGTTAATTCATCATGTCACACCCCGCTATAGCGGAAACACGGAATGTGAGAGCTCGAAATATCATTACACGGTCATAAGCAAATATAAACGATTCAAGTCATTTCAATTAAAATAAAATAGTTCAAGATTCAACATTTAAAAGCAACCAAGTAGTTCACGATTTAACTTAAAGTACAAATACAAGTTTCAAACAAAATTCCCAAATAGAAAGGTCTTTTCCCAAAGAACGCCTCACGCGACCACATCGACCCTCCTTGCCATGCATTCCGAACACTTACTTTAATTTCCTGAAACATAAGATAAAGTGTCAACTACATAAAGTAGTGAGTGAGTTACAGTTTAGAGTTTCGATAAAGTTTCTAAAAATAGAAAGTTGCAAAAAAAAATAGTAAGTTGCCAAAAGTAGTAAGTTGCCAAACATATATTGACGTCATGAGTAAAAGAACGAGTCGACGTTTGAGCATATATGTAAATAGTAAAAGTTTGTACGTACGCGAGTAAAGTAATTAAATAAACTCGTATAGTAAAGTTGTAGCGGAATCCAGGCGCTAAAAGTGTGTATATGCGTATGGGATATGTGTTTAACTAAATAGTAACTCGTATCAATCACTTGGCATAATATAAGCAGTAAGTATACACTAAACCGATTGTATGGTCCTGAACTAGCCCAAAAGTGTTTAATTGATTGAACCTCAGTGTGGTAGTAATATGTACTTGGGACGCTAACCCTTAGTAAGGAGTGACCGCTCCTAAGTATCGATACTCATATGACTAACGGCTGTTGCTAATAGTGTATAAGTGAACTTGAACCAAAAACGGGCAATTGAACAAAGTTGCTAAAATTGAACTGAACTCTTACGGGCTTATATATCCATCAAGGATTGGTCGCTAACAAGTATCCTAGTTTAGTTAACCCGCTAAGGCAATAACACAAATACGCATAATAGTTTGTACAAGTACCAAGTTTCGAACCGTTTCAAATAAGTTTCAAAAGTACCAAGTTTCGAACAGTTTCAAATAAGTTTCAAAAGTACCAAGTTTCGAACAGTTTCAAATAAGTTTCAAAAGTACCAAGTTTCGAACAGTTTCAAATAAGTTGCAAATAGTTTTAATAGTTACAAACATGTGATCTTATGCTTCCCCCAAATAATGTTTAAATGTACAAAAAGTAAAACAAATGGGGTTGTAACTCACGGTTTGCGAAGAGAGATATGAACTAGGACAAAGAGAGGCGGAACGCGTCGGGAATCACAAATGACCTAGAACACCGGAATGTGGTATAAGTTATATTAGTATAATTTGAGTTATGTTAAGTTCCGCTTTAACATTTTTGAGTCTCAATTTATAATACTTAGATTCTGTCCCAAAAAGTTTATTACGGAAATTTTGTAAGGTTTATGTGATCGTGAACGGTTTATAGTCCGAAATGTCCAATTATGTTCAAAAGTGTCAAAGTTCCAAGTTAATGTGTATAAGTCCCGAAGTTATTATGTTTCTGAATTTGAAGTGTAATTTACAGTGAAAATTGGGCAGCGCTTCCGCGAAATAAAAATTATATCCATTTTCAAAACACTTTCCCGCTTTAAAATGCTCAATACAACGTTTAAATCAATAATACACAAGTTTCAAGTCCAAAAACCCTTTTTAAACAATGTATAAGTCAAAACAGTAGCTTAACATGATATATATGTTCTGTGATTAATTATTTTAGCTTAAAATCATGTTTACGACCTTCAAAACGACAAAAATAGCGAACAGGGCCATTCTGGCGGCGGCTGGAGGAAAACAGCCGCCGGCTGAAATCCTTCAGCCGCCGGCCAAAAGGCTTCGGCCAGTTTTTTAAGTTGCTTGTTTCTTCGATTTTAAGCTTGTTTAACGGGTAGATTCGACATGAAAACTGATATAACTCAAACATATGTATTTTTTAGGTAAAAACACTATTTTCTTTTAGATTTACATGTTAAATATATAGATCTAACATAAAAACTCGTTTTTAAGCTAGAAAACGTTTTGCATGTTTGTGAAAGTTTATTTCCAGGTTATAGATGATACATGCAAGTAAAAATATGTATAAAAATAGTGAAAAGAAAGTGTTATACCGAAGGAAAAAGAGATGTGATGGTTTGGATGAGTTTTAGCTCCAAAAGTTCCTTGAAAAGCCGTTTTAAACCTTTTCCTTGCTACCCCTTTGATCTTAGGACGATTTGTATGTGTTAGAGGGTTGATTTTTGATGTTTAAGTGACTGATTTTTGATGCTAAGTTTCTGTTTTTGTGTTTGGTGTTCTTGAGAGAGTGAGAGAGCAAAGAGAGAGTGTGTGTGTGTTTTGTGTTTTTGATTCAAAAATGAAAGTGATAGTGGTTAAGGGTGATGTTTTCTGGCCTAGGGAGTTTCATTTGGCAGTTAATACTCAGCCAATCCCGAAATTAGAAGTTGGTCCAATCGAAAAGTGTTAGGTCTCACTAAGATCCCAAACAATGGCAAATCAATAACAAATAAGTATTTAGACGTTAATTGTTATATATCGATTTAGTACTCAGTTTCAGTATATATTATAGCGGAATTATAATATTGAAACAATGAAAATAACACACAGTTATATTCCAATCAAAGGTGTGCCGATTACAAACCTCAAACTCACTATTTATACACAATATAGTGAGTTTGATAAGGATCAATCTAAGAGAATCTTTTAAACATATAAAAGATATTCACTAACTAGACTACCTTAAATTACGCCTGACTTCTCTCATGAGTCTGAGTTAGTCAGACTGAGTCACTCAGACTCATGTCACTCAGACTGAGTCACTCAGACTCATGTCACTCAGACTCAGACTTTGATTAACAGATTTATTAATTCTTGGGATAGATCATTGTTTTTCCCAACAATCTCCCCCTATCTGTTTCAACCAAAGTCTTTTTACAAACGATGCACTAAAATAAACACAAACATAAAACTCTTTAAAACAAACACTGTTTGTGAACAAAAATAAGCATCAGTCTACATCCTTTTCTTCAGTGTTCTCCTTTTCTTTTTCACTGAAATATCAAATGGCAGAGGCTGATCTCTTTCCCTCATCCATCTCTGTCTATCTTTCTTCCACTCCATCATTGTCTCCATTTCAGCATCAGTTTTATTAAAGTGCAGTTGATATTCCTTCTTTACTAGCTCCACTCTATCTGCCAATGTTCCTATTTCTTCAATTCTTCTAAGATTCATGAACAGCCAGCTAATCAGTCTCACTCTGAATGGAAGACATTGAGGAGACTCACATTCCTTGAGTAAAGCTATACAATGATGAATAGAAGTTGTGGTGATGCTGTCCTTAGGTTGAAAGCATTCTTCTCCCCCACAATCAGTGTAACATAGCCCTGTATGCTTCTCAGTCTCAATGTAAGTTCTGTCTTGAAATGCAACTTCTTAAGGAACTGGATGCATACTGCTTGATTCCAACCCCAATGATTTCGTTTTGACTTTCACATTATGCTTGGTGCAATAGGCTCTGTAGTCTTCATCTGACACTAGATTCATCATATGAGCTGCATTCATGTTGAAAGTAGCCTCTCTTCTTATAGCCAAGCCTTGAGCTTTGTCAGTCAGATTGTAGCTCAAACTGGCTATTTCCTTCCATTCTTCTAATCCCATTGTGTGCAATCTTGTTAACCCAACTCTGAAAGATCCACCTTTATGTGAGCATGTAAGCAGCAGGTCAGTTCCACCATGACTCTTACAGTCTAAGTGAGTAATCTTGTGCTTGAGTTTTCTCATGGAGAAGTTGGTGACAATGTGATCAACTCTTTCATCCTCTCTGAGAACAAGCTTGGCCATTTGTGCATCAGCTTCCAACCTCATCTGATCTTCTTCAATAGCCATTTCCTCCTCAGCTTGCATCTCAACTTCAAATTCTGCAGCTGCTTTTTCAGACTGATCATATGGATTGAAGTCAAATCTTTCTTTGTATAGCCCCTTCACATACTCTCTGTATTGCTCCACTGTCATTCCAGCACTTTGAGCATATCTTTACAGTTTGGCTAATTTGTCAGCTTCAATCTTTTTCCTTTTGTTTTCAGCCTCTTGTTCTATTTCAGCCTCGGACACTTTCTTTTGAGCTTCAGACTCAGATTTAGTTGTAGTCTCCATTTTGCTCCCTTCCCCTTCTTCAGTCTGTTCTTGGTCACTTATATACCCAACCTTGCCTTTCCCTTTGTAGACTAGCTTCTCAGATTTATCACTAGAGATATCACTCCAGTCAGTTTCATAGAACACTTCAGACTGTCCAGTTTTGGTGTTGAACCTGGTGGTCTTGTAGTATCTTTTCTCCCCCTCTTCTCTTTTTCTTTTCAATGTTTGTTTGGGGATTTCAGATTCAATGACTGTAGTATTCTTTTTCTCCCCCTGAATCTGCGAATCCTCTGCAACTGCCTTGCCTTTCCTCATCAGACTGACCTCAGAGGTCAGTTTGGACACCATGTCTTTCAATTCCTTCAGTTCCTCTGCATTGTGAGTTCTTAAAGCATGAAACTCAGTCTGCATTGCCCTCAGTCTGTCATCAAACTGAGTAGACATGTCCTTAAGTGCCTTTAACAGGACAGGAACAATCAAAGCAACCTCATACTGGGTTGATGTAGTAGCAGTTGTTGATGTAACTGGTGGCACAGCCTCACTCCCTCCCTGTGATATGGGAGAATGATCATAAGCCATAGAAATTGAAGTCTGTACCTCACCCAGTTTTGGGAGTAAGGCATTGGCGACTAGTGATAAAGAGTGTAAGAGATTTGGAGGTGGTACCTTATCGTGAACCAACACAGAGCTGGTGAAAATAGCCGTTGGAATAGGCTGTGAGACTGAAGGGGGTGTTCCCATACTTAGTACAGGTAGGTCCAGGAGTGGGACACTTTCTTCAATGCTTGCCACATGTGTCTGTGTGGTAGCAGAAATGTAGTTCTCCAAGTTTACTATCATACTGGGGTTTTGGGTGGTCCAAGCAGTCAGATCCAACTCATCCTCTAGCAGAGAGAGACTGGTCTGTACTGCAGCACTGGAGGGGAGTGCTTGACTCTCAGCCTCATGAAATAATGAGTCCATTAGTGCTTGATTTTCAGTGGGGCTGGATGTGAGAGCTCTATCAAATGAACTTGGTGAGTTCACCTGTTGGGTCGCTTGTGTAGCCAGGACATCAAGTAGTGTAGTGGACTGCTCAGTCTGAGAGGGGATATTCTCAGACTGAGGCAAAGTGATAGGAATGTCCATACCTTGGATTTCATCATCAGGCCCAACCCCACCCAGATTTACCTCAGCATCTGCAGCAGGGATAATTCCCTCAGGCCCACCGTCAATTCTTTCAGCTTGGACCTCTGAGTCTGAGGAGTCAGACTCAGTGGGCTCCTGATCAATAAACGGATTTGCAATCCATTCAAGCATCACAGGGGTAAGTGGTGCTTCAGTCTCCGTGATATTGATGTAAGTAAACATTTTTGGAGTCAGCCTGGGCAGTTCACAAGTAAAAAATCGTTGATCAAGCTGATCATAGGTTTCGCTTCCCAGCACCTCCTCAAAGCAAAGAGACAACACCCGAATGAATGGAACATCGTTAGGGCGTTTGGTTTTAACAACCAGGGAAAGAATCTCGTCAAAATAGAGTTGTGAAAAAAAGATTCTTCTACCCGTGACCATAGCATGAAACAGATGAGTTTCAAACTCATTCATCTGATCCAAGCTGCCCGATTTACCCCCCAAACATCTTGTAATCATTGAAAACAAGAACTTCCATTTCCCAGTGAATAAACTATATTTTATAACTCCCTGTGTTTCAGGCTGACCAATAAGAGGGAAAGCTTCATCCCTTGCTTGTTGTTTGCTTCGTCTAGCTTGAAATCCACCTTCCCCAGCCTCAGCAAGTGTGGGGAGGAGTAATGCACTCCTGATTGTTTCTTCAGTGATGGTAATAGTGTCATGCCCATTGTTGTATGTGCTGGTGATAGCGGTTCTTTCGTCATTGGCCGTGCAGGTGTACCACCATTCACAGAGAAGTGGAGGACACATGGTGTTTGCACAAAAGAAGGCACCATATAGGGGATGAGCCTTCATAAACTGAATCATCTGTTCAAATCCCCTGCCTTGGCGATTGGTGGGAATGTCAGCAGTTGCTACACGATTGTTGTCTTTGACTTGTACTCGCTGTTGAAAATCAGCACCTGGGATCATTCTTGCAGTAACATGAAGCATCATATTAGGGTTAGCCATTAGAGCAAAGATGATCAGGGAGTTTGAAAGAAGAAGAACTAGGTTAAAAAAAAATTTAAATTCTGTTAGCTTTAAACTAATATTGCTTAAGATTTTAAACTAAACGAAAATACAATTTAGACCCCTATAGATTTACAACTTGCAATGAATGACCGTTGACAAGACTTGACCAAAATAAAAAAAAATAAATAAAACTATCTAATGATGAATTAAAGATACATAAGATATAAAAAAAAATAATAAAAAAAATAATAAAAAAAATTTGTTCCAAAAATACATTGAATCTGAGGTCAGATTTAGAGTCCTGAAGCTGACTTTTAGTCAGACTAAAAAAAAATCAGACTGACATAGTGGTCAGCTTGAATTTTGAAATTAACTGGACTAAGGGTTTAGCATGCCAAGTTCTCCTAACAAATAGAAGAACCTTTCCTCACTCAGAGGTTTGGTGAATATGTCTGCCAGTTGATCATTTGTTACCACGAACTCCAGTCTGACCTTCCCTTTCTCCACACAGTCTCTAATGAAATGATGCCTGATTTCAATATGTTTAGTCCTGGAATGGAATACTGGATTCTCAGTGATTTGAATAGCACTCTTGTTGTCACACATGATGGGAGTGTTTTGAATGTGGATATCTAGATCAGCCAATTGATGTTGCATCCAAAGTAACTGTGCACAACAACTTCCAGCAGCCACATACTCAGCTTCAGCGGTGGAAGTGGCAACTGAGTTTTGCTTCTTGCTAGACCAACTCACCAGCTTGCCTCCTAGAAGCTGACACCCTCCTGAAGTGCTCTTTCTGTCAAGCTTACAACCTGCATAATCTGCATCTGAGTACCCAATTAGTTCAAAACCAGAATATTTAGGGTACCATAAACCAAGGTTTGGTGTACCCTTAAGATATCTGAAGATCCTCTTTACAGCTTTAAGATGAGATTCCTTAGGGTCAGCTTGATAACGTGCACACAGACATGTAGAAAACATGATGTCAGGTCTGCTAGCAGTCAGATAGAGTAATGAACCAATCATTCCTCTATAAGTAGCTTGACAGACTGACTTGCCAGAGGAATCCTTGTGTAATTTGTCAGAGGTGCTCATGGGTGTTTTCATTTCAGAACTTGTAGCAAAACCAAATTTCTTGATTAAATCATGAACATATTTGCTTTGGTTTATAAAGATTCCATCCTCCTTTTGTTCTACTTGCAGACCCAGAAAGAAATTAAGTTCCCCCATCATGCTCATTCTGTATTCACTACACATAAGTTCTGAGAACCAAGTGCACAGTTTGGTATTTGTGGATCCAAATATGATGTCATCCACATAAATCTGAACCAGAATGACATGACCAGATTCCCTTTTTATAAACAAAGTTTTATCAATTGTTTAAAATCATTTTTAATGAGAAATTCAGACAAGGTTTCATACCAAGCTCTAGGAGCTTGTTTGAGACCATATAGTGCTTTATTTAACTTATAAACATGATCAGGGAAGTTGGGGTCAACAAAACCTGGAGGCTGCTTCACATATACTTCCTCCTGCAAATCGCCATTTAAGAATGCACTCTTTACATCCATCTGATAGACCAAGAAGTCTTTGAAGGCTGCATATGCTAGAAACAGTCTGATTGCTTCAATTCTTGCCACTGGAGCAAAGGTTTCATCATAATCAATTCCTTCTTCCTGTTTGTATCCCTGAGCCACCAGTCTGGCCTTGTTCCTGATCACTACTCCATCCTGATCAAATTTGTTTCTGAAGATCCATTTAAGGCCAATAATGGTCTTGCGTAGTGGACGTGGGACCTTTGTCCAGACATTGTTTCTTATGAATTCACCAAGCTCTTCCTGCATACCCTCAACCCAGTCTTCATCTAACAGAGCTTGTTCTACAGTCTTGGGTTCCATCAGACTCAAGAAGTTGGTGTAGAAACAAAAGTTGGCTGTAGCATTCTTTCTTCTTGTTTTAACACCTTCAGTTATGGAACCAATAACAGATGAAACTGGATGTCCCCTTACAGTCTTGATGTTTCCTGAGCTATGATCAGCAACTTCTTCTTCTTCAGTCTGAATGGGTTCAGTCTGAGTATGTTGAGACTGAGCCTGGTCAGACTGAGGTAACTCAGACTGATTAGTATCAGTTTCATTTGAAGCTAACATTTCCGAGCCTGGAGCTTTCTGAACTGATTGGTCATCTGTTTCACTTTCTGATTCTTGAGTTTGAGTCATGTGTCTGGCAGGCTGATCACCATTCTGAGATTCAGATTCAGAAGTAATTTGTAGCAGTTCATCACAGAGTTGATTGATTGTGGTGATGTCAGTCTTAGAAGATGATGCAGCTTCATCAGACTGAGTGGTGTCATCAAAAGTGACATTGATGCTTTCCTCAACAACCTTTCTTCGTTCATTATATACTCTGAAAGCCTTGGCAACACTTGAGTATCCAACAAATAGTCCTTCATCAGCTTTGGGGGACATTTTACATAGCAGATCCCTTTGATTTAGAATGTAGCATCTACTTCCAAAGATG